>JAOVVF010000033.1:797515-808387 GCA_028565595.1 Duopalatinus emarginatus | reverse complement strand
GGCACCAAGTGGCACCAAGCTAGACATTTCCCAAATAGGCGGGGCCAAGACGGGGCCAAGACGGGGCCAAGACGGGGTCAAGACGGGGTCAAAGTGTGGCCAAGACGGGGCCAAGGCAGGGCTAAAAGCAAACAGACCAGGTCCGGTTAGCAGCTCAGCATTGTAGTTGGAAGAATAAAAACACCACAGACAATATAATCCCACCTCTAATCCCACCTCCGGACCGGCTGTGTATCAGGCCACACATTAAATGTTGAGCTTACGCACAGAGTAACATTCCCTCCTTGTCGGATCTGCATGACCGCTATACAAAGCCCCGCCCCTTTAGCGCTAAAAGGTCAAGGGGTACGTTCTCCATACTGACAAATCCCGACTGAAGCCGTATGCGAGTGCTGTGGTCAATGAGTGGTTTATTTGACTTTATGAGTGCTAATCGATATACAATGCTAACCTCACAGCGAGAATAAAGGAGAAAGTAGTTGCTAAACGTAACTTGGTAAGAGAATAAAAGTTTGTCTCCGAGTTAGTTTTCTTTTTTTTAGCCCGAGTTGCTCTCTAGCCCATCGCTCAGGGACGTGTCTGCAGATGCATGGCTCCCATGGATACAAGAAAAATACAGGAAGAGAGATTAGCAGCGCCGTAGCCCGTCTCTTATCTCCTTCAGCCCGAGCTTCTGTTTTTGCGAAGTTTGTTTTCGCGCACACTAATACGGCGTATCGTACTCGCTGCAGTCGCGCCACAAAGCCCGCAGTCTTCATCCTCGTCTTCTGACAGGGTTTTTTTTTTTTTTTTTTGCTTCCTCTGTTTATGCAGCAGTAAGTGCACAGTAAAAAGCCTTGCTTAGTCTCACGGAGGTGTATTATTCACCAAATCTATTTACCATCAAAAGACAATAATTAGGTTCGAGATGGTAACACAGCGTTACGCTAATGGACGCGGACGTGTTTTTTTTTTTTTGTTTTTTGTTTATGTTGCGCAAAAAGCCTTGCTGAGTAATGATGGCTATTTTCTCGCTGAATTATTTCCATTAGAGACGGAAAGAGCCGCTCCTGGCGCACGCTTGCATGGACGCCTGTCAGCCAGAACATTAAAACCACCTGGTTAATAGTGTGGGGCTTCTCTTGTACCACCGAGACGCGCATCAATCCAGGGACTCCACATGACCACAAGCAGAAAGGCGTGTAAGCTGTTGGGTGGGGCGTCCACGGCTCCTGGACTCGCTCGTCCCACCGATCCTCAATGAAATTGAGATCTGAAGAATCCCAGGCTTATGTTCAGGCTAAGCGCACGTGTGCTAGTATCAGTTAGCATCCCTTCATCATCCTACAGTAGGAACACAAAGCTGATGTATTTCAGTTCAGTTTAAGGTCGTAACGTAAAACGGACGCTGAGCGATTCTGACCTTCGCTAACAGTATTTGTTAGAAGTTTCACTGGTTATAATGCTGATGTACTTTGGCGCTCTGAGGCGATCATTCGAAAGTGCTTTCCGAGTCCGAAGCCGAAGGTTACTGACCACTGGTCCCTTTGGCTCAGTCGACTTGTGTGCATTTGAATTCATTTAAAGCCTGAGTGAGGACGACCTCCATCTACAAATCGGCTTTTGTAGCTCTGAACGAAATCAAGGACGCTGGAGATTGTACGACGGAAAACCTTTTAGCACTCGATTAGCATTAGCGCTCGGAGAACGAGGGTTCTTTTATTTCGCTCCGTCTGGATGAACCCGACTGTTGCCTTCATTACTCTGCTTTATCCCGCCTCAAGCACAGACGCCTTCTAGTGTTGTGACAGCTTCTCTCTCAGATCAGTTTGCTGAGTCAGGACGTGCGTTCCGGTGTCTGTTCTGTTGGCAATCTCGGATCCTGTAGTGCTCTGGGACGACGAGACGGAGGGACATTTACTGTCACACGCAGACCTACGCGTCATTATAATTCACTCACCTGCATTTGTGTAGTGATGTGATATACTAGAAGGCGGTAATGTGGATGTTGGACCACATCTGAGACAGACGTCTGTTCTGAAACCTTGTCTGCTTTGGTCACATGATGGACCAGCGGACTTCAAACAGCGACGTGGACAAAACATTTCTTTTATAATTCTTATAACACTTCAGTGTCGGAGACGCCGTGTTTTATTTCTAAGCTGTAAATCAGAGGCTTTGTGTAAATGAACTGATTAGACGTTGTTCTACTTGTACTTTTGCCACAAGGTAAAGTCTAAACCATCCATCATCTACAATTTAGAGCTGAGAACAAATTCTGAGAACTTAATACAACTTGTTTACAGCTTGAATACAGCTTGTTTCATAACAAAAGTTTTATTTCTTTTCTTTTTCTACTTTCCTCTTTTCTCTTTTTTTTTCTTGTCTGTATTTTTGTCTTCTCCTGGAGCTCGGAGCGAGTATATACTGCTCAACCGCTAATCTAGTACACACTTCTAGTACGCGAGCATGTAGTATGCACACCACCGCGGACGCACTCGATCCGCCATCTTACCAACAACCTTTGACCTGTGACGTCACACCACTCGAGTCCCACACACAATTAATGTGGAAATTAATGTACTCAATTAATGTAATTAAAAATGTTCCTCAGCTCAGCCTACACTGATCATCATAAACTCTCTCCGTCTGGTTTACAGATAAAACAGGCTCTCAGTTTACTCCCAGTGCATTATGGGATACGTCAGGATCAGATAGTGTACTGGTGAGTGTACTAGAAAATCTCTCCTGACCTGGTAGGACATCCGGGAACCTTTCACATACTACCTGATACATACTAGGTATTCGGACGCACTACATCGTGACGCATACTAGATTCACACACATAAATGTCATTTCAGACGCAGCCTTGGTCATATCTATTTATTTCCTTTTCCACTTTCTTTATTTCTGTTATCTTTTCTTTGTCTTCTCTATTTTATTTTCTTCTTCTTCCCTTCCTTTCTTTTTTCTTTTCTTTTTTTATCTATTTTTTCTGTCCTTTTTTTCTTTGTTTATTTTCTTATTTTATTTTTTTTCTTTTATTTACTCCTTGTTTTTCCCCTTTTTCTTTTTTTTTTTTTTGTATATATTTCATAATTTAACCTTGAACAGAACAGAAATCCCTTTTGGACTCGTGTCTTCCTGCACCTCCATCAATATTTACCCGAGGTCTAGTCAGTGTCTTATTGCAGCTCTCCAGATGTTTTCCTGATGACTGTGATTCAGTTCGCACCGATGTTCGGATGAACCCTTTCTCGGGACCCCTCCTCCCGTTGATGAATGTCTCACGTATCTGCACGTCTTTTGTTGTGTGTTTTGCTGTGACGATGAGATCCGCACGTCCGTGTTATTGTCTCCGACTCCCACTTCCAGCTGTTGGAAGTTTCCCAGCGGTGCCTCTCTGGCGCTGGTGTTAATCTTCATTAAGGACGAGGGAGACGTGGACCGCGCTCTCGGCTTACATCGGGCTCGGCTCGAGCTGATCTGAATAATTAATAAAGCTATCAGTTTTACTGCCTTCTTAATTTAATTACATGTTTGTAGTATTCCTGGGATTTTTAATTATTTCTCCCTTATTTGTTGGGTAATAAATAAATTCTAATGACCTTAGAGAGCAGCGCCGGTAATTATTCCTCTCCTCTGGTGTGTGTGTGTGTGTGTGTGTGTGTGTGTGTGTGTGTGTGTGTTTCTGTGTGTACGTGTACATACTCATAAATAGTGTGTGTTTTGAGCGTTAGTGTTTTATAATTTAGAAGAACACACACCCTTACACCACCGCCAACACCTCCACCCCACCCACCTCCTTTTTCATAGCTCCATAGTTCCCTCTGAATCAGGTTTCCTTTCCTACACACAGCCACGAGTTTCTAGTAAACTGTACGGTGGACTGTAATGACTTACCAGAACCCTGTTATATTATCTATTTACCTTCCAACACCACGATCAGCTTTAAAGGCTCTTTAGTGCTTTTTGAGGTTTCGTGTCTCTGAGACGCCGCAACACCAGAGTGCCAGAGTGGATTCTGGGAACCGGCAAACTTTCTAACACCTGGTCCACATTTCTACGAATTTACAATCCAAAAAGTTGCATAATAATAATATGTGGGAGCTTATTAATGGATGCTGTGAACATAACAACAACCACAGGGAATTAGAAGGAAGTTCAGAATGTATTTGAGTCTCTTTAGCGTTTAGCTTTAGCGCGGCACTGATTACACAAGTCTGCGCTGAAGCACGGTGGCGGCGGCATCGCGGTGTTGCACTGCTTCTCTCTGGACTAGAACGCTACTCATGATTGATGGAACCGTCTACTCATGGCTGTTTATTTTAAAACCCCAAGGCCTCTGAAGATGCAGCTTTACCTCTGATGGTTACTAGGTGCTGACACTGCAGATTCCGTCCATTGTTGCTAAATAAACGTTTTTGTACAGTAGTGACAGCACAAGTCGCCGTGACTACGGAAAAGGTCACGTCTTCATGCCTGGGCCGGGTGTAAATGAACCGCTCATTAACCGCTGTGCTTGCACACGCGTAGGAATCGGACCGCCATCGACATCCATGCCGTGAAACACACTCTGTTGAAGACATACTAGGAGGCAGTGAGCAGCAGTGACCCCTGGTGGTCGACTGTGTCCAGTGCACCCAAAGAGCCATTGGGTGTTGAGTTTTTTGATCGTGTTGATACTGGGGGATTGAACCTACAACAGTCTGGTCATGAGGTTGGTTCCTGTGGGGGTGAATGTGTAAATGTGCCTCCTCATCATAACCATGGTGAAGCGTGGTGGTGGCAGCATCATGCTATGTGAATGCTTCTGTTTATCGATATAAGTGCCGATGTTTTGGCTCAAAACCTGTTAGACTGCAATATACGAGGAAGATTTACTTAAAAACATAATGGTATGGCATTTCCTCTGATTGGTACAAAGTCCTGACACTAGAGACTCCTTCACTCTTAAATATCAGTGATTACAGATAAACACGTCCTCCAGGAGCTCCAGACTCGAGAAATCAGAAAGCTCTGTGGTGTAATTAGATGCTTCTCCACCAGAGAAGGTTGGGCTCTGCCTCGTTCGCACATTCAGTCTCCAAGAATTCCCGCTGCAGTCCACAGAGAGCTGACTCTCCCCATCCCAGGAGGTTAGGGGGTCTGTTCTCCTGACAGGAATAGATAGTGAAGGCATCCAAGAAGGCTGGCACTGGGGAGAAACCTGGTCAGGATCCAGCATCGTTAGGAAGCTCGAGGCTTCCAGGAGCCACCCGTTTCAGCCGGTGATGAACGGCGAGGCTCATGTAACACTGGGGCCTTTAATCAATGACAGCTGGAGGGATGAGTTTGGGGACCGGTACTAAATATGGATTCATGCCGTAGGCATGGAAACCAAAGTCAGAAGCAATGTCAGTAAAATGATATTTAAGTTTTTTTGTGCTAAAATATCAGAAATGTTTCAGGATTGGTTTGGATCTCAGGAATCGTAATGAGGAGATAAATTTAACGGATTTGCTCAGAATTTAATAACAGAAACAGTAATGATGTCTGGTCTGAATACACCAATCGGCCGTAACATTAACACCACCTGCCTAAACAGCCACCAGAACAGCTCTGGATCATTGAGGCCTCTTAAGGGGTTCTGTAGTATTTGGGACCAAGATATTAGATCCTTCTGTTGATCTTCTGGAGGATCGGACCGAGACTTTACTCCCACACACATCAGTAAGTCTGGGTCTCATATGACCCTGTCACTGGTTCACCAACCTGATGTTTTGGTGAGAACGTCAGACCAGGTGGTTTTGTCATAGTAGAACATTGTTGAATGAAGGACATGAACAAAAAGTGGCAGTGGTAGTTCAGTGGTTAAGATGTTGGACTTCTGATCAGAAGGTCATGAGTTTGAATCCCACCACCACCATGCTGCCCTTGAGCAAGGCCCTCAACCCTCAACAGCTCAGTTGTATAAAATAAGATAAATTGTAAGTCGCTCTGGATACGGGCATCTGCAAATTGCCGTAAATGTGTTCACCACAGAAATGTCAGAGATGTTCGGAGATGTTCCAGGGGTCCCATGGAATGCCGGCTAAACAAACCCTTATACAATTATGGAGTAAGCATCAGTCTGTACCAGTTTTTTTTTTCTGGTACCACTGACAAACACATACAGCTTTATTTCTCTCCTATAGATATTTTGAAAATATGTCGTCATGGCAACGGAGGCGAGGGAGAAATGCACGAGTGACAAGACACAAATTTAACAGCTTTAATAAGACCTGAAAGGGAAAATCACATTGCGGGGGAAAAAGGAACGTACCGATTCCGTACCGGGAAATAGACGGCAATATCCAAGGGGAGGGGGTGGGTGAGGGCTATAGTCTAAAGATACGAAGCCGCGAATGCGGAGCACCCCGGGGGCGCCGAACAGGGCTGATAGCTTCTGGATATAATCTCACAGTTAGCTGAGCATGTTTACGGAGAGAGGGGGAAAAGTCGGATGTCGGATCCACTGGGATTCATCTGGAGAAAAAAATCAGAAATCAGCAAAACTCTGTGTAGAAGTGTTCTGTTTATAAGATAAATGAATTGATAAATGAATCCATTTATTTATCCAGGTAGATGCTCAGGTCAGAACATCAGCATGTCTGATTTCCTTTCTGCCAGTGAGTCGAGTCAGAAGCAAATCTATTGGCTCAGGCATTTTCTGTTCTCACGAGAACACAGCAGGGTTCTGTTAAATGGACTAATCACCAAATCTGCTGCTCTCAGTGATCTTACTTAATGGATTCCATTTATAAGTTTGTTCAGAAATAGCAGTAAGTAACGACTGAAGGAAAATAAGTCTGGTTTTTTTTCCTGAGCATTTTTCTTTTCTTGCCTTCATGTCAGAGTAAACTGAAGAGTAAATGATGCTTATTTATTAATTTATGCATTTATGCATTTATTTATTTACTTATTTTATTTTTTACTTTGGAAATTTATTTTAAAAAATATTTAAAAAGCAATGAGTGAGGAAACAAAAAAAATGAAAAATAGATTAAAACTTTTTAGATTTTATATTGGGAAGAAAAAAAGACGAAAAAATGTACTTACATTGAAGAAGTCCACAAATTAAATATAAACAAGAGAAACATTCTTAAGTACAAGGTTACAAAGTAATCTTAGCTTTATGAACAATAAACAAGTCCTGATGGACAACATGTATGAAAGGGTTAACAGTAGTTACAATGATTGTAAAATAATTTATAATAATTCATAATTGAAATGTTAAATTGGGAAATGTAGCTTCACGTCCATCCCTCATTCCTCTTGTTTATCTGTTTCCATCTATCGATCTGTTTGCTCATCAGTTCATTCACTTATTCCTTCAATATTTATTTTCTGCCTAGTGTTCTTGTACAATAATATCAACTGTGTAGCCGAGTATAGAGGTTATTTATTTATTTATTTGGTTAATTGATTGGTTAATTGGTTGGTTGGTTGGTTAAAATGGTTTGTTAAATTGGTTTGTTGGTTTGTTAATTGGTTGGTTAATTGGCTGGTCAGTTGGTTAATTGGCTGGTCAGTTGGTTAATTGGTTGGTTGGTTGGTTAATTGGTTGGTTGGTTGGTTGGTTGTAGGTGTCTGTATTCCTCCTTTAATGGGTTTATAAACTGTATTTTATCTAGCGTTGTTATTACACCTTCAACTGAGCAAATATTAATATTGTTTTTATTGCACACTGAGATTTCCGTTTATCCTCAACTCTCATGAGGAGTTGTGTGTGTATATATATATTGATATTGATTTGTGATAAAGATAAGACGTGTCAGAATGAAAGCTGGTGTAGACGAGTAACCTGCTTACTAACACTCCTTTGTATTACACTTTATTACTGTAATGATCTCCTGTAGCTACTCGTTTCTTCTGTATAATTCACAGCACTCGTCCATGTCTTTTCCTCCTCATACAGACGGCTCTGTGGGTTTATTTTTCATTTTGCTTAGATTTCATCAGGATTCTGTTGCTGTTTTCTGTAATTACCCAAATGTCATCGGGTCCGAATGCCATTTATGGATCATCTAACAGTAATCACAGGGTGTTATTTTCCTCAAGTTGTTTCCTTTTTTTTTGTCCTCTTGCCGGACTTAATTTGAGCCTTGAGTGTTTAGCGTAGAGAGATTCACCCTGATCATATGGGCGGGTTTCAGGAAAATAATGGCAGGATGGACAGATGAAAAGAAAGCGTGGAGGAGATGAGTAATGTTTTGTGGCCAGTGTGTCATGATCGGCATGGGCAAGGATTAAATATAGGAGAATTACAGAGAGGGACTGAAGCAGGGCCAAACACACAAATATCATTAATTTCATAAACTGTTAATGTTAATTGATGCCAAATGTAAATTAAAAAAGGAAGTATTTATTAAATTAAAAATGAAGGTATTATTAAACACATTACAGGTTCAGCATGCTGCAGGTTGGCTTCATATAAAACATGTTGTTAAATTTGTCCAGTTCAGCAATATTGTATTTTATTAGAGGTAAACATGCTGTAATAATGTTGTGTCTTATTTATTTATCCCTCTGAATGTTAACAGATTTATTCCTGATTTGTCCGAGGCAGGTTTGAGGTACAAGGTCAGGTGATCTTTAATAACAAATCCAAAACAGTAGACAAAAAAAAAAAACCTTGGCCACCAAACAGTCCAATCTGGTCTACGGCGAGAGCTGTGCTATCAACAGCTCAGTCACTGAAGCACAACACTACAGTAAACCGGGTTTTATAAACGTTGAGACACTTCGCAAGGAACAAAATAAGTATGAGTATAAGTACACAACCTTCGGCACACACACACGACGAGGGTTGAGTCAAAACATGTTGACAATCAAGGCTGTGATTAATACACAACTGCACTGTAAAAACTAGTAGTTCCTTAAAGTACCTCACACGTTACTCCAAGAACCTCTGGGCTCCATCAAGAATGTTCCTCAAATGTTCCTCAGTGCTCACAGAGGTGTCTGGAGAACGTTTGGGATTCCGGAGTGTAAAATCTGGTTCCTTAAAGAACCTGTTAGAATTAAGGTTCCTCAAGGATCTTTATTTGGCTTGAACTAAAGAGGTTCCTTTACAGTTTCAAACTGAGGAACCTTCAAAACTTCCTCAAGGATCTTCTCCTTTTAACAGTGTGGTGCATGACAAAATGAACTGGAGATTGAAACTGGGTGTAAACTAAAGAAGCAGGCATGGAGGCAGCCATGTTGGATGCTGGGGGCTGCGGTCTGGGCTGGGTGTGCCGTGATGAGGCTGTGAACAGACCAGGCACTGGTAGTCTGAACTTTTACACGAGGTCACAAGTTAGAGTGGGAAAAAAAAGTTTCATCCTGAATGTCCCTCATGTCCTGAATGACCTCGTGTCTGAATATGTTGTATTCATTAAACAGTCTGTAAAAAGTCCCTGGATGACTTACTATATGGGGAGACGTTTTGAAGTATGTGAACACGGCACACTGTGGTCTGATTAATCATCCCATAATTCAACTGGAGCTGCAAAGGCATTCAGGTTGTAAAAGATGGGTGTGGTTGGTGTGGTACAGTGGTAACGTTATGGTTTGGTTCTAAGTCTGGGCTACACCAATAAGGGTCCTTGGGCAACAAGCTTTGCTCTGGGTAGCAGCGTCGCCGAATGTCGTAAATGTGACATCATGGGTCAAGTGACCGTAGTAAGATGGCAGACGTGGTATGTTCGAGGTTGCGCGCACGCTCGTGTCCTGCACGCTCGTGTCCTGAAAGAGCAGTGTGCACTGGATCTAGTGCCTAGTGTTCAAAGATGACCCTTTGGACACAGCCTATGTTTTGTTGCTTTGTCTTTCTGGTGTTTTCTGGACGTTCACAGTGACTAACTGCTGATTCGATATGACGTTTTTTCATCAGAATCTGGCTCCGAGAACATTCAGGCTGTGTGATTATCAGAGTATCAGCTCCTCGTCCTGTAATTGAAGCGTGTTATGAAAGCGGCGACTAATGTAGTAAAGCACAGGAGCAGCACCACCTGATGTTCTGCAATCTGTTTCTGCACACGAGCCCCCACGTGTCCTCTGCTTCTCAGGTGCACGTTAGCCCGAGTCAGTCATGTGATGGATGACGAGTCCCGCGCTGACCCCGTCTCCCCGCTCTCAGGAGGATTCAGGATTCAGATCAGTGTCCTGCTTGCTAGGTGACTAGCGGCGACGGATTAGTAGAACGGAGCTGTAGGGAGACGACGATCCATTAATCATCAGCGGGGAAAGACAGGGAGGAAAAACGTCTCCGGAATTTTAGTAAAAAAAAAAAAACTTAATTATGTGATTTCATTTCTGTACCGAAGTGCTGCTAAATCCAGGAATCTGATTGGTTAGGAGATGTAACAGGCTTATGTTGTGTTATATAGGCATTTCTGTAGTGTTTCTACACACACACACACACACACACACACACACACACGTTTGCATTACCGTTCCTGTGAGCTTTGGTAGCTAATTAATAAAAGGCTACCAAAATCAAACCCTTAAAGAAATCTTTCACTTATTTTAGTTATTTATTTATATTTTTATTATTTTGTTTATTGTTCTGATAAATTTGCATTGTATAAAAAAAAAAAATAATAATAATTATTATTATTATTATTATTCTAATAATAGTAACAGCATAATAATAAAAAGTATATATATAACTATTTAAGTTTTTTTATTTTTTATTTAATTATTATTATTTAATAATTTAATCATATATAATTAATAATTATTCTTATGTAAATAAAATTCTCCATTTTCTCTGCTAAGCATCATCACGATACATATTATTATATCATGGTTTTTATAATATTGGCTCATTTACATAGAAAAAAATAAATCATCATTAATAGAAGTTAAAGGAGTCTCCAGTGTCAG
>JAOVVF010000033.1:781029-792121 GCA_028565595.1 Duopalatinus emarginatus | reverse complement strand
GTAGTAAAGTGGTGTTTGTGCAAAATGAGCTGATATATAACCATACAAGAACAGTTACATGTGCAAAACGATGTGTGAAGCTGTATGCAGACACAAACAGTCAAGTACAGTAGTGCAACTATTCATGTGCAAAATGATATGAGTACAGTTAGTGCAATTATTATAAATACAGTGATGTCTGTGAGGGGAGACATCAGCTCAATTGTTTAAGAGTCGGATGGCTGTGGGAAAGAAAGAGAAAATAAGTAAATACAAAAGTAGACAAATAAATAAATAAGCAATCAAACAAGAAACTGCTACAAATTTCCATCTTACCTAATTTTTTACTTACTCAATTCTTTTAAATTAAAATCACATTTTTTAAATAAAGTCTGCAGTAAAAGGTGTGTTTATTGTAAACAGCGTCACTACAGTAAGATTTGTTTTGTCCAGTTAGGTGTTAAATTTGTGATAAATAAACAGTTTGTTTTAATTTTTTTCCATATTACTGCAGATCATCTGCCAAGTTTCCACCAGACACATTTTTTTTTTACCTTCAAACTGCTGCGGACGGCATATTTAAATTTCAGCTCAATAAAACAATATCACTGCCATCAATATGGTAATTTTCTCCGGCTCACTATAGCGAACATAAAAGTGGGATTTTGGGGCAAACTTTAAACCGGTAAAATGACGAGAGCTCCGAAGTCTGCGTTCTTCTCTTAATAGGGCCATTAAACCACACAACCGGTTGTAACCGAGGCCTTGAAGTTCTGCCTTGAAGGTCACTGTTCTCTCTGCTCAGTCTCCGGAACTCTGAGCTCCGAACCGTAGGACGCCTCGAGTCTTCACCTCACACCTCATCACACATCACACCGGGTTACATTCACGCAACTGGATTACACATGATGAGTGTGAAGGCTGAGAGATGATTTTAATCCCATTTTTAATACCGGATTTAGGAAGGGGAACTTTAGACTTTTTTTATTACATGGCTACAAATAACTTTTACAAGGAATAAGAAGATAAACTAGCATTACGCCAAACTAAAGGACTACAGAACTGACGATCTCTGCTCGTATGTCACAGATTATACTAAAATAGACACAGTTTCTTCGCCAAGATGTCAAACATGTCACACCTGAACGCAAGCACACAATATTTTTACTATTTTAGTTCTAAGTTTTAATTTTCACAAGTTCATGAAATCTTATATGTACTGATGCATAACCTTTGTCTTTGTCTTTCCTCTAGAATAAAATCATTCTGGACCCCTTGACCTTCAGCGAGGCTCGTTTCCGACCTTCTCTGGAGGAACGTCTAGAGAGCATCATTAGCGGCGCCGCCCTCATGGCTGACTCGTCGTGTACGCGGGACGATCGCCGCGAACGCATCGTGGCCGAGTGCAACGCCGTGCGTCAGGCGCTACAAGACCTCCTCAGCGAGTACATGAACAATGTGAGTGCACTGTTTCTTATTTTGTAGTAAAACGGAATCTTGAATAATTTGAGATTTAAAAGATGTCTGGATAATTAATTTTAAATGTACTAAATGTATGATTTTATGTTTTTTCTCTTGTATTTATTACAACCAATGTTCAACATGTTCAACAACATCTTCCTCACATGTGAACAATATCCTTAAAATACACCATATTATTTTTTACTTTTCTTAATTAGGAGTTTCCCATAGTAATAATAAAAATAATAAAAAATAATATAATAAAATACAAAGTTAGTATAATGAAAGAAAGATAAGATAAAGTTAAGGTCAGGAATACTATAAGTTGGTATTTGTTTAACGTGCACAAGTGACACAGTAACTGTTCTCTGATTTTATTCTTATTTTTTTTCTTCCCACCTAATTTTCAATTTCTATCTTCTTCTACCACTTTTGAGATATCAGCATGGGGAAAATGCTAAAACATCCGACATGTTATGGAAAAGTGTGCTTGTATTGTGCTTATGGAAATTTTCAGTCCTTCTTTCACTACAACTGTTTTCCTGAGAAAACGTTTCCGTTTGCTTGAAAGGTTTTTTTTTTTTTTTTTTTTTTTTAACTGCTGTAATTCTTTTGTAATTTTTTCCAGCTACAGTCGCAAAATTTAGCAGGCTCTGATCCGACTACACCGACTACAGATTGCACACATTCATCTCTTTTTATTTCACTTTATTCCTTTCTATTAGAAGCAGCTAGAGTGGGTGATGAACGTTTTTTATCTAAAATCCTTTGATTTTCACCTGTTTAAAGTTAAAATGATAAAGATACTTTTTTTCCAATCCATCAAAATAAGTCATGCAACAATTTTTTTTATTTTTTTTTTTTACAGCAAACTGACCCATTTTTTTCAATGTTTCAGTGTTAACTTTCAATTTCAATGATAATTTGGGGGCATCATTCAGATTTTCATGTGATTTCCTCTTAATCCACATAGTTTTAGATCAAAATTATCATCAGGGGGTCTCCCGACACAATCTCTTCAGTTAAGGGATAAGTTGATTATTTTCCAGGTTATGGGTGTTCGGAGCAACATCAGATGCCTAAAGGATTTTCTGTAGGACGGTGAATACTAACAGATAAAATAACTGTCAGTTAAGAGTTCAGGAATGTCAGGACTCGGTATCTTAATTTTTGCAGGAACTGCACTTTTTTTATTGTGCTTTGCCCTAAATGTGCGCTAGGTCTGAAAGGCTAATAGGCAGAATTGTGTTACAATATATACTAGTTTATAATCGCGGATATGGTGAAATTTATTGACATGAAAGGAAGGAGTCTCCAGTGTCAGTGCTTCATATCCGTTCTCTAATCCATTTTTAATAGATGAATAGGAGCAGGTAACACTGCTGTAGCAATACCTCGACTGGTTCTAGCCCTTCTTTTATACACTTTATACAGAAACCTGTTTGAGATTCTGAACAGAAATATTGAGCAGTTAAAGTACGGCTAGTTTGCATGATGCTAAGTTGGTAGCTGTGCTTCAAAAGAGGTGAATTGTAGGACTAGATTTGGTGGCCCTCCTGGATTTCTGTTCAGCATTAAGCCCTTAGCAGCTCTTCTAACGCTGACCCAGTTCGTAGCAGGAAGTGGCTTTGAGACTGTGTGATGATCAGAGGGAACTGAGGGGATTTTTAATACACCCTCTTCTTATTCAATTAGCGTCTCTGTGGAATTGGGACACGGCAGCGGCAGTAAAGGTGAACGTTACATCTGCTCTCCACTTAGCCGCTGTTGTAGAAGTGGTTCTGGGTGACTGAGGACGTTGTCTCTAACCACCTCCTGTCTTTCAAAATGCTCTCTTCTCTTTGTGTTCTGCGGGAATATTAATCCACCAGCAGGCCATTGTGTTTTTCCCTATTCTCTAAATCAGCACAAGGTTTGGTTTTTGTCCAGAGAGAAGTCTTAAAACTCCCGTCGTGGCCGTAGGTTTGCTCAATTCACTGAAAACAAGATAAACAAATCAAACAATCCTGTTTTGGCTTTCTCGAATACCCCTAGGTATTTATCTAAGAGCCCTCGATATGGAAGACGAGGCACGCTATTGATATTACCATTCCAGCACAGCATTTCTGCTAGAATTCTATTGATTTTTTCCTGATTTGTTGATACATTTAGCTTCTTTAAAGTGAAGCTAGAATTCTGACTATAAGTCATTAAATTTAAACATTTTCCTTCATATAGCAACGTCGCTGTGTAACATTAAGCTAGCTAATGGTTTTATTGGTTATAGTACATAGTGGATGATTTCCATAAAATTTTAAATGAACTACATAGCTAGGTCATCTTATGTCAATATCAATATTCATACATTAGTTCATTTAAAAAAATCTTTCAACAGTGACTGAACGTCAAATAAATATGCTAATGTTTGCTGAAAGACTAAACCTGTTCACATCAGTATGCAAGCAGCATTGATCAGTTTCATCAATGGTCAGTGGTTTTTATTATTTTTATAGAATGACCACATACACAAAATGTGGCCAAACGGTATTGCAGCGTTAAGGACTTTCTAATGATTTACTTCATTTTTTTTCCAATTTAAATTCTAATAAAAAAAAAAACCTCCTGTTATCAAATACACTAAAGTAAATAGACTGGTCAAAAAAGATGGCGGTTATGTTGAGTTTGTTTATCTGCCATTCCATGTGACCCCTGGGACACCTCCAGACGTCTCTGACAGGGGAACACTGTGTGTGACAAGTTCCACCAGTTCATGTCCTGTATTTATTCTGACGGGTTTGTCCTTTTCTAACAGGACAATATACCATCACACACGTCTACTAGAGACACCAGATTATGGTCAGAGGAACACTCATGTGAGTTTGGGGTTTAGTCATTCACACCTAAATCACCTGATCTCAGCGTTATCGAACACGTCTGGGACTTCATGTGACGTGCTGTGGAACACAGAAATCCTCCACCTTAAAATACGACAAAATTGTGTATATATTGTGTATTTATTTTATCTTTTTATCTTTGTTGAGCTAGCTAGCTAGAGCGAGTATTAGTCAGTGTCAGCTATACATTGAGCCATATTGTTATTAGGGCTTAATGCTATAATAAACACAGAGCAGGACAACGGCTGTACTTTTTACACTCTAGTAAAATATTTATTATGATACAATAAACATAATGACCACAATAAAACGGTAAGTAATTGGATAACGTTAATGGCTCAGGATTCATGTAAATAGTGCAAAACAACCGTGCACGCTTAGGCAGCTAATGGAGGTCTATTTATATAACTCGCAACTGATCATGCTGAGGTTTGGATTTCGAATTTAATGGCCTTGGTATGGTGTTTGAATTCAAATCGGATTTGTAAGTCTGATACTAAAACAGTCTGAGGACATCCTCAACCTTCATACTGTTTAAGCACTGATAAAATCTACCCAGTCACCCATCATGGTCCTTCAGTCCTCCGTTCCAGAGTGTCTTTGTTTGTCCCGGAGCAGCAGTTCTGCTTTCTCGGCGAGCTCAGGATGCTTCATTAGTTCGAGGAGCTGCACTCTGGGAGCTGTAGCTACAAGACTGAGCAGTGCCTGTGGCTATCCAAGCACAAGAGAGAAATGAATAAATATGAAGGAGTAGGAGATGACGAATGGGAAAAGTTTTGGTTGGGGGATGTGGATTAAAGTTGTGTTGCCTTGGCAGGTTTAGGTGGAAAGCGAAGGCAGTCTGGCTCATGGTGTGAAGTAATTAGGGACGATTCTCTGTTCTTATTTGTAGTATAAAACCCTCAGCCATACCATTACAACTACAAAACCACTAATAAGTAAAATAAATAACATCGGTTTCATAGGTGTACCTATCAGTGGGTGGAATGTGTTAGGCGGCGAGTGAACAGTCAGTTGTCAAAGCTATGATTGCTGATGTGCCTGAAGTGAACCACTCATTGACCACTGTGCTTGTACAGTGCACACACTGCTGTAGTCTTAAGACAGGTGCCTTAACCTATGTCTACCTCATAGGCTGTGCATTAAAACATATGAATTTGCGATTATAGGGTTCAAATCTAAGAGCAGCCCTGGACAAATCTGTTATTCATTGATTCATTTTACTTTTATGGCATTTTGCATTTTTGCACATTGCATATTTTATTTTATATTTTTATACATCTGAGCAGTTGAAGGTTAAGGGTCTTGTTCAAGGGCCCAGCACTTTCAGATTGGCAATGCTGGGATCTGGAATCCCGCTCGCATAAATTAAGTGGTTGGTGTGGTACAGTGGGAACATCATTGGCTCCCATGTGAGAGACCTGGGTTTGATTCCTGGTCTGGGCAGCAGGTGTGTGTTACACCAATAAGGGTGCTTGGGCAAAACACACTACGTTGTACCACCTGTAATACCAGTAACCTTGTAAGTCGCTCTGGATAACGGCTTCTGTAAATGTAACTCATGATCAATATTGAGCACAGTGAAGTTTTTTTTTACATATCAAAGCTGGTTAGGAAGTTGGGGTCCGAGCTGGGGTTCATTATCTAAGGTGTGTAAATTACAACTGGGTGGTGTTGGGTGCTGAAGTCTATCCCCGGACTCATTGGGCTGAAGCTAGAGAAACACCCTGGACAGAGGTTCTGGATCCAGAGACTACCCCAGGAACAGTGTACAGCAGTTGAAATTCCACCCTGAATTCAACATCATAGCACATACACATTCAGAGGCCATTCAGAGTCTCCAGTCTGCCCAGCGGAATGTGTTCAGGAAGTGGGAGGAAACAGGAAAACGCACAAAAAATAGAAGACTGCAGACACGGTACCCAATATCAAGATCAGACCAAAGACCCCAGAGCTGTGACACAGCAGTGACGCCTAACTATACACTAAATTGTTGTTGGTAGACAGTCGGCTAATGTGGGAAGCATCCACACCCAACCAGGTCCCTTTCGCATCCCTATGACTCTTGAGCTCATTCCAGGTTTGTGGTAATGTGTTAGTTTTTTTTACATTAGTATGCGAAGTCTGAACGTACGGCTTCATTGATATTCCTGGTGGCAGGTTTGCAAAAGGTGAAATTGTTTGAAACTACTATAGACAAACAAATAATTTGGTGTGGTACAAATGGAGCAATCTGGCCGATGTCCCTGTTTGAATATTGAGATAGGAGTTGTCTACGTCCATGACTAATGAGATACGAGATGGAGGAAGTGGAACAAACACAGGGCTCAGAAGTGTGTTGTTTATCAATCAATGTGTCTGGGATTTAGTTCCCTAATCTCTCCGAGTAGGCCATTGTAAAATAGGATAAAGCTTCATTAAGGCCACAGAACTAAGTGACTTTTAGACATAACTAAGCATTACAGCCCAACTTTTTAATAAAAAGGCGATGCAGTTAAATAAAAAGCTGATCTTTGTGCTATACCTCATACTCCAATTTGCTTCTGTCTATTACACACATTATGTATGCACCACTTCTCTTCCATCTAGAAAGCTGTTGGGGGAAACTGTGCAAATTACAGTCGGTATCTTCTGGAAAGTAAACAGCGAGGTGCCAAAAATATTAAAAAGAAAGTCCGAGCAGGCAGAGAGATGAGAGAAAAAACCTTGTTGGTGGTTGAACCTTTTCAAAACAGAAAAAAAGGTCTTTTGCTTTGGCTGCTGTTTAGTATGAAGTCACACCTCCAGTTTTCTTAGTGACCTGAGCGACCATGGTGCCATTTTCTTGTAGTCTGTTAGCTTACATGGCTGACGTTCATGAATTCACAGATCTCCTGGACAAATTCAGCACTAAACTGCAAGCAAACACACTTGTCCCCATTCCATGTCTTTCATCCCTTCCCGTCTAAGGAATTGACTTCCCCTGGGTGAATTTTTTTAGCTAAAATTTGATTGAACCACTGGCTTTCTTTTAAGAAGAACGAGTAATTTACACTAATAGGATAATCTTAGTGCACTGGATCCATCACCACTCCTGTACCTCCAGTTTTGTCCTGAATCGTCAGCCCAAACACATCCAAGTCCTCTTCCTGCTCCACTACCGCTCTTCTCGTCTCCTCCTCTCAGCGCATGGTGATATGGGTACACGATTAATCAATGTTCCAGCCGGTAATAAATTAGATTCAAGTGACAAGCAAATGTCCATACCTGTCTGCTGGGGTGGTGACCGGTGATTGGTGACCGAGGCCCGTGTTCCCACCTTGCAGCTAAATCATCTGGATCGGCTGATTTAGTTACGGAGGCCTGGACATGCTGATCTATCAATCGACCAGCCCCAGTTATGCATTGCTGTCTGGGTCACAGGACCTCAGCTGGGTGGCTGAAGGAGCTGAGTGGGATCGTGTGGAATGACCCCTGCATAGATGACTTTCTTTCCTCTTGATGGTAATAAACATGACAAGAACCTAGACGTTTTTGAAAGCAGAGTTGCTGAAATAAATTTTTATTGATAAAAGGTATGGTATATGATCAAAGCCCAATCAGGTATCTTTTTTTTTTTCAATCAAGCATCTCTGCCGAATTGAATTTTATGAAGAGGTATGAATGGGGTCTCAGGGGTCTCGCTTGAGGAGACTTAATAAGAACTTGAAATGACACAGCAGTTCCTATTGCATGCTTACCCATAATACCTCACAGGATCCTAGGCTCTTTGAAGTGCTGCTTTGCCTCAAGTCAGAAGCAGTCGTGCTCAGAGACACAGAATACATGGTGTCCGTAAGAACGGATCCATCATTATGGGTGAAATCCCTAAATCGGGCAAATACACAGACACACACCAATCCTCCATTGAAGTGTGTTTGAATCATGTCTCCTCCGAGTTCTTGATCTCCATGCCAAAGCTTCTCTAGTTCCCGCCTGTGGTATCCTGATGATTCCCCCAGTATGCTGCAGAATTCTCTGCTTTTTTTCCCCCTCTCCAAGACACTAAAGAGTTGACATTCCCTCTGAGATCTTGACTGATCATTTGGCACCTTGTGGCTCAATTACTTTCGTTTTAAAAGGAAAATGTAGTGTGGCAGTCAGCAGGGAGGTGAGACCCCTTACTGGGAGTTAGTTCTGCTCCAGATGACACCAGACAAAGATTAGTGGAGCTTTAATGTAACTTTAACTTTGTACCCATTTATTCTGCTCTCTCTTCTTCTTCCTTGGGTGTGTTGTCTTTCCATTTACGGGCAGTTTGCGTCTGAGAGTGACAGCCGTAGGTAACAGACCTAACAGTCAGTGGTAATTAGCGCTCAGCCAATCAAGCGGCTCACACATTTCTCCTAATTAATACCTCTTGAGGTATTGCTGGATATTACCCAAACACCATGACCGCTCCAACCTGACCTTGACGTTGGGTTGTTTTTCTGATCCTGGCAACAAGTTTGTGCAGTCATGGCCATAAAAGACATTATTTGAGCTGGGTGAACATGGGTGGATAGTGACAGGTAGAGTAGGCTTGTGTTTGCATTGTGTGTGTGTGTGTGTGTGTGTGTGTGTGTGTGTGTGTGTGTGTGTGTGTGTGTCGGGGGGGGGTTGCTTGTGCGGGTGCATGTACCTGAAAGCTTCACCTAATTAAACAATTGCAACAGCACATAAGCAGCCTGTCTTGTTTCCCAGAAGGGACTTGTGTCTCACTCTGTGGCTTCCCAGATCCCATTTGCTGTGATTTTTTTTTTTCTAAATCTTTTGATCCAGAACAGGACAGCTGGGTCTTCTGCCAACTTGGCGTACTGTGTCGATTCTGAAAAATAATTGTAGTTAGTTTCTTCCTGACTGTGAGCAGGTCTTGACTCAACTCTATTAGCCAAATATTTACTCAGCTCACACAAGCCTATTATCCAATCTAAAGAGTAGATGCCAGATACATTCATGCAGTCCTCCCAACAAGGACATTCAGCATTTATCACCAGTTTGTATTTCATACTGACTTTAGAGATGTCCAGTAAAGTCACTGACTCCTGATCAAGTTGCCTATTGACACTGCTTGGTCCTTGGCTTTACAGCTTTTGCAAGGTGATGTTTGGTTAAATTTGTCATCCAAAGGCCCAAATCCAGTTCCAAACATGGGCCATGACTACTAGGTCCTTTATATACCATGTCCTGAGTATACCACATCCCTAGCCTACCACATACCACAGCTATAGGTTTGTGGTAAAGAGAACCTGCCTTAGGACCAGAATGTCCCAGGTTCAATGATCCTGCAAACAACAAGACTCAACTGAAATGCCTTTAAGCAAGGCATCTAACCCCCAACTGCTCCCCGGGTGCTGAGGATAGGGGCTGCCCACCGCTCTGAGCACATGCTCACTGCCCCTAGTGTGTCTTCAGTAGTGTGTATGTTTGTGTTTTACTGCCCAGACGGGTCAAATGCAGAAGTTAATTCCACCGCACTGTGGTCAAAAGTGTAGTTTACTTCTCTTACCACGTCCTGAGCCTACCACTTCCTAACTGTACTACATCCTGAGTCTACCAGATCCTGAGTCTTTCACAAGTTTTAGTGCTTAGATTTCAGCCCACCATATGTGGCATGTGTCCAATGCTACCCAGAATGCTTACAGGCATTTATTCAGGCATAAACACACATGCAGACCTCTGGTGAAAAGGTGGCCCAGTTCAAAATAATCACTAACAACAGCCTTGTTTCCTGCTTGTCCTTTTAATTACTTCCAAACTAATGCTTGGAATCCATCAGAGAGCATGCATGCTGCTTGCTTTGTACCCTTTGCAAATGAATAGCATTTTTTTTTCCACCCAACCATCCACTGATATTTTAATGATTGCTCTTGCTGTGGTCTATGGGGTCTCCAAAGTTCTCACAAAACAACTCCTCACTCAAACCTTCTTTATACACACTTTTTCAGGTCTGCTTCTCCTCCTCCTTGCTACCCAGCTCCCTGTAGAACCAGCATGCCTGCTCACTAAACAGGGCATGTTGGACAATCCATCACCATCTTTCCCCATGGTGCCTCTCACCCTCCCTTCCATCTGTCAGTTTCCTAAAGCTGCCTACCACTGAGCTTCTGTTTTCCTCCACCAAGGAGAGATGCTTTTGCCAAATGGCACAAAGCTCCCTCCCACTCTGCTGCGTATTCCCAACCCATTCCTTACACCCAGTTTAGCATGACTAGCCATGCACACCCTCTGCTAGACTGCCGTCCATGCTGTTTCAGCACCACCTCAGTGAGTCTGAGGATTGACTTACATGGTCCTGCTTCTCTAGTGTTTTAGTGATCTGTTCTCCCTCAGGCACCACAGCAAAAGCATATCATAGGAATACTAGGTATAAGTATATGGTGATTCAATGCTGTAGATCATGGAGTAGGCCAGAGTTGTGTTGTTGATGACTTTATAAAACCTCAGACAAGGATTTGGAAAGGTTTCTTAAACCACCAAGACTTGAACAATGTTTTTCATCCTCATGTACAGGGATCTTAACTGATTCATATACGCTGAAGTGCCAGACAAACTGGTACACCAGTCAAATACTTGGTAGGTCCCTCACAGGGCATATTCTGTAGGAAATAAACACCATACCTCTAACCATAATTTGGTGTCTGTAGACGTGTATAGTGGTGCATTGTCCTGTTGAAAGACTCCAAACCCATCAGAATGAATATTCAGACATCCGTAGATGTCCGTCGCTTTATATATGTCCTGACGGACACAACCAATGACGTGCATAGGTGGAGTTGCTT
>JAOVVF010000033.1:757157-767492 GCA_028565595.1 Duopalatinus emarginatus | reverse complement strand
GTTATATATATTTTACATCACTGGAGTGGAGTCTCCAGTGTCAGTGCTTTATAACATGAGAGTTAAAACCATAACTTTTACTCATAACTTTCACAAAGTTCACTGACTTTGTGATCTTCTAGAAAGAAATGAAAAAGAGACTGTTTATAGCTGCTATAACATTAGTGAGGACATGAACTAGCTTGTTTCACAGACGACCCACAAACGTAATGCTAATGATGATACCAGCATGAACTATGAACTATTTACCTTATTAAAAAAAAAGATTTCACAGTGAATAGTTAATGTTACACACCAGTAATGTTGTGTTAAACAAATTTTGGCAGATCTGTTAATTAATTAATTAACGGGCTTTGGGAGGCCCTGTGTGTAGCCTTTACCTGGGAACTGCACATAGACTATATATTATATTATATTATATTATATTATATTATATTATATTATATTATAACACACACACACACACACACACACACACATATATATTAGGGCATGCATAGGCTTTGTAGAAGTGATGAACGAGCTTTCATTAAACAACTGTCCTAAATTCAGCTATGTGACACTCTTGCTGTACCAGCCGACCAAAAATGGTCCAGCTCCTGCCTACCCAATGCCAATGGTCAAAGCTGAAGGGTTCGTGTCTG
The DNA here is from genome assembly GCA_028565595.1 of Duopalatinus emarginatus. Lineage (NCBI taxonomy): Eukaryota > Metazoa > Chordata > Actinopteri > Siluriformes > Pimelodidae > Duopalatinus > Duopalatinus emarginatus. The sequence continues at coordinate 766,848 of JAOVVF010000033.1, read as the reverse complement.
AAGAATGGCGCTACTTGAGCCACTATGGTGTGGGACGCATCAGAGGCAAGCATCCAGACCTTTGCCTGTGCTGGCACTGGGGTGGTAGAATAAATGATGACGTCCCTGCAGAATCACACCAAATGTCGACGGAAGACACACCTCCTCAAGAACACTTAATAGACCACTAATATTGCATCTGTTTTGAAACTCCTACAGCACTAACAGTCTGTTCTTCTCCACAGGGTTTGCATAGTTTAGATATATCACCAGGTTTAATTGTTATATAGTCAAACGCAGGCTTAATCCAGTAAACCGTCTACATATCTATCACTTCTTTATTAATCATGCACCTGTGATTAGAAGACCCACCCCATGTTTCCTCACTTCATGACTCCATGACTGGAGGCTCCACATCCATATTTTTCACGGAAGCTTCCAGAAGCCTGGGAATATTACCTAGGATGGCACAGCTGTGCAGATGGTAGCCCAGACCAGCCAGTTTAATTTTTCACCCAGTAGAGGTTAATGCACATTAGCATCTGGGTGTGCAGAGGTTCAGGTATTCCCACAGGACACCGCAGGCTGGCTAATTCCGCCACACAACGCTCATTAATCGAGAAACAGTAAGGCGTCAGGTGGTGGGGTTGGGATAGTGTTGTAGATCTTAACCGGGGAAATAAGACAGCGCGTGTGTTCGGAAGAATAACCTAATGCTGTGATTCACTAATCATGGCAGTGTTTCATTAAAGAATGACATAATGTAATTTTTATCTGTTTATGGTTACAATGATCCCAGTGATCTGTATCACGTTAAAAAACACTACTTCCGGTTATAACATACAACGAGAAATGTCGTTTCTTAAAAAAAGTAAAAGTTTTTTGTTTTAAATCGATAAAATATTTTTAAGAAATTTTTAATCAACAAAATGTCAGGTGATGCAAACACATTTTAAGCAAAAATAAAAACCTGCTAGCTTAGCAAAACACATACTATTATAGATCCACCATAGGCTCGTATTTACCGGGTTATCAGGCACTTAAGTGTGTAAATAGAATGGATTTTATGTATTCAAGCTAAATAGGTTTTATAGAATACAGTGTTACACGGTCATGATTAAAAAAAAAAAAAGAAATAATACATTTGGACCAGAGGTGGCAGAAGTACAGAAGTCCCTTACTTAAGTAAACGTAGTAGTACCTTGTAAAATAATTACTTAAGTAAAAGTTGAAGTATGATTAAAAAAATATATATTTAAGTAAAAGTATAAAGTAGCTGCCCCTAAATGTACTTTAAGTACAAAAGTAAACATACTCTGCTTGCAGATGCAGCAGCTTTTTGTACCTTTCTATTTGGCTTTCTCTACATATACTGAAGACGGATATATATACCCATGCACACACCAAAAATAACGTTAAATTAAGGTGGCTAGGTAAAACTTGTTTATAATTATTATTATTATTATATTAATTTATAATAAATGATTATTATTGTTGTTATTATTATTATTATTATTGTTATTATTATTATTATTATTATTATTATTATAATGTAGAATTATTAATAGACCACTAAATTTATGACATAAGTAGCTGATATGTATGATAACTAGCTGAAACTCTTCTGAAGTATTAGTGATGCAGTTCTGATTTATTTTGTGTGTTACAGGATTGTGGACGGATTGTGAAACAGTACAAACTTGTAATGTAATTTGATTAGGCAGGTATTTTTGAGAGATACCAAATTAGGGAACCATATAAGTAATTATATTTGACTACCAGTGACTACCAATATTTTAAAGTGAAGTTACAAAAAAACTTAAACTATTATTTTCACTCTAAAACTCCAAAATAAACAAATACACACTAGAAAAAAACACAACCCGTGGATTTTAATGTTTATACTGTAAGTGAAAAAAATAAGCTCGGAATCGTACAGATACCTAAATAAAGTACTTAAGTACAGTAACGAAGTATATTTACTTCGTAACTTACCACCTCTGATTTGGACAAAGAAACATACAGGGGATGTCATTGACCTATTATTATGTCATCTACATACTGTACTGTATACTAACTCACATGGACTTGGATTGAACAACATGAGTTGTGAACATTAACCACAGAAACGGTCCCAAGCACATTAACGTAAAGCCTGTGATCGTAGTAGCTTCTCTGCTGTTAGCGCTAATCAACACCTCCTGACCCGGAATTCAACCACGCTCTGGTATAATGCTTATTAATTTTGTACATGTGGCCTCTTCTGATGGCGGTTCATGGCTGAGCTCCAGGCTTCTTTCAGCACAACATACTGACTGGAATTATAAAAAGCATTTCAGAACTACACACACACACACACACACAAGCGGTTTGATTCTGAGTCAGTGCAGGATTATGCTAACCTCCAGCACTCAAAGTCCATCACAGGTATAGAGTCGGCAAGGTCTCTGTCTTTTTCGTCTCTTCGCACTCCATATTACTTACATTCCTTGTACAGTCAGCCTGACTCATCCACTATTAAGCTTCTATGCACATACACACACACACACGCTTCCCATGGGTGCATCCCCACAGCTACGAGACACAAAATAAAGCCATTAAATTAGCATGTGTGATATCAGCTAGCTTTACAGATGTGACATTCGAGGTGTAATTTGCATATCCGAGTGCGTGTAACCTTCTGATGAGAACTCACCACTTCACATATTTCTTTAAAATGTCTGTCTGTAGGAGCAACTTTGTACCGGATGGATAAACGAAACAATTTCCTGTGCTGACAACATTATTTTTCCATGCGAAGCCTGACATTTGCATGGAATTGCCCCACTGCACCCTGTGCATGTTTGCTGCTAACCTTTAAGAGGATATGGAGTGGAAAGACAGAAAATTTTCCAGCCTTTTTTTTTTTTTTTTTTTTTTTTAAAGCAGCATAACTGATTCCTGCTGTGTATGCAAGAAGAAAAAAAACAAGAATGTGTATACAGTATATCCACCGCTAATAATGTCTCAGACTAGCGCAAAGTAGTTTACAACAAATTACAGTCAAGAATGTGTTTTGCTCATCTAACATTGGACCTGTGGTTTTGGAAATGTTTTGACCCAGTCATTTAAGAATCACAGTTTGGTCTTTGTACAAGTCATTCAGATTCTTACACTTGCCCATTTTTCCTGTTTTCAGCACCTCAATTTGTAAACTCTTCACATCCAGCCTTGTTGGTCCAGGGTATCCAGTCGGCAACCCTACGGTCACAAGACCCATTCCCTGGGTGGGTGGTTGGGTGGGGGGTCTAGTCAGATCCAACAGAAGATCCACAGATGGATCTGCTGATAACTTTTCAGCACCAGATTTCACAGGTCTTGTTGATTCTATGTGTTGACAGATCAGAGCTGCTTGGTTGGGCGGTTTTAATGCTAACACTAAGAATCTTCAGAGAATTTAATAATGTACTCACTTAATCCCACATCTTTTTTAATAATTTATTAAAATGGATTAAAGTGTCTGGCTTTGATAGTCGATGCTCCGGCTTTCTTCTTCTTATCCACTTTAACCCGCCAGTCAGGCACATGGAGGCAGGAGCCAATCCCTGCATCATTGGCGAAGGCAGTGTACACCATGGACAGGTCACCAGTCTGTCGCATTGCCGAAAACCCACTCGAGCACACACTCGCACCTATGGGCAATTTAGAGAGAGCGATCAACCTAACATGCATGTCTTTGGACTGTGGGAGGAAACCGGAGTACCCACTCAGGAAACCCACTCAAGCACGAGGAGAACCTGCACTCTGGCTTTGGTGCTGTGTAAAACTGTATTCAGAACAAGCTGAATTAATGACATCATGCTCTTTTTTTGGCTTTATAGTTGGCTGTATAGAGTATATACAGTATATAAATATATAAAAGCACTGCACCTCTGTATTAAAGGTTAAAGGCTTTGTTAAATTCTACCTCTGTGAAAAACCTGACTGATGGACTGGACAGGTTTATTATTGTAAAGCGACCTTGCAGTAAACTGCATATTACGTCTAAAGTAGACGCTGACCCTGTGCCATCTTGCAAGCATCTGACCATTAGCTTAATTATACATTTCTTTCCAAGATCAGTACAAGTGAAAGCAGACATTTATAGACACATTTGTGACATCGGAGAAAGCCTCTGGCTGTGTAGCTTAGCCGAGAGCGACGCGATCAGGCCCGGATTTCCTGCTATGTCCGTAGAGTAATTCATCTCCTCTGTAATTAGCATGTCTACATTTTTGAAACCGATCACATGAGACAGAACCCGGGGCAAAACCAGTGACACCGTGGCTCAGGTGACACGTGCAAGTGTCTGTAGCTGGAACGGAGGCAAATGAAGGGCTGACCTTTTAAAGAAATATATTACAGAGGAAATGAATCGCAGTTAGGTAAGCGGCGCTGACCTGCAGGTTGTAATGATTTATGGATCGCGACTCAACCCCGAGACGAAGCCGATGCCGAAGTTGCCACCTGTACAACTTTTAGCTCTGCCGCCCGGCTAACGTGCTCTAGCTTAGTGATTTCCAATATCAAACCTTTTCCATGGCATTTGGAGCTAATACAAAGCTCTGCTAGATGCCCGCATGGTTTTGAATCAAGCTTTTTGCAGAAGCCTAACATGTGCAAACACAGACCTCTGGTTGTGGAAATGTTATGAAATCTCTTCTCAGGTTATAAATATCAAGCAGACACCTGATGGATGCTGACGGACAAGCAGCAGCTCTTATAGCCGGCGTTTTAAAGACTAGCCTTCTGTTTCTCGCTGCGTTATCGTTATTTTACAGCATTGGCGAATTTATTAAACGGTGAAATATAAGAATGCATCACAGGTCAATTCATTTAGCCGGATTTACGTAACGGACGTGAAAAGGACACGTGTGCGACTACTTAGTGCTTTCTTTTCAACGTTAGCTTAGTGAAGTACTTTAACTAGCTAGGCTAGCTAGCTTAGGCGTGTCTTGCAAATCAATAACTAATAGCTGCTGATCACTAATAGCAGCAAGATTGTCTTTGTACCTCACCTACCATTGGCTTCATTTCTCTAAGCTAGCCAGCATTTACTGCTAGCAATGATCACATGTTGCTGAGGTTTCCGTTTAAGATTCTTGTTTTTATAAAAACCTGCCTGAAGATAAAACTCGGTGTTTGCAGTTTGCTTGGACTGAAATCATTACTTATCAGTCACTGTTTTTCTGTCTGTTTATTAGCTTATGTGACATATTAGACATCATGTGCTTGTACTTGATATACGAGTAACTGATACCTATATTAATATCATATTAGCACATCCTTAATATGCTGTAGTAATTGAATTAGATTACATTACATTACATTAGATTAAAGGGTGGCACAGATGGTAAACTTTGACATTTTGGTCAAACTGGTGTTCATGTGTAAGAGTGGTGCACCTTGACTGAAGTGATTTTATATGTAGGTGTAACAGTATGGATGTTTCTGTGGTCTCCCTCTTAGCTGAAAGACTGAGACACCTGAAAGCACTGTCCAGACGGCTCCAGAAATATTATAACAAGGATAATTCGATTATGTCTAAATTACAGCATCTCACGGAGCCAGATGGGGATGTCTGTAATTAGCCTAGTGAGAGGATCGCTTTACATTTTGGCAAAAGTAAATGAATATGATCCTTCCACAATACGAGGCCCGGATGGCACACACAGGTTCTGCTGAAGCACCCAGGCCGAACGTGCCAGCTCAAATAAAACCTTCTGGCACAGAAACTCTTCAATAATGCAACAGATTCTGTCATTTATCTTTTCCTGATTATAGATGCCAAAATGAACACTTGAAGCTCCCCGGTGTTGATCATTTATCTGCGTCCACGTTTCTCATGAATTAGCCGCGGGCATGTCTGGCTAACATGTCTGACTAATGCTCCATGCTAACTTCCAGTTTTAACATTTTCCATCAATACAGCATTTACAAGTCATCCAGCTAGTTAGGTAGCGTTAGCTGAATAGATTAGTATGCCTACTGCTAACTACCAGGCTAACAGTAGTCATGCTAATGCATCCTGCTTTGTTCTGATCTGTGAAGACGTTCCTTCAGGATGCACACTGAAATCTCTCGGTAGAATTGGCGCTACCTTCCTTACCCCAGATTTAGCACAGATCTAGCGGCATCGTTCCCTCCCGACTCGTCCCTGCATGATGGCATAATGAGGGAGAGACAGGATTGGAGCTGACGGTTTCCCATTTTTGCTATGATAATAATTGCTGCCCGTGTCTGTCTTCATCCAGCGCCTATTTTGCTGTTAGCGATTTGCATGAGCACTAAAGTGAGGCTTTATTTATAACGTGGTCTCTCCTGTAAGTTAGCAGCATTAACGACACTAGTGGACACTGGGGCGTTAAAATGGAATTTGGGATTAGATTATGTACAAGTGAAGTCTAAATTAGCATGTAGCCAAGCTGAAAGAAAATATCGTTATTTTATGGGAAGGATTTAGCCTAGCATAGGACCAAGAAAGAAAACAAATGGAGCACATTTTGCTAGCACAGTATAGCATAGTAACTGAAATGTTCTAGTTGGAAGCAGGAAGAATGAGCACCAAGGACTAAGTTGTGCTGTCTAGATGACAGCAGGTCTTACAGGGTGTGTCCCAGTATTACCAAAAGTGGTCCTAAGGAAGGACAACCACATGTCACTCAAGGTTGAATTCTTTCTCTCTTTGCAACATTCTTCCCATCCTTCCTTTCCTTCTTTTCCTTTTTTGTGCAAACGTTTCCTCAGACTCACAGCATCCACACCACAGCACGGAAGACTTAACGGCTCGCTCGTCCATCAAAAGTCCTGTCATGTTCCACCTGTCACTCCCATCCAACTTCCCCCTAATTCCCTCATTCCACACTCAACCTCCGGAACCAGGCCGCTCTTCGTCCTCTCCTCCTCGTCCTCTTTGTTCTGTTTCGTAGAGGACATTTTGGGCAGCGCCTTGGCGCCGTTAGACTTCTAAGCAAATGTCAGAAAGGAAGAAGATCGAGGACCTGCGGTGGTAATTACTGTACCACACTGACTTCCACAAACCAATTGCCATGGCAACAGATTATCTTTCTTCTCTCATCTTTGCTTTCTCTAGCCACTCTCAGCCCTCCTACATCATTTGGCCTCTATCTTCTTCCTTCTTTTTCCTTCTCATTTTTTTTATTTTTGCTGATATTTACACATGATTTGGCAGCCTGGAGCCTCTCATCTCGTTTTTATCTGGTTTTATATGCTTTGCCATATCAGATGTAGCAAAGTTACAACACTACCGACTCCAAAAGTGCGGGGGAAAATGATATACGTTTTTTCTCTGGTGATGTGGTCCAGGGATGCTTCTGTGATTGAGAAGGTAAGGTCATGGGTTCGAGCCCCCGCACAGCCAAGCTGCCACTGCTAGGCCCGTGAGGATACCCCTGTCTGCTCCAGGGGCTGTATCATACCTGACCCTGCGCTCTAACACCAACTTCATAACACTCTGGGATATCTGAAGTAAAGAATTTCTCACTATGAAGGTACAGATAAGAAATAAAGCCTTTGTTGTTGTTCTTTTGTAGATATGTACACCTAGAGCTATAAAAACCTGGCCTGCGGGTAATTAGCCTGTGGTTGTCCAAGTGCCTGCCACATCATAGCCATCCTATGATGTTATATGTTAGCTAAACTCACAGAGGTGCTAGCATCTCCTGGGGCATCTGATGAGCCATCTAGTACATGAGGTTAGATCTTGTCCTGTTCAGCGCTTTAGGATTTGATCTACTATATAGCCACTGTTACCATAGAAACACCGTTATTTTACATATTTTGTGTCGAGAAAAATAATAAGCACCACAGATGCTTTTTTTTGGCTATTTGTAGCCAAATAGCACAAATCATCAACGCGATTATTGTCCAATGTGCACGTTTATTACAAATCTGTGTTTGTTTTTATGGGTCTGTGATCAAGTAGATTGGAATATCTGCCAGGGAGCGTTGCCAAAATGGCCGCCAAGTGGACAGACTTTAGTCTAAATACTTTGATTGCGACTGCTCTTACAATACCATCTGATTCTAATTCATGGCTTTGTTGGAAATGAGTCGGACGTGTGAAGCGATGCGGCAGGATTTTAAGTGTGCACAAATCACAGGCTCACCTCGTTTCGTAGTAATACATCTAATGAAAATGTGATAAAATCCTGGATTGTCATGTCTTGTGCATTAACACCACTGGCGTTGGCTTGTTGCCATGGAAATGCTGCTGCCAATCAGTGTGCAGTCTGACATGCCAAAATTACACATGAGACGACTGACCAGGTTAATTGAGAACATTTACTGTGTTTTTGTTCGTTTTTTTCCCCCAAAGAATACAGCAAAAAATAAATAAATAAATAAACGATTACTACTTCTAATCCATTCTAAAATGTATTTATATAAGAATAATTATTAATAATATATTATTAAATAATTATAATTAAATGTAAACATTTTTAATTAAATAGTTGTATATAATTTTATCATTATGCTATTATTATTATTATTATTATCAAAATAACTCAGTTAAATACAATGCAAATTTATCAGAACAATAAAAGAAATAATACAATTATAAATAAATAAATAAAATAAGTAAAAAAATTCTTTAAGGGTTTGATTTAGGTAGCCTTGTATTAATTAGCTACCAATTCTCACAGGGATGGTAATGCAAACGTGTGTGTGTGTGTGTGTGTGTGTGTGTGTGTTGGGGGGGGGGTGTTGGCAGTCAATATAACACTTTAGCCTAGGGTTAAAGATTAATGTGCACGGACACATGCATAGACTTGTGTGTGTGTGGGTGTGGGTGTGGGTGTGTGTGTGTTGGCAATACGATCAATAATGATTAAGGTCCATCTATTGTCTTTATTATTAATGCAGATAATTGATATGAGAATCAGATATTCCTGTCCTTGTGGGGACTTCAGTGTCGGGATTTAACAACTAGTACACACACACACACACACACACACACCAGCTCCTAGTCAGGTCCCCGGTGGTTTTTCAGCATATACTTAATAATGTAATCAACTTCCAGTTTTACATATAAAACAGTTCATAGATTCACCTTAAAAATAACTTTTCTTTTCAACTCCTTTTCTCCAACTTTATTTATTTATTTATTTATTTATAAAAGTTCGTCCCACTTTTGGCACAACAGTGCTGAAGTGTGAGACTTCCCAACCCTACGCTGTGAAACTTAAAAAACAACTTCGTACCGCTTTGTGGTAAAATAGATGTGTTCCGGTTTCCATGGCAACTGATGACTGACAGGGATGCGGTGATGTTTCCTTAATGTAAGGACATATTTTTTTAAGGCTGTTAATAGAAGGAGTCTCCAGTGTCAGTCAATAAATAATTAACTCATAGGACTGAACAGTGGCTCTGCTTCGTCACATCGTCCCTCCGTTAAGAGTTTTCAATCAGAGTGTCTGTATTCGTTTTAGCTCCTGTCCCAAGTCCAGGGCTCAGCTTGGATTGGACCCAGAGCAAGTAGAGTACAGCATGGGTAATTAGGTGGAGACAGAGTGGAGGATTATGGGTAATTTTCCCAGCCAAGCCGTACGATTCTGCCTTGGTGGAAAAGAGCCACAGAGACACAGTTCAGTTTTTGGATCGGTCCAAACTGACTCCGGATTACCATCCTCATTCATAGCTTGGAATATTACCCCCCACCCCCCACACCCCC
>JAOVVF010000033.1:710703-728932 GCA_028565595.1 Duopalatinus emarginatus | reverse complement strand
TATATATATAAAATATAATTTTATATTAGAATATAAAAAGCTCATATGAACTGTTACTTCTCAACTCAGTAGCTGTAAAAAGTTAGTAAATTACCAGATTTATATATAAAGTTATTTTGCTATTCAGTTGCTATGAAATTTGACTTGTTTTGGCAAACCGATATAAAATGTTAATATGAAAACATACCATAGACGGACTTAATTTGTAAAAACCTAGTTTCTGATAAAATGTGTGTAAAATTGCTCATCATACATAACATTTACACAAACTCGAGCAAAACACAGAATTCAAATGAGTTTTCCAACTAATTAGATCTACATGAAAACCAGGTTTCTTATGTAAACATTACTGCAAATATTTTTTCTACGAACAAACAGTTAATTAAACAGTTAATTAATTAATACTCAGAACAAATGTCCATTATACTCCAGTTCTGTTTGTAATTTAGTTGGCATCCATTCAAAGAGACGTTTTAAATGAAGTGACCTACAGGTCATTAGATTCAGCAGGTCAGGTTGAAGATTTCCGTCAATGTTTTAGACCCAATTACAGATCAATTATCCTCATTACTTCTGTTTAGACAAAGAATTATCTTAATTAAAATGTGTCTGTAAAATGTCTGTAACCAGTTTATTTATAACCTCTGTGTGTATTTATAGATTAACACAGATTAACCCACATCAATATTAAATAAGAAGATTTTTTTTTCTTTTAACACTGTAATGTCGTTTTCATCCTCTTTCATTTAATCCACCATTCTTAATCAGTCAGTACTGTATAGACACGATGTCAAAGAAGTAGACTGATGTGATAATGTTTATAAATGCACATTCATTTACAACTCGGTGTCTTAATGATAATAAATTTAATATTAAATACTGTGGCAGGTGTTTATGCTGTTTAGGCTAAAAATAAACCTGTAGCTTAGAATTAATATTGGAAACAATTGTTTTTGTTTAAAACTCAAGCACACACCTCACACTCTTACACTTGTTGTATCTTAAAATGTTATTTAACAAACAAAAAAATTGTTTGGGCCACTGTAATAGTAATAATAATAATTATTATTAAAGAAATATAATAGTAATAACAAGAACAACAACAAAACAACAACAACCACAATAATAATAATAATAATAATAATTATAATAATTATTATTATTATTATTATTATTATTATCATTATTATTATTAAATATATTAAATATATTAGTAATAACAACAATAATAATAAAAATAATCAAAGAAATATAATAGTAACAACAACAACAAAACAATACTACTACTACTACTACTACTAATAATAATAATAATTATTATTATTATTATTATAATTATTATAATTATTATTAGTAGTATTAGTATTAGTATTATTTTAAAAAGCCGGCATTAACATGTGAATTGATGCCTGATTATGTCTGGCAAATGAGACGTTTTAGGAGCAGTTGCAGCATACGGACAAGACAGTGCACACAATTACACAATTACACATACCATCATGTAGTAGTTAAAAAGGAAAAAATAAAAAATGCTATAAAATATAAGAAAATACAACTTAAAAACCAGTATTTGCAGAGATCCAGTCAGGAATGTATATAAATGTAGCATGTAGAGCATTTAAATAAAAGTTTAATATGCTGCTGTATAACGTCCGCTTGTGTCAGAATGCTGATGTTTCTGTAGAAAGTTTCTCTTTTATTTTCTGAAACTGGCGTCGTTGCATTATTTCAGACAAGTGTATTATAATAAACCTGTGGTTTATAGCCGCACTACTGCCTCATACCTTCACTATCCTCCGCTATCCTCTCTATCTTCTTCTGGCGTTTCTGAACAGCTGCTTTCATCCCCTCCACCTGCAGCAACATCCCTATCATCCACTCTCCATCTGTCATCTAAGGAAGGTTCGAGCGATCCTCTATAATTCCTTCTGCAGCTAGTTTTGACCTTTATGCGTGCCTGTGTTTGTAATCCACACTCTGCCAGGGTCTGTTGTTTGGTGTTGTTTGGCGACGTCTCACCAGTAGACCACTTTCAGTCATTACTTTCTCTCGCTGTCCCAGTGAGGAAGGTCATGACAAACATGTCTGTACACTCAGAGATCACATGCTCCTTTTTATGACTTTTGCCTCTATTTTCTGTAGCTGTTTCTTCTCGGAAGACAGTTCAAACACCCGACTGGTTTCTCTCTCTGAAAGTTTTTCTGCTGGGTTCTGGCTTTTTTTTAAAACTCTACACACATATAGTGAGATTACGAGTGTGTGTTTTTGTTCATTGTCAATAAGGTATTGAATTAAAGTGCTGTGCTGGAGGAGGTTTGAAACAAGGTTAATCTGAATCCTGATCCTACTGTTGAAGATAACCAGCCATCCAACAAATAAATCTTTATTAAATATAAAAAATGATAGCTGGCAGCCTGTTAAAGCAGCCTTACAGATATTGGGCATGAGCTGTTTTTCTAAACATACTTAACGTTTTTTTATTTGCTGAACTATACACTGATGTGCCAGAAAATCTGCTCTAATACTAGATAAGCTTGTGAAAATCATCTGTAGGTAATAAACCCCAGACGTCCTCCAGTACGCTTCCCAGTTCTGTTGTATTCCGAGCTGGAGGATTTCTGTGCATCACATGACGTCCCAGATGTGTTCTATAATGTTGAGATCTGGTGATTTAGGTGTGAATGACTAATCCCCAAACTCAGATGAGTGTTCCTCTAACTGTAATCTGGTGTCTCTAGTAGACGTGTGTGGTGGTACATTGTCCTGTTACAAGAGGACAAACCCGTCAGAATGAATACAGGACATGAACTGGTGGAACTTGTCACACATAGTGTTCACCTAGGTGTACCAGGGGTCCCATGGAATGGCAGCTAAACAACCCATACATCATTATGGAGCCACCACCTGTATAATAATGCATACTATTTGTATTGCATATTATAATTAATTATAATTATGTATACCCTTACTTCTTAACTTTACACACAAAGTAATAAATCTTTATTAATTATAAAAAGTAAATAAGTAAATAAATAAAGCCAGCAGCTTTGTCAATTATGCAAAGATTTATAGTTTGCAATATATATATATATAATTTATTATTGTTATTGTTGTTTTAATAAATGTTACTATTATTATTATTATTATCATCCTTTTTTTTTTTTTTTTTTTTTTTGGCCATTACTTATGCTAATTTATTTCCAGCTTTGATTAATTGATTTGTACTTCTGGTTTTACCAGGGCTTGTCTACTTTAAATAAAATATAAATAAAATAAAATACACTATACCTAATCTCCAAAGTCTGTACATTGAACAGAAGAAGCCTCGTGGTACTGTATAGTCGTTTCATTGGTCTTTTCCACTCTGTTTGGTCATTAGCTACATCTGCCACATTATTTTCTGTACTATAGATTTCCTCGGCTTGGGACAAACGTTCTTTAAGTGCTCTTTGGATAGTGGGTTGTTAAACGTTTCTGTATTCCTCGTAGCTCTGAATGAAAAGCGTTGCACTCCGAGGCAGGCTTGTATGTATAACCTGGTCTCTGAAGGTTGTCTCTGAGGCACAAGTGGAATACCATTAGTGGTTCTATGTAAATTCATACATCTAGTGTTATATATTATGATGAAATAGTCCACATATGGTCTCTACTTATGATCATAGTCAAATACCGTGCTGTTATGTCCTTTCCTTTGAGGTTCTAATCAACTTTCAGTGCCGGCGTTAATGCGCTGAAGAATAAACACATTAATAAACATTAAGCCCTAATCAGGCATTCTAAAGGCGCTTATTGCAGCAAGGAGCTCGCTAATTAAAGTCACTTTTGCCTGAGCGTTTGGCATGCAGTGGATTTGCTCAGCAAGCCACCACCACCACCACCCCTCCCCCACCCCAACACCCTGACACCTATATCCGTTTTGTACGTCTAATTTATTGTCTGCAGATTGATGTACAGTGGGGTGGGTAATGGATTATGTGTATTGGAGTAGGGCTGGGATAGATCCTCAGTGGGCCCCTTACCCATCAGTCTACGGATCTTCCAATAGCAAGTCAATTTGCAGACTTAAATAGGATGATTATGCAGAATAGAGCATAGCCCAGTGGACACTGCTAACTCAAATGGAGTTTATAATGCACCAAACAGCCAGGGGTATACCAATCTAGTGCCCTGATTGAGAAAGAAGGAATGAAAAGAAAGACAAGAAGAAAATATTTGACGGTACGTCTACCAAGCAGCTAGTAATTATACCCTAAACGTTACTAAATTACCCCCCCATATGGGTGCTACCAACATGTACATACACCCTATTAACACCAAGCCCTGACGAAATGTTGGCAATTAAACCCAAGCTCTTTCTGTCCTCTTCCTGCCCCCGTCCTCTCAGCCAGAGCTGTCCACTGCAGTAAATTTCCTCCATTCTGACTCAGCAGGAAGCTAAGCTATGAAACTGAATTAAGAATGCTCACCCCTTCTGACACTCCATTCATCTGCGACAGACCCTACGCCAAACGTATCAGAGATTTCCCATTCCTACATAGCAGCTATCACTAATAGGCACAATCACATACCAGAAAAGGTGTGCACGTTTCAATCACGTCCTACGGGTGGGAAATTGAAGACCCTTCAAACGTAGACGTACGTTTATTAAAACGTCTGTACGACTCGTTTAATATTCCGAATCCCATCCAGGTATTTGGAGTATTAGAAACAGCTGGTACTTGAGGGATCCTGTTATTCGGCTTATTCTGCAATTTGCTCAAAAAGCCGAGCATCAAGTATCAGTCTTCGGTACATGTGACATTGGGTTAATGTTGTTTCTCAAGCTAGTAAAAAAATCATCTGTTTGCAGTCCTCATCTCCTCTGAAGTGCCAGAGAAGACTGTGGATAAGGACTATTATTCACCCTCTTAATGGCTAAGGCTTATAAGTATAAAACCAGGTAGTGCAATGCACATCTGCCACAACAAATAGCTGGTTATTACAGCTAAAATGAGGACGTGAGTGAATTTTAGGAGCTGTCTTAGTTATATCAGAAAACACTTGTGCCAAGACGACGAGTTGTACTGCTAAAAAAAAAAAAAAAGTATATTGCAGGTACATTGATGTATAGCACTCATGCCAGCTGAGAAAACGCCTGTTCTTTCCTTAGAAGAAAAGGGAATTAAGTATTAACACCTCACCATAATGGCTGCCTAATGCTGTCTCTTTACACCAGGTCCGGTCTCTAGACATGGCAAGTTTGTGGCGGTATTCTCGTAAACAAGCTCGGGTGTTTTATCAACTGGAATATATGCCCATGAGTCTGTCGGCTGCTCTCGAGAATCTTGGCTCGAAGTTTACTGCTGGCCTACAGCATTTTCTCACCTTCACTGTTTTCTTCTAAACCTCGTTCAGAGAGTCCGGACCTCAACGCACAAGACGAGCTAATTTCTGCTTCCTCCACGGGTTGAATAGGACCACTCATCCTTCTTATGCAGAGCCTGAGACGGCAGGGCTCTTTGTTTTATTTAATTAGGAACCTTTTCCACCAGCACATCATCAGAGCTTCACACCCACTCCCTGTCCTCCTTTTTTGCTGTTTATTAGTTCTCCCACTCTATGGTATGAATAATGGCATGCATGCTTGTATTTGCTGACATTCTGCCTTTTTTCCGCCCTTCTGCCTTCCCACTGCTGGTGTTAATAAAGATTAGATGGAACACATCATCAGGGCTGGGATGGCATAAAAGTGCCCCCGCTGAGGTGATTGATATCGGACAGAGATTATGTGTGTATTTGTGTGCTCGCATGGCGCCGGCTGGGAGAGTGGGCGGACTACTCCCACCCCGCTGAGGTTGTGTCAGTGGGGAGAAGGACCCTACTGTGAGTAGCGTCTGGACACAGATGGATTATGGCTGAGCACAAACCTTGACGAGAACTTCTGCTGGAATCAGTGTTTCGAAACTCGGTGAGTCAGAAGATACCACCTACAGCCCGGCCTTAGAGCCCAGAGTTCAGGACTTTGTGTCTTAACTTCTGTTAACAGAACAAATGTAAGAAGATCTCTTGATCCTCATGCTCTTGGTCTCCAAATCATTTTTACATCATCTTAACTGAGTCATGAACTGTTTCAGATGCAGCCCAGAATGGATCATCAGGCAGCCTAGTGTTTAGGGACCCGGTCTCGTGACCGGAAGGTCCCAGGTTCGATCCCTGCACAGGGCAAGACGCAACTTAACTCCCCCAACTGCCTCCCAGCCGACATGGTTTGGGGCTGCCCCCTAACTCCGGGCAAGTGTGTTCATAGCCCCTAGTGTTCACTGATGTGTGTGTTTGGGGGTTAAATGTGGAGGTCACGTTCCTCTGTGTGCAAGCCCAGTAGGCAAATAGTTCACTTCCACTTCACTTTCATTTCATCAAGTCTTACACTTGATGTTGGTTTACAGCCTTGGTACAGTTTAGAATTCACACCACATGTGATTTACACGTCGTCTAAAAAGAGCAAAGCTGGATAGTTGGAGAAACAGACAAGTCAGTCAGTCAGTCGTTCTCTTCTGGCAAGATCACAGGTTTGTCCAGATCCCATCACGAATCATTGGGCGCAAGGCAAAAATATTCCCCGGACAGGGTGCCAATCCATTGCAGGGTACCACACACACACACTAACTTGCACACTTACACCTAGGGCAATTAGTCCTATCCAGTTCACCAACCATGTGTGTTTTCTGGAAGTGGTAGGAACCCAGATCACCTGGTGAAAACCCACATGGACATGGGAAGAACACACCGACCTCTTCCCAGAACAGAGATCAAAGCAAAGAAATGAGCTGTGTAGCACATGTGCTACCTGTGGTGTGATCATGCCACCCAGAGAATGAGATGCTGATGAGAACTCCAGGGGCAGTACCAATCAAGTGCCTCCCTTTAAACAAGGCATTATATTTCATATATTGCTGTCCGATTTTACTGCCTGTCTTATTTGATCTATCATTTAAAAACATACATTTGCACTGTTGGAACAAAGCTAATGATGCTAACAATAAAACGAGCCATTTGCCTCCAGTTTACCCCTGCATAACCTCCACACTTGAATTATCACATCAGTCATTTGGTAGTTTACCGCTTCAAGTGTCTGGCTGACTGATCAGCAGGTCACAAGTTCAGATCCCAATCCTAAAGCCTTTCAAATCTTCGAGGCTTGAGCTCTCCATTGTAGCCGACCTTATTCTCTGACCCCGACTTTCTAACAAGCTGTGAAGTGCGTTCAGAGAAAGGAAGGAATTTCAGACTGTTGTATTTTTGTTTGTGATAATAGACCAACTTTCCTCGAAACTTTCCTTTAAGCTGTGTTCTGAGGAATAAAGCAATTCCAGCTTGAAGACGGAGCTATGAATGTTTTATGACCATGTCAGAAACCACATCAAGCCAGTGTGTGATTATTTGGGTATGCCGTTTGGTCTCGAAGATGCTACTCTGTGTTTGATAGCCTGACAACACAGCATTAAGGACAACATCATGTCCTGGTTGATCAACCACATTTCTGGCTTAGCTCCATGTTATCTTCTTATATCGGGGGGCAGGTGTTTCGCTTATTTCCCAGGTACGGCCACAAGTTTCTTTTCAACAAGAATATCAGCCGCTGTGGTGGTAAAGCTCTTTCCATTTCATTTAGGGAGGCTAAAGCAAGGCATTAAGGTGTCTCTGGAGCTAGAAGATGACGCTGCATTTTCTGCAGTCCTCTGTCTATTACCCTCTGTTCATTCACGGCAGATTTACTTCTCTTCTTCCCCGCATCCATCGGAGTGACCTTTGAACTTTTTCTCTGTTAATCTCGGCTATTTCTTCTCCCATCTGTCTACAGTGAAGCCCACCGTTACCGTTTCCTGCCGCGTTAACCGCGCCCTAGCCACAGCAAAGCGAAGAGAGCGACTGGCTGACACGAGCTAAAGGCAATCAAGGTGCAGTGATTAATCGGTGCTAAAGGTGCTTGTGGGTTCTTTCAGAGAGACAAATCTAGGTGAAGGAAAAGCACCACAGACTCATTACGAGCTAAGCTTTCCTTTCTGTAATGCCACTCGCGATTATTTCAGGTGCCGGTGGTTCGTCAGCCATAGAGACTTATAGAGCATTTATGGTCTGCCTAGGACTAAATAAACTCCCTTAATGAGAGGGAGAGAAGTGACTTTAAATCTACATGCTGATGCTTATTATAATTATTACTGTTATTATTGTTATTATAGCAGGAGTTAGCGTTTAGGACTAGGGCTAGTGTTAGACATTCCACTGTTAATGTTAATCATGGTGGGTAACATAGGGGCAGCCATGGCCTAGTGGCTAGGAGACCGATCTTATGACTGGTAGGTCCCAGGTTCGATCCCCACACAGGGCAAGACATGACCGAAGTGCCCTTGAGCAAGTCACCTTGCTCCCCAGGCGCCGTAGTTTGGGGCTGCCCCCCGCTCCGGGCAAGTGTGTGTGTTCACTGGTGTGTGTGTGGTTGTGTTTCACTAGACAGATGGGTTTAATTGCGGAGGTCACATTCCTCTGTGTGCAAGCACAGTAGGCAAATATTTCACTTTACCATATGACATTAATGTTAGAGTACATAAAATAAAATAAATGTACAAAGTGTTGCTTGTGTATTAATAAATCTGAAAAAAAAAAAAATCTTATAAGAACACTGCGTGTCATCACGCCATGCCGTAACTCAATATTTTCCTGCACCAGCATGACTTTTTGTCCTTATATAACGAATGAACCAGAACTGACCCTGGCCTAGTGGTTTCGCCTCAGATCGTTTTCTGCTTGTTTCTCAGAATCTCAGAATCCTAGCTGATAAGATGCCCGTGCAATTCTTTCCCACAGAGATGAAATCTGTAAAATAAATTTGGCCTGGCTTCATGCTAGCAGCTCGAGTCGAATGCCTGGAAGACAGAGAGCCCTTGAGATGAGATGAGCTTGTCAAGCTGTAAAGATGTCTTGGTTGGAGGCTTTAGCAGACGTTCCTTCAGACGTACCCACTTTAGCTGATCTCATTGAAAAAAGATGAAGGCCATGCTGGTGGAGACATTGTTTGCATTAGTGCTGGGAAAGTACAATAAAAAAGAGAAGAATGTAATAGTAGGGGAGGCGGTGTGGAGGTGCTTGATTGCTGGCAGGGAGGGCTTCTGTCATCTAGTCTACGTTTGCATGGGAACAATTCTGACTTGATTATGAAGTGACTGGTGCCAGACTTAAGGTCTATTACTGCTGTGTTCTCAGCATGTAGGGACTTGTTAGCTTGGCTGTAATAGCCTGTGTGGCTCATGTTCTCGGCTTTTATAAATGTTCTTGGAGACGATTTTAGATTAACACACCTGTTGATTTACAATGAATGCCAGGGCCTGAAGCACAGGAGAGGCATGAAGTGAATACTGAACTCTGTATTAGCACCACAGACTACTTTAATTGGGACATGATTAGACATCTGTACATGTTTTGTGGTTAATTACTGTACACTGTGACATGGACGGATGGAATATGGTTTAAAAATGGATTAAAAGATCGGTATGTTACATTCGAATGAAATGTTTAGAAATAGGCTGTTTCTTCTACTTAGGGTCAGGTCATGTGACTTAATGTTACCTAAGGATTGATTGGTTGGTTGATTCATTGGTTGATTGGTTGACTGATCTGAAACCTGTGATGTCAGAAACCTGGACGGAATAGGCGGAGTCGGCTAGAGTGAATTGGCTGGACTTTTCTAGGTTGGGAAAAGGTCCATTATGGTGACTGGAAGCTCACTGGCTCGTCATATGGCAACCAACATGCCATAACTAAAGAACCCTTGAGCAAGGCAACGGAACCCTCAACTGCTCCATCGGTGCCATGCCTACAGTTGCCCCCCACTCTGCCCTACTGTGTGCGTTCACTAGTGTGCATGTTTCACTGCATGCATTGGTTAAATGCTGAGGTCACATTCCTCTGTGTGCAGGCAAAGTAAGTCTATCACTTCACTTTCTATCTGTCTATCTGTCCATCTCCGATTGACTGCAAACGTTTGCATACTCTTAGTATCCAGTGGCCTCTGATCTGTCACAAGGTATAGATTATAAACCCACAGTAAAAATAGTGCAAGCTGTAGAAAACTCCAGGCCAGATTGTTGCTGATGCTAAGCACAGCACTGCCAGGTCTATTTAGCCAGTGCTAAAAGGATAGTGCAGTCAACACAGCTAATGACTCCTGCTTGTATTGTTAGCCTCATTATTATTTTCAGCCAAACTATCCATCTAGGCAGAGGAAGTCTTTTTCTAAACACAGCCTCAGCTTTCTGATGCTCATTTTTCACAGATGCGTTGTGTTTGAACGAGCAGCTTATAATTACCCCGAGCTTTTCTCCGTGGTGTTATGTGCATGAAAGTTCACACGTGCCTTTCCTCCAGCACTACATCCATGAATATGATCAGCACAACCTTGTATTGATTGCTCTGTCCTCAGCCTTCAGGCTCGCCCGCCTCCCACATCCTATTAGCATGAATTAAACCGATGCTGTAATTAGAGATGCATTGCCTCAGCACAAACTAGCCAGCCATTAGCATCCCCCTGTTTTTTTTTTTCCGGTCACTTATTTTTCCACAAGGCTGAAATCGGAGTCTTTTCTTTTGAGACTTACCTCGGTGAGGTTAATCCTGTATGATGTAGCGGTGTCAGTAGGAATCTGATTAAAGATCTGGAAAAGGCAGCGACAGTGTATGTTTGCTCGATTCATTTCTTCTGCAACACTGGCAGATTGCAATCTTTGAAAGGAGCATACGGGATTTTATAAATTTTACGCAGGACCATGCAAACATTTTAATAGAATTATGAAATCTGTTCATTTATTACTAAACAGTGTTAGAACCTGCTTTACGGTCGTATTTGTTATATATGACGAGGTCAGTGAAGTCTCGGTGAGCGCTAAGCTGTAAAAATCTCATTGGATTATCGGTAGCAGACTCCAGGCGATACTTCCTGACCTTTGCCCAATAGCCATCTGTTATTTCATTTAATGATGCACATTGTTTTACCTATACATTCACACGCTTACACTCTCTCTGTCAGGATTAGCCATGTACCCTGCAGGGGGGCTCTACTTGCTGGCCTACTTCCTACTGCACTTCTCTTATCAACCCACAAGAACCATGTACTGGTGTGAACACACATGCACTCGAGTGTGTCTTTATTGAAAAATGCAGAGCCTGATGTCCCCTATGCACTACCGCTTTCCGTGCTTGAGATCTAGGCTGCCTTTGGGCCTATGTCGTGGTTTGATCTTCACTATTCATCTCCAGATTCCCACTCAGTGCAGGTACATGCCAGCTCCTCTTGGTATGATTAAAGCAGGAGCAGTAGAGCCCGCAGTGCTCTAGCCAAATATATCAGCGAGAGATGAGGCAGCTGCTGTGGGTGCAGGGGCAAAACATCACTCTCCTTACACGTTTTCTGGCTCGCTCTCTAAACCCACATGTGTTCACATCTGTTGGAAATGCTGCAGTGCACTTACATAGCATTACAAACAGATCATTTATTCATTATCTGTTGTCCTTTTTGAGGGTTTGTATACTTTACCTTCTGTTTTCATTTCATTTTCAGTAAGCAACCTGTGTGTCAAGAGTCAGAAATTGAACAGGGAGTGAAATGGGAAAGGTTATCACAGAATTAGGAGGTCATCGATAATAGGTAGTTATAACTGCCTAGATAGAACCAGCTGTCCTATACAGTGAAGAGTCGGCAGGCGATAAACATCATACTTACTGCAGAACACTCGACAATTCTGTTTTATTCTGACATGTAGAATTTCTGTGTTTCACAGTGCATTGCATGTCATTTCAGATGTGTTTGATAACATTGAGATCTGGCGACTTTAGCCATAGTCTGGCCTTAATTTAGCGTCTCTCGACATGTGTGGTGGTACATTGTCCTGTTAGAAGAGGACAAACTCATCAGAATGAATACAGGACATGAAAAGGTGTAACTCGTCACACGTCACATATGGAGATGTACCAGGGGTCCAATGGAATGCCAGCTAAACAAATACAATACCACCATGAAGCCACCAACAGTTTTTACAATCTGTACCAGTTTTACTGGCACTTCAGTCATGTTGACTCCAATAAATTCCATAGATCTGGGATGGTTGTAAATTTTTCGCAATTATTCAGGTTCTGAAAATGCACAAAAGAAAAGCATTTATAAGAAGCATTACACTCCCGGTAGAAGGCATTGTAGATTTCAGTTCAGAAATATGTTAATGTATGCACATTTTCAATTGTTTCATAATCAAATCATCCTCAGAGTTTTAAGGAGCCATCAATCAGAGGAAAAAACATGAATTATTAAAATGGAGAGAAGATTTTGAGCGGAGTTTGGCAATCTAGTGAATTCTTTACCTCAATCCGTACTGGGTATTAGGATTTCAGTGAATTGCTTCAGGAATAAAGGAATGATTCAGGCTTCTTCTTCAATCATGCATTTATTCTATTACATCATGTCAACTTGCCCTGTGTCACAGTAACACTGGGCATTTTCAACATATTACAGTTTGACTTTGCTCTGTTTGTGCATTTGGTTCTCAAGGTTTCTTTCGTACCTGAGTTCAGAGAGTTTTATTCATGCCATTGTTTTGCTCATTAGGGCACTATACAAAATTCTGTAAAGCTGTTTTGTGAAAACAGCTGTTTCTGAAAGTGCCCTACTTTGTATTAGAAAAGTTAACAACTACTGTATGAATCTTAAACACCTATTTTAAATTCTACTTCTGGCTGTACCTAACCAGCCTAAAATATCATTCTCTCTTTTGTAGACAGACTTTACCAATCCTGTTTACATCCTTAAGCACACAACAAATCCCACACACTTTTCCAGACAATTCTGATCAAACCTTGCCATTTCTCCAGATAATCTTGGTCAAACCCGCCCTTTTCCCTAAACCATATTGATCAAGCCCGCCCTCTTCCCCAGACCATCTTGATCAAACCCACCCTCTTCCCCAGACAATTTTGAGCAAACCCGTCCTCTTCCCCAGACCATCTTGATCATACTCGCCTTCTTCACCAGACAATCTCAATCAAACCCGTCCACTTCCCCAGACAAACTCGAACAAACTCTTCCCCAGACAAACTCGATCAAACCCGCCCTCTTCCCCAGACAATCTTGAACAAACCCGCCCTCTTCCCCAGACAATCTAAAAAAAAAACCTCCTTCTTCCCCAGACAATCTTGACCAAACCCGCCCTCTTCCCCAGACAATCTTGATCAAACCCGCCCTCTTCCCCAGACAATCTTGATCAAACACGCCCTCTTCCCCAGACAATCTCGATTAAACTCGTCCTTCTCTTCAAACCTGTTAACTTCCCCAGACTATCTTGATCAATTTCGCCCTCTTTTACAAATAGTCCTAATCATACCTTACCCACTTCCAGACAATCTTGGTCAAACCCACCTACTTCCATAGACAATCCTGTCCAATCCTGCCTACTTCTCCTTCCTGCAGAAATTTTGATCAATCCTTAAGCACACAACGAGTCCTGCCCATTTTTCAAAGACAGCCTCGATCAATCCTACCCACTTCACCAGAGAGTCTTGGTTGAACCTGCCCATTTCCCCAGACAATCTTAGTCAAACCTGCTCACTTCCCAGACAGTCATGACCCACCCACTTCCCTAGGCAGTCATGATCAAATCTGCCCACTTTCTCAGACAATCTTGATCAACCCTGCCTACTTCCCCAGAAAGTTTGACCAGTCCCACCCACATCTGCCCACTACAGACACTTAACTACCCCTACCAACTCCTGCAGAAACCACTGATAATTCAATAGGCATGCCGGACCAGTGCTTCCCTTTCCTACAAACATTCTTGACCAATCCTGCCTGTTTCTTTAGACATTTCTGACCAATCCAGCCTACACCTGCTTCCTTCTTATTGCCTACCTATTTCTACAAAAGATTTGACCAGTCCTTCCCACTCCCAAAGGTATTTCTGACCAATTCCTCCTACCCAACTGATACTTATTGCTCCTGCAGAATGTCTGACCAGTCCCACCCACTCGAAGAGCCATGCTTGCTTCTTGGCCAATATTTGGGTACACCTGTAGAATGACCACCACTTTCCCCTGGTTTAGACACTCCTGACCATTTTATTCTGACTCCCATAGGGAGTACAGCGTGCCATAGAAAAATTGAGCTTACCCCGCCAACCCCAGCAGGTATTCTTTACCAAATCCACCCATGCCTAGTGAAAGGTTAACTTATCCCACCCATCACTGCAGCAACACTTACCAGAATCAAGCCGTTACTGTCACATTCGGTGCTCTTGGACTTTTTTTGGTCCGGTGACGTCCCAGTTTTGGTGCACCTCAGTGGTCTTGTAGTTGTACTAATGATGTACTTCATCCCAATTCCAGGCCCCAGCATGTGACCTCACCTTCACATTCTCCTTCTCTTTTTCTTTAAAGATGTCTGAGCCTGGTTTTTGTTTCTATCTTTCGGTTCACTGTCTGTCTGATTGCTGTTTGCTGGAACAGAAGAAAGTGTGAATCTGGAGGAGTGGATTGTATTTTTCTGTCCTTTCAGCCTGTCAGTGTGTACTTGGTGTAGGTGTCAGATGCTTGAGAGACAATGGAGTGAAAGAATAAAGGGAGAGATGACATTCACATCACACCAATCATGCAACAGATAGCGGCTACTAGTCTTTTTTTGCCGTAGAAGGTGCATAAAGTTGTTGGAAAAGGCTTGAAGGAGTTTCTGACCTGGATAATTTATACCAGATTTTAAAAATAAAAATAAAATAAAATGCATTATGTAATGAATAAAAACTTGGTGCTATAGGAAGAGTATGGCCCGGCTGGATGGGTGGTACGATGTAACATCAGAGGAGATACTATCACTACACCATTTAGTTAATTACTTTTCAATAACAGCATGTCTGAAATGCTTTATTCTGCGAATATGCCTACACTAACATTTTTCCCCCTTTATAGCTACATTACATGAAACAACATAGTTCCTGTTATCACTTACATTACAGCAGCTATAAACGCTTCTCATCAGCTTCTCTATTATCTCTTGAAGGTAATGAGACAAGAAAAAGACAAAGTGGAAGATAAAAAAAATCTCATCAGAGAAAGGTGATATAGTTCTGATATACATTAAAGTGCAAGAAAAACTGGTACAGATGACCCTTGGCAGAATACCTAGCCGCGGTAGCTATGCACACCATTGATTGCGTCTGTCAGTGCTGATAAAAAGTGATAACATGACACTTCATAATAGTGTGGCGTCAGTTCTTCTGGCATTTCAGTGTAACTGCCAGATACGTTGACTTTGCACATCTTGACCTATCGAAGTCAGACAGGTCCAAAATAAGGACTAATTTCATAAAAATGGACAGTTGAAAACATTCTATGTGGAGATATTAGTGCTAATCCTGAATCCTGGTGGTAGAATAGCTTGAAATACACAACATAGTCACCAATTCAAATCAAATGACAGCCTTTTTGAAGTTGAAGCTTAACTTGTGATTGAAATACAAAAATATCTTAACTCAATTAGCATAACGCTAGTTCCCGGACCCCCAAGTGTAGTGTTATGACAATCTCTGGGAGGTTTTTTGTCTCCCAAACTCCATTATTGTGTAAAAGAAGCCTTTATTAGTATGCAAGCTTAACTCTCACTGAAACATAAGCGACATGCTGTTGTGCTTCTGAATAGTTTGTATGCATTTGTTCCTTTCTGGCATTAGCATACACCAAAGAAAACAAGATTACTCAAATGATAAACAAGGATGCCGACAAACATGGCGGTGTATTTTATCCGAGGCTGGTCATGCACAAGGGAGCTGCTCTACTTCTGAAGACTGTTAGTGACAGAATGCAAGTTCATACAAGAGCCTGAGATGTGAATAGTTGAAGAAACATTGATTCTGCTTTGTTCGCCAGGAGCCTTGTATCCTCCTAGGAGTCGCCATATGAGTACAGAGCTGCGAGACCACGGGAAAGGAAATGCGCGTCAATAACAAGAGTTTGTCTATGAACTAGCCTTGGTACAAGCATACAATATCCTTGCATTAGAATGTGAAACCTCTGCCTGGTCTCTACCATTAGCAGAGTTCAGTGAGATCCGATCTTCCAGAGACCTGACCAGCATTACCCCTAATTTAAATCAGATCTTGCTATGCCCAACCCACCTATTTTGCTTCCTCTGCCTATTTTGTATTTATGACGTACTGTTTAACCTCTGTCATTTTCTATCTGTATATCTAATCCGTTTCTTTTGTTTTCCTGTCTTGCTCTATTTCTACATATTTATCTCTCCATTCCGTATCAGTTTACCTGTCTACTCAATGAGATTAGTAGCTCTAGTCTTATTTTCCATCCTTATATTGTCATGCTCAGCATGTAAAACGATTGCTTTGGTTCTGTTCTTAATAACCTAGAGACATCCGAGACGGGCGAGTGTGTGGGTGAAATGTGAAATGGTTGTCTGGACTCTATTTATGTACACGTATAAGGATCTCTTTTCTGAGAGGGTTTCAGTAGCATACCACATCTTTTGTATCTGGACCACAACATGTTGGTCCTCATTCCTATCTCCTCTTTCCTATACTGCCTTCTCCTATATCCTCTTCCCCATCTTCTCTTCCCTGTATCCATTTTTTATCCATCCATCTCCTCTATATCCTCATCCCCATTCACTGCTTTTCTGTACCCCCATCTCTTCTTCCTTGTCTTCTCCCTACACTCAATGACGTGTACCTTAGAGTCTCCAGCGGCAGAATTCCAGAGTTCTCCTTATTTCATGTCATATACTTGATGATTTTGGTTTTGATACCTGAGCTTTAGACTCTTTAGTCCTGCTTTTCTTATAATCACAGTTAGAACTACAAAAACATAGAACGAGACAGACAGGATTTGGAGGTGGAAGTCTCCCACTTCTATTTATTGGCAAAATATTAGGACGCTCCAGCATTCAGAGCAGAATTCCGTTAACCTCCTCACATTTGGGCCTTAACCAAACGAGAAGAAGAAGATAGTGGACTCTGACTCTTACAACTTCTCTCACCTTCAGAGTGAATCACAAAAAAAAAAAAAAAAATCCCATGAACAACAATAAATTTAAGACTCGGGCAATGAGCAGGAAAGGAAAAAAGATAGGCGAGGAGCACAGACGATTTGCTATTTTCTTATACCACTAACCTTCAACAATCACCATTTATATGGAGGAGCCTGCATGACTTGTCACACTGTGAAATAAGAAACATGGGATTTGAATCCATTCTCCATTGTCTCAGAGAAGACAAAGAACCCCCAAGAACCCAAGGGGAAGCAGGGTACGATTAATCCCGTGAACAGCAAATCTTTCGACACAGTGGGACCAAACACACTTTTTCTTCAGGGTGAAGCAAAAAACAACAACAACAAAAAAAAAACCGGTTTGAGAAATGAGCACAAAAAGTAGATAAAAGTTCTAAAACCTATGCAATACAGCCAGGTTTATAATGACTGCAGTTAAAATTTGCTACACATTGATGTTTAGTGTCTGAAATGTCCAGCCTTGTGATCAGACCTCCACTCTCAGTGCTGTACTTTCAAGACGAAAACGTAGCAGCCTGTAATTTTGCCCCAGTATTATTGGCTTTGAGAGCAAAGCCTCCAACTGGTGGCTAGTAAATCAGTTGGTTCATTTTAGGGAGTGCTGCTAGGGTCGAGGGTCTTGTGTGGATAAAAATGGAAATTCGTTCCACTCTTTGCTCAACTACAGGTGTCCGAAAGAAGATAAAGCCTCAGCTGTGGGCTGCACATTCTCCACAGCTCTCAGCTCTAACCCCAGGGTGAGCTTCTCTGGCCCATTAGCAACACATTCAGGCACCATATTGAATCCTGTACTGCTTTTGCTCTCATCTCTGGTCCTTTCAGAAAAGGGATTTCCACAGGAGCTATTTAAAAGCCTTACTATTTCCTCTTTTCTGTATTTTAAGTGATCTTCGATATCTATATAGTTTAACTAGGATGCACCTGAGCTTCAAGAAAAGACCAAAACATGGTGGTCATGATGAGGTTATAAAACAGCTAAAGTTTCAGCACTTCCTCATCCCTTAGTTTCTATATCCTCTTCTCTATCCTTTATTTCCTATATCCTCTTCTCAGTCTTTTACTTACTATGTCCTGTTCTCCATCCCTTATTTCCTATGTCCTGTTCTCCATCCCTTATTTCCTATGTCCTGTTCTCCATCCC
>JAOVVF010000033.1:699402-710603 GCA_028565595.1 Duopalatinus emarginatus | reverse complement strand
TCTCCATCCCTTATTTCCTATGTCCTGTTCTCTATCCCTTATTTCCTATGTCCTGTTCTCCATCCCTTATTTCCTATATCCCCTTCCCCATCCCTTATTTCCTATGTCCTGTTCTCCATCTCTTATTTTCTATATCCTCCTCTTCATTCCTTATTTCCTATATCCTTCTCTCAATCCCTTATTTCCTATATCCCCTTCCCCATCCGTTATTTCCTAAATCCTCTTCCTCTGTTCCTTTTCCCTAGATCATATTCCCCATCTCTTTTCTTCCCTATAACCTCGTCCACATTTCCTCTTTCCTATTTTTATCCCACCGTTCAGTGACTCCTACCCAGAGTTTTCCATTGGCAGAATATCTATCTCAGAGTTCCAGAGTTTTCCTTATTCAATGTCATATAGTTGATGATCTGTGTTTTCCTTATAAGCAGAGTGGGAACTACAGGAAAGTAAAAAAGGACTTGGAGGCATAGACGTCTTCCACTTCTCTGTATTGGTAAACCATTAGGGCTTTGGTTTGTGTGTAGACCGGTTGGTACTCAAGCAGAATGTTATTAACCTGCTCACGTTTGGGGAGAAGGAAGAAACAACGAGAAGAAAAAGAACGATGTTGAAACCATATTGAATCCTGTACTCATTTTTCTTTCATCTCTGCTCTTCTTACAAAGGGCTTTCCTGGGGACTAGTTTAAAAGCCTTACCATTTCCTGTTGGGTTTTCTGAAATTTGACTGGTCTTAGATGTATAGTTTAACTAAAATGAGCCACATAATGTTCCACCTCAGCTTTATCATGGCCACTATGACACTATGTTTATGTATTCATATTGAATGACTCAGTGTTTATACATGATATATTGTTCTGAAGTATAACCCTTTCCATCATGTTGTTTTCGATAGAATATAGTTCAACAGGTATGACTGTTCATGACGATATACACCGAAGTGCCAGAAAAACTGGTACTGACAAGCCTGTACATAACAGCTAAGCTAGTGGTGGCTGCATAATGGTGCAGGGTTTGTTTAGTTGGCATTCCATGGGACCCCTGGTACACCTCCAGATGTCTCTGACAGGTGAAGACTATGTGTGATGAGTTCAACCGGTTCATGTCCTGTATTCATTCTGATGGGTTTGTCCTCTTCTAACAGGACAATGAACCATTCACACCTAAATCACCTGATCTCAACGTTATTGAACACGTCTGGGATGCCATGCAGCGATCTGTGGAACACAGAAATCTTCCACCTAAGAATACAACAGAATTGTGGAGCGTTTTGCAGGAAGCATGGTGACTTGGGTGCGAACGGCAAAACCCCCAAACCCTGTCCACGGGCCACATGGAATTCCAGCTAAACAAACCCCATACCATGAGGGAGCCCTAATGAGCTGTTATTATAGATGCCATAACATATCAAGACCTGCTCATTAGCATAAACTTGCAGTTTATCTCCCTGTCATGTTTCATGCATTCTTTAGTTTTTGTCTTTGAGAGTCTGTTTAATCATAAATTCCATCAGATGATGTCATTAGGTTCTGTATCATCGGTCTGAAGGAAACAAAGTAGATGTGTGGTGGAACTATGTCCTAATCACAGTCTCTGCATCTTCCTCTAATTGATGGCTAATTAAATTCTCACATATGGCCCGAGGTAAACAGTGCCCCTTGTCATGGTGTTTAAAACCAGAGTGTCTCAGAAGCAGCTGCTCCACTTCGCCCAGGAATAACGGCAGGGGAGGGGGAGGGACAGTACAGGAAGTTGATTTGGTTTAAAACAATATGAATCAATGCGATATAAACAGCCAGGAGGTCAGTTCCAGATTCGTCCATTTCTCTGAGCTGGATAATGAATTGATTCATTGATAATGATGTCTGGGATTCTGTTTGTTCCACCGCTCTCTCTGTGAATGGGCTTTGTGTGGGAGATGAACTACGTTCCCCCCGGAGCCAAACGCTCCATTTCTATACAAATGTTCTCTGTCTTTCTCTCACATTCCTTTTGGAGATCAGTAGTGTGAGCAAAGTCAGGGGCCGGGATGGTTGGAGGCGGTCTGGAAGGCAGTTTGAGGGGAGTGGGGGTGGTGGTGGGGTGGGCAGGGGATCAGGGGTCAGGGTCCCTTTCACAAAAATGGCTAAACATTACTGAATTATGAGAAAAGCTAGCATGAGTGGACTAGCTTTGTGTAAAATATTGTTATATATGTAACTATAAATGGATAAAAAAATATATGTTGTGGCTATAAATATAAATTGCTTTGGTATTGGTTGGTCTGGTAACCATGACCTAGCTTAATGAAGTTAAGTGACTCATTGACCACTGTGCTTGCGCACACAGGAATTTTACCTCTATATTTATCTAATTCACGCAGTAATACACACACTAGTGGGAACACACATTAGGGGGCAGTAACCACACATGCCTGAAGCAGTGGACAACCCTTTATGGTGACCAGGGAGCAGTCAGGTGCCTTGCTCAAGAGCACTTCAGTCATGTCTTGTTGGCGTCAGCGATCAAAGCGGGAATCTTCTGGTTACATCACTCCAACCTGTTGTGTCATGTGATGCGGTGTCATGTGATGTGTACTCTAGATAATAATGTAAGCACAGCTAGCTCTAGCCTCATAACAGTTAATGTGAACGGTGTGAATGACTGAAGCCCCGACCACACTGACTCCTATTGGCTGCCAAGGGGCCAGCGATGTCAGACTATTTTGCGGTTTCAAAATCCCATTTTCAACAAGGACAGAAAATAAGAGAGAGCATAATTAGACAGGATTAAACACCAATAGTGGACATGAGGACTTCAGGAGGAATCCAGCGCTGGAGGAGACGCTAAATGTCACACATTCTTATGCTTGTAAAAAGGACGATTATTAATTCAAAGCTAGTTGCTGCTGATGGATGACAGGAACCTGAGATAGACTGAAGAGAAAGAGAGAGAGAGAAGTTTATTGCCATGGCTTTGCTTCACGCTGTGATTATTGAACATGACCATCGCCATGGTGATACCATCTTTTTTTCACCCTAGTGAACATGGATGACTAGCAAGGACAAAGCACAATGTTCCTGTTAGGACATTTTCTGCCAAATCATAATTGTCCCTATTTTGTACAACAGGTCCTTTTTTTTTTATCCTATTTTTCCCCTTTTTGTTTTCACTGGATGACCATCATTTAATAATTAAGTGTAGTACATTTCCAAACAAACAAAAACAAAACACTGTGTTCCAGACAGACGTTCTTCATCCACCCTGCAAACAAACTGCCTCTGAGGGTCCAGGAGGTGAAACCCTGACTCTATCAGAATGTAAATAAGAAACGATCCCACCAATATTTGATAAGCAGTGTAACTAGATCATAGAAATGTCATTAACACTGTGTACAGTCTGGTGTCTGAAGCCTCATATGGTTCCCCTTTTTTATATAGGTTATGTATGTTGTGTATGTTATTGTGTTAGGAACACACCAGAGGTTTAGGAAATGAAGGACATGTGGGACAGGCATCTCTCGGTACACTGCGTTTTTCAACACTTTTATTTATTAAAGCACACAGTTTTTTTTCTCTCGCACAGCCGATGTCCGCTCGCCTTTATCCTCAATCCTCCCAATCACTGCAACACACAAAATACTTTAGCAAAATTGATAACAGGTGAGGATCCTTACTGCTCCTTACACCCATTCCTCTCTCCATTTACAAAAACTGGCACACGGCCACGTCCCCTGCCACAAAACCCCATTGCCCGGTGAGAGAGGAAGTTTGCTACAACCAACTATGCCTTGGCCTGTGGACCACCTCTAACCTAAATGGCTGCAGAGCCAGATACCAACGAGTCATTCGTATGTTGAAATTCTTCATGTGGTAAAGCCACTGGAGCAGGGCATGGACTAAACAGAGGGTCAAGGCCCGTCCCAGCAGATGAGGACCACCCACTTGATGGCCTGTACCTGCGCTCTCGCATTGCCAGATTACACCTGATGTACAGCATGGGGCGCTCCACCCCGTCCACCAGCTGGGGCAACATGGCCTCCAACCCTCTGTCTGATGCATCAGTCTACAAAATAAAAGGGAGAGAGAAGTCAGGAGCATGTAAGAGCCACATAGAGCAGCCTATATCACTATAAAGGCCTGTTGGCACGACTCTGTCAACTGATCATGCATCCGGTGCCCCCTTTTTAGTGAGATCAGTCAGGGGGCTGGTGTCTTCTAAATAAACAGGCACAAATTTGCAATATTTTCCAGCCAGCCCCAAGGTCTTGGGTGTCTGGCAGGCTGCAATCATTGCAGTCTTCTTAATTTGAGGTTGCACCTGCCCATGACCCAAGTGGAAGCACCACTACCGTACCTCCAGTTGCACACTTCCTTGGATTAGCCATAAGCCTGGCCCGTCTCAGCAATCTCAGGACCACATTTAAATGTAGCATGTGCCATGGCCAATCATTATTATAAATAATGTCGTCCAGATAATCCGTGGCGTAGGTGGTGTGTGAGTCACTGAAACGTCGCCGGGGCCCTCAAACAACTTAATATGGAAGCATTACAAATTGGTGTAATCCGAATGGATGGATTTTCACATGATTTTGGAGTCAAGGGAATCTGCCAATATAGCTTTGTTTAATCCACTCTTGAATAACCAATTGAGCAGTTTGTTAGTGCAGTTTGTTCAGACACTGCATTCACATTCTATAGTCTACACAGAAGCGAACCACCGGGCTGCTCCACTCACTGTGTGACTCCTCGAGTACTTCCATATCGATCATGGCCTTGAATTCTCCCTGTACCACATTTGTTTGTGTTCAGGCAACCTATATGGGTGGCTTTGGAGCACCAACTCTGAGAGTGTCTCAATGTGGTGTTCTATGAGACCAGTGCGACTTGGCAGAGGCGTAAACACATCGGAAAACTCCACCATCCTGTCCGTTTGTGGATGGTAAACATTGGAGCAGATCGATTTAACTCCTAATAATTTGTACAGTTTGTGTAGTGTTTGTGACATCAACGTGATGCCCTAATCAGTCAGGATCTCTTTCGGGATACTAATACGGGAGATAATATGGAATAGTGCATCTGCCATGGTCAGTGATGCAATGTTATGACGCAGCACCACTTCCAGGTATCGTGTTGCGAAGTCTACTATGACTAACACAAAGCAATGCCCTTCAGGCTGTCCGGTTTAATGGCCCAAAAAGGTCCATGCCAGTTCTTTCGAAGGGGACCTCGATTAATGGGAGAGGGCACAACAATCCTTTTGGGGTGGCCGGTGGATTCATCAGCTGACATTTGCGGCATGCCACACACCACCACCATTTTGCCCAAATGTCTGGGCAATAAAAGCGAGCCATTAACTGGTTTAGTGTTGTAAACCAGTTAAAGCGCCCCGCCATGGGATTATGGTGAGCTGCATGAAATAACATTTCACTGGCTCTGGGGAACCAACAACTGGGTTATTTCTTTGGTGGTATGAGTGTATTACTGAATCACTCAAAATAATTTATCTTTAATATGGACCCATCCAATCCTATTCCCCTCAATAAAACTGATAAAGCTGGCCAAATTAGTGGCTGGGTGAGGCAAGGACTAACCACTGCCTCCATTCTATGCTTTTGGCCCCGAAACTGGATCACAATTG
This sequence comes from Duopalatinus emarginatus, assembly GCA_028565595.1. NCBI lineage: Eukaryota > Metazoa > Chordata > Actinopteri > Siluriformes > Pimelodidae > Duopalatinus > Duopalatinus emarginatus. The sequence continues at coordinate 704,985 of JAOVVF010000033.1, read as the reverse complement.
ACACTACAGAATATTCATGCACATCCCCATGTATACACCACACCTTCATTCGATGTGCCTTACCTAAAACCAAGGCCCGGTATGTACCCTCTTGAACATTTACCAGTATCTGGGACATGCCAGCTCGATCAGGCTGCCTGACCAGTATCCCAATCTCCATCACCGGACATTCATCTTAGACATGGCCGGGCTCTTTACACCACCAACAGACTCCAGGCCGTTTCCCTGCCCCCGTGACAGAAGAATCACCCTCCTATGAGGAAATGGAAACGGGCACAGGGAGGGAGGGGAGGGAAATACATGGCTTCAGGGAGCCGGCTTGGTAGGATGATGGTGGTCCTCTACCAGGGTGAACACCTCATCCAGCAACACTGGGTGGTGGCACTGGATCCATTCTGTCATTCTGCTTAGTAGGCATGCAAAGAACTGCTCCAGCATCATGAACTCGACGACTTCTCCAGCGCTGCACTCCTTTGCAAGAAAGCACCTCTGGCAGGCATTGCAGAGCTGTTGGGCGAATGCATATGGGTGGCTGATCTCATTGAAGGACAGCGCGCTGTTGATGTTGCTTAGGCAAGCGGCCAACCCATGGCAAGTTTGCCCTCTTGAGGTCAGGGCACTCCAGCAGGCCGGGGCCTCCCCGGAGAGGAGCAGCACTAACTTGGCAGCCCACTGAACCTCCCGCCAGACCCAGGCTGTCACGGCTCAATCGAACAAGTCCAGGAAGGATTCAGGATCGACTTGTGGCCCTATCTTGACCATGGTAACGTGGCTCATTGCACCTGGCTCAGATGCGTTTATAGTCACACACGCATACACATTCACACTGTAAGTCGTGTTAATTGTCAATTCTTTCTCTCTTGCTCGGGCGACATCAACTTGCCTTTATTCTTCTTCCAATCACTGGAACAAACAAGATACTCTTAGGAAATTGACAACAGGTGAGGATCCTTACGGTTCGTCAGCCCCTCCCTCTCTTCATTCACAATCCGGCATGTGGCCACGCCCCCCTGACACAGTTATGTTAAAGTTAGGGCCCCTTGGTTCAGCCCATAAAGGACCCATAAAGAGGGCTTCATTTCTTTCCTGTTTATGATAGCGGAAGAGGGACCCTCTGGTCCGATGGGAAATGTGCCTCTATACTTCTAAAGCAGTGAGAACATTTTACATAAGAGCCATATGTTTTATTTTAAGCTTTATGAAAACAACCTGCCTATATAAGCGAGTAGTTTTAGCTGATAATTCAGACATCACATCATCCTCTAACAAGAAACCATGGCGCTTGTTATCGATACTGTCCTGTTCCTTGTAATAAACCTTTTTTATATACAAGACAATGTCAGCAGAGATTCCTTCATCATCTTCACATCATCACTATTAACAATCGACAACAGCTAAAATAGACACAAAACAAGTCCTTATAATCTCCCGACTACCTCTTTAATTTTCTCTGGTGTGAGCTGGTGTGAGTGTGTGTTTTTGTAAGCGTGTCAAGGACACCAGGCGTGTGTATAATTGTGAATAAAGTCCACTTGGACACCTGCGTTAGCTGTTCTTCGGCCTTAGAGACTGTGGTTGAGTGGATCCACCTTACAAAGCATCTCAGGGCAGGAACGTCACGTACAGTTAACCACACCATCCATCATAATCTCTCCCTCTCACACACACACCAGCAGTACTACATGTGTATGGATGGAGTACAGTTTCTGTTCCTCTCCAAGGAACTCTTTTCCCTTCTTATTTATAGATCTATCTATCTATCTTTGCTTTTGTTTGTCTGAAAACAGGATAACTAGACAGACAGACAAGAAACAGGAAGGGAAGTGGAAGTAATGGTAGTAGAGATGTTCTACATAATTAACTAAAAAAATCTGATTAGCAGTTTCGCTAATTTATATCTTCAAGCCCTTTGGTTTTTTTTTTTAGCAGGATGATGATTAGCATGTAATCACCGCTAGCTCTAGTACTGCTAGCATCATAACAGGTAGCGTGTATGTCTGAAGCCCCACCCACACTGACTTCTATTGGCTGGCGTCGCGGTTGTGATGTCAGAGTCCGCTTCCACATCGCAGCTTGTTTCGAAATCCAGGGCAGGAGTTTCTTTTCCAACGAAACGAGCTGTCCGGGGTGATGGGGTGCGAGTGTGGGTTCTTTCAGACTTTGGAGGTGTTATGGTAACACATTTTCTCCTCCAGCAGCAGCAGCAGCAGCAGCGTGAGACGGTCACATTGCATGAATGAGTGTGAAAGCGAGCAGACACGCAGCAGGAGGGAGGATGACTCGGTGCAGGTGTTTCTCTCCTCGGCCCGTTATTTCTGCAGAGCCTCTTCACTCTCCGTGATGTGACGGCTGTTTAGTGTTGTGTAATGGAACTCGCTTTGAGAGTTGATTAATGGCTACTGGTCTGAGACTGTGTGTGTGTGTGTGTGTGTGTGAGAGAGAGAGAGAGAGAGAGAGAGAGAAATATATTACACTCTGCCACTTCATTACTGCATTTAGCATATGGGCCATACCTCTGGAGAGACTCACAGACGGTGTCGCTAAATCCAAAACTAATGGCACCCCCGATTCCCGCAGCTGTAGCGCTCGGCTAATAATCATCAGGTGTAATAAGATCGAGTGGAGCCGAGGGCGAAGCGGTGGGAGGCGGGATCAAGGGAACACATGCTTTAATTAAAGGTTGATTTTATTATCAAAGCTCCTTTGATTTTATTCGAGATTTCTGGAATGTGTGTGTGTGTGTGTGTGTGTGTGTGTGTGTGTGTGTTCATTCTTACACATGTTAATTTAAACACGGCATGTGGCAGAGGACAATAATTAAAATCTGCCGTGTTTTGCGTTCTCATCTTGCGCCAGGTCATGTGATTTGTTTGCTGGTTTGTTTGTTTAAGAATACATTCAACAATCAACTAAAAGAAAAGCCAAAAAGAAGGGCTGAAAATTCTCGATTTGGTAGAAAGTACAGGGTATCATGATGGATCTGAATTTGCATACTGCATTGTGATTGGCTCTGCTTTTTTATGACGTCATAACACTGCTTTCTTCAGTATGTTTTTATTATACAGTACACTACATACACAGTATTTATTTTTTTACTTCTCTTTCTAAACCTTTAAATTGATATGTCACAAAGGTTAAAATAAATATATAAATCAATACACAATATGCAAACAAGCAAACAATAAAATAAATACAAGATATATATTTTTATTACTTACTTAATTAATTATTATTTAAAGAGTTTTTTGCTGCTTTTTTTTTCCCCTCGATTTTTTTCCCTAATTCCCATTTATTAGAAATCTCTTCAGCCACTGACCAGATCATATTTTTCCTGAGTCACACGCCTTTTTATGTTCAAGCTGCTTGCTTATGCAGCATTATGGGGAGATATAAGATGCAAGCTTCCGCCCACTTCAGTATGCACATACATACAGACGCCCACGATCAGTTAGCATCGTTATGATTGACAGGGTAGAGGAAGTCTGCCACTCTTTCCTCCCTGAAAGCTGTCTGAACCCCATGATCATGAATGGCTATGGATAGAACATCACCCGGGATTGATCTTGTGATCTCTGGATGATAGCTCCACCCAGGAGCCTTCTATTAGAGTGCGTCTATAGTGAGGCAACAGGTACATCAACACAGGAAGGGAACTTTCTCAAATTCACATAAAACACGTTTAAAAACGATAACTTCCTGTTTATGCGTTTCTCCACCGAACTCCAGCTGATGTAAACAAACCGAGAGTGTAACATGGGAAATAATCCCAGCTTTCGGTCGGCGCTAATTGACACGTCAGCTTTCATTGGCTGTTTTAATTTGGTGTAGAAGTTAGCGACTGCTCTAATCTGTTTTTGAAAGGCTTCTTTTTAATAACTTTCTCAGATATTTAATTGAAAATTTGCAGCGTAAATGATGATGGATTGAGAGGCCGATTGCTGCATAATAAAACACTCCTGTCAGCTTTTTATAAGAGAAGATTCAACCACAACCAATTCTGTGTCTGTCTGTGTGTGTGTGTGTGTGTGTGTGTGTGTGTGGAGACTCTGATATTACCCAACAATTAATCCTATTAAGCAACTTTAATTTAATTAAAATCCAATTTTTTTCCCTAATGTAGTCATTCATTTTATCCCTGAACTTTCGATCAGCTCATTACGCCACTGTTCACCTTCTGCACCCCCCTCCCCCCACTTTTTTTTTTTTTTTTACATTTTTTCCTTCTTCTTCTTCTTCTTCTTCCTTTACACTGCTTAGCACTGAGCCATTATCTCCCCTTCCTTGGCTTCATGCTTGCATTCACAGCAATTACGTTAGGCTCTGCTTGTGGAAAGATGCGGCCCTGCATGTTTAATTAATGAGGATGATGTACGTGACTGCTTTTCAGGCTGCATGCTGATGAGAGAGCTCTAGAGTAGTGAATCTGTTGCTTTTTTTTTTTTTTTTTGCTTGTGAGGAAGCTTGAACCTATAGAACGAGACCTCTGGATGTGGGTCCTCAGCCTCTTCATCGGTTTCGGGCTAATTCTGATTAATGGACTCGTCAATACCGGTGGTGTAAACCTCGGGCTAACGTGTGCTAATCGGCTACGATATGATTCGTCTACAGAACGCACTGACTCCGTATTTAACGACACCACTGACTCTGTTACGATAATAATATGGTGTCAGTTCTTAAAGGAACCGATTTCATGTTAGACGACGACAATGACTGAACACTGTGTCTGATAAAAGACTAGATTCTTATGTGGATCTTCTGTAGGATTGGACCAGACGCTCCAGTCTTCACCTTCACACACACACATCTGTGGGTCTTGGGCGTCCATGACCCTGTCACTGGTTCCCCAGTTGTCCTTCCTTGGACCACGTTTGGTAGGTATTAACCACTGTATAATGGGACGACTGTCTTGGAGATGATCTAATGATCCAGTCTTCTAGACTCTCAATTACACTTGCCCATTTTTCCTGCTTCCAGTACATCAGCTTTAAGAACTACTGACTGTTCCACTGACTGTCTGATAAACCCCTTTCCAGGTGACCCTGTTTGGTGGTGTTAATGTTATGGCTGGTTGATGACAGTGCAGCTCTTCGTCATTACTGTTATCTGAAGCTGTTTTTTTTCAGAAGCGGTTAATCAAATTAAACACTTAATCAGACAAGACAACGGTGTCAGTCCGGACGTGTCGGTCTCAGCAGTGCGGAAGAACTCGGACTCGTCTCTGAGGACGCTTACTGAATAAACTTGGTGATTTAACAGGACGCCGGTCCTCAGACTAGCTCAGTAACCGTCCTCGAACTGGCAGTCGCTCATTTTCTCATTGCGTTTTCTTTCCTGTTGTTTTCTGAAATGTTGTTGCGTCTCGGAGAACTTCAGAGTGTCACAGGCTGCTGTGTTTTTGGTGTCTGAAAGCACCCGAGCAGAAAGAAGAAACTGTTTGACCTTCTCACAGTTCACAGCAGAAGGAAAAGCCGGAGCTGTATAATCTTCGGATATTGATTTATTTCCTCTGCTTGCTCACTGTTTAATGGTTTCTCCTCACATGAACCTGAGGTGCTGATGTACAGACCTGGAGCAAGCTCATTT
>JAOVVF010000033.1:667212-678726 GCA_028565595.1 Duopalatinus emarginatus | reverse complement strand
TTTCACTGCACGGATGGGTTAAATGCGGAGGTCACATTCCTCTGTGTGCAAACACAATAGGCAAATAGTTCACTTTCTTTCATTCATTTCATTCTTTCAAAACGGTCAGAATGAATACAGGACATGAACTGATGGGACTCATCACACTTAGTGTTCACCTGTCAGAGATGTCTGGAGATGTACCAGGGGTCACATGGAACAAACCCCAGACCGTTATAGATCCACCACCACCGGCTCATTTGTATCAATAGTTTAATTTTGCACTTCAGTGTACTTGAGCACTTCAGCATCTTTATGCTTGCTTTATGATGATTGATTGTCCAGCTAGGAGCAGTGAGCAGACTTGAGGAGGATGCTGAGAGTTAAAGGATGATTTGGTCTGCTGTTGCAGCTACAGCCCAACTTTTGGATCTGTTTCTGGGTAAATCGCGCTCTTGATTGTCACTAACAGTACTTAATGATGCCATCCGTTCTAGCTGTGGGGTGTTTGGAGTTTCTCTAAGTGTGTTTCTTAGCAGCAGGAACAAACACAATGACCATTTCAGGACATCGACCTGGACTTGGAGCGATGGAAATATATTTTTCCTGATCCTGATCCGCTAATCTGTTCCCAACACTTCTCCGGTCTCGAACTGTCCGGTCCGCCCCCACATCCGAACTTTTCACCAACTCGGCTTACATCAGAACGATCTCATTCCGTTTAATAGAGTTTGACTGTTGTATCTGGTCTGACTGTAATGATACTTCACCTCCAATTGCTTTGACATATTGGTGTGTCATGCTAATGGCTTCTATTTGAATATAAAATGGCTGCATTGCTTGCTCATTGCTCATCCATCCTCTGTGATATCCACCCACTGGAATCAATCAGTCAGGGGATCCATACCTGTCGTACTATCTACTTACTGTTGACAGACGCCTGATTGCTTTTATTGTCGCCCCTGTTGACATTTTTTTTTTTTTTTTCTTTTTAAATTATGTCTAACGCTAATTGCATAAAAGACGAAAGATGTTCCCTTCACTCTTGGAGTCTTGGAGTAGAAGTGCCGTTCTGTTAAGCTCTCTATGTCTTTTCTCACCACTTCAGTCCAATCCTTTGCTTCTCCCCACTGAGTGCTATTCAGGAGGCTTTCTGTGCCATTTAAGCTCCTCCGAATCTGATTTTACGTAACCCCCACCGCCGTCCTGTGCACTTGTTGTCGCTGTTGTCTTTGTTGCGAGGTTTTTATGTTGTTTTGTTGCCTTTTCTTCAAGTCTTTTTTTCTTCCCCTCACATTTATTGACCAGTTATGTTTGCTTTATGTCTTCTCATTCCCTGTTTTTTTTTTTTTTAACACAACTCAGTAAAATGCTAAAGAAACGTTTACATTTATGGCACTTGGCAGACGCTCTTATCCGCAGTGACTTACAGAGCTACTTTGAAGACTCTATCAATAAATACATCCTCATAATGGTTCACTAGGTCACAGACTGCGAGAGTGCTTATCAGTCTTCAAAGCCTGTAGTGGAGGAGATATAGTAGGAAATACACACACCAGACAAAACAAGATAAAAAAAACAAAAAAAACAAATAGCTACTTCATGAACTAAACAGTGTTTAGTCATTGTTTAAAGATGGCTACCAAGAGAGCACGTTTGATATGGCCCAGATCTGGCCCACAGACCAGACTGAATGATTGCTCACAAGAGATCCAGATGTGGATCCTGGAACTCGGTCAGTTCACAGCCATGAACGGGCCACATCTCAGCCACCCTCAACTCAACCACATGTATAACTGGGCAATTTCCATGCCAGAAGTCATCCAGATATGTTTTGGGGTCATGTGAGCATACATGAGCCACTTTTGGCTCACATGCAGTTTGCCAATCCCAGCAGTGATCCAGCAGTACTGTGTCATTGCCAGATGTGGACCACATTCATATGCTATCTGGGCAGTAAATCTAGGGAACGTTCATTCCACCACCTATAAGAGCCTTAATTCATATCTTCTTTGTACACTGAGAGATATCAGTTCTGATCAAGCAGTGCTGAAGAACCCAGAGCCGGTGTGGTGTGGGTCCTAAAGGGTTAAGTGGTTGGGGTACATAGAGGCTGGTTCATTTTTGCCCATCTACAGTAAGCCGGTGGAGGAAAAACGTATCAACCCAGCGGTGCTGTGAGACCATTCGGGAAGACATTCGGGAATACAAATCATGCAGCTACGAACTGGATCGATTGCAGAGGTCAGATGTCATGTAGAGAGAGACAAACCTGTCATGAGCAAGTTACAGTAGTCTTGAAATGACAGGAGACTGAAGAAGCAGTATTGTGGGTGGATAGAAATGAAAAGGAATGGAAAACAGATCCTGATTGTGGTGATTGTTTGTGATCACCTCATGCAGTGACAGATCTGTGAGTGATATCTGAGAGTTGTCCAGGAAGATCACGAGATCCTGAGACGAACAGTGGTTCAGTTTTCCATTTGGGATTAAGTGTGAGGAAATATGAGGATCGAAGGGAGGAAAGATAGAGTAGGCATAAGTTGTACTTTTATTTCCTGCAAATCCAAAAGATGTCCAATTTAAGTTCTGATCCTGGTAACAGAATAAACTAAAGGAACTAGGATTGTGTTCTGAGGAACATCTTCTCTGAACTGTGTTCAGTGACCTCAGGAGCTCACAAATGGTAACATTCTGCTTTCTTTTGATTTTTATTTTTGAGATTTAGGGATAATAATAGACCCCCAAATGTGCTTCTAAGTTAGGAAAATATACAGAGGCTTAATTCTAAATGTTGGAATAATCTAATGAAGCAGGGATTTTGTCTTGCGCTGTGGTGCAGCCCTGTCTGGCCCACTTTCAGCATGGGGGACCTCCTCCATATGCAAAGCTTTCATCCAAAAATACATTTAAAGGACTAATAAAACCACAACTGATCCACGGAACATCTTCGCTCAGTAAATACTTCGAAGACGCCAACTGAACACTCTTCAGGTCTCTTCAGAACCTCAGGGTATTTAAACAGATTTATCTGGTATATTAAAACTCACACAGCATTACACCTGCCCAAAGAGTCTCACACCACCACATACAACACCCAACTCTAAAACACAGAACACAGAGCACAAGTGACAGTTTTGTGACTGACCACAAGGCTCGAGTCTGTCTGCATGACTGTGGTCTCCCTGGGGCTTCGAGACGTCCATGTCGAGCAACGGTCAGAGTGACCCGGAGAGACAAAGAAGAGAAGATCTAAAGCCAGTAGAAAGTAGCTCCAGCTTCTTGTCTGAGGTTGAGTTGGCCTGGAGGGAGGCAGCTGTGCATGGCTGCTTTAATACTCTGAAGGTTCAAAGGATCCAACATCTATAGTAGCTGTCCTCAATATTTTATTACATTAAAATGAAAGCAGCCAGCTTCATGCTCAATCAGCTTGCTGCTGCTAAGCACTGGGGAGAATGTGCTTATAAAGCTAGTGCTGGGGTTTGAGAGATAGAAAAGACCAGCTTTCTTGACTAATGCTTTGGACTTGGTGTTTTGGGTGCCCTCATCTCATCCTCGACCCCCAACCAAACCGAGGCCGTAGATTGGTTCTGCCAGAGAGCATCGCTGATCAAAGAGTCCAGGGATAAACTGCCAGAGAAGAGGCTCTTTTCATGCACCAATCGCTTCTTTTTCTCCAACAGGTCACTTGTGTGTGGTCCATAGTGACAGCTCTGTAAATGGGATCAAATCATGATCGGAACATTCCGATTCAGTGCGTTTGGAGTGGGAGAAATATTGACCTTATTTTCCTGCAAAATGATTTTTGGGTCTCTATAAAAATAAATATATTGTTGATATAAAAGTGGAAAATCAATGACAGGATGATTGATGGTGCGTGATTCATTTGGCCAACTGTTTTGTCTTGGTTCATGAGCATCAAAAGCTCTCTAGTAGTGTAAACACTGAAGGATTCGAGCGGCAGACACCGGGATTGGTGGGAATGTTTAGTATGTTGCTTCCTACCAAATGTTTGGATAATTAACCTTTAAAACTCATGAAATGTTTGGGGAAACTTGAGGCCTGATTGGTAGCTGCTAGTTTTAAGTCATTCATAAAAATCCTCTTTACAGACTTGTTTGTGTTTTTTTTTTTTTTTCTTGACTGCCAGGCTTCCACAAAAGAACAGCTTAAATTATTTCTGGCAGGAAGTAAACACACACACACACACACACACACACACATGGGCTGACATTTGCAGAAGTCTCGAGCAGGTCGCATATGGCCAGAGAAGGCAGGATGGTGGCGGTAATTGCACCTGACAAGGTGCGGGGTCTCAGTGGCATATAAACCATGCAAGCAGTTCTCCCTCTGTTGTTGCTGTCATGGGTGTGTGACACGTCTCCATGCTGGCATCGCAACCTCACGATAACCCCTCTGTATTACCAGGCTGGTGCCGTTCCACGTAATATAATATCTCTTAAAGCCAGACTCGGCCAAATCAGACAACAACAAAGAACTAACATTATCCCACATAATCGTCATTGCTAAAAACAAGGCTTATTAAGCAGGTAAGATGAATAGCCTGGTGTAATCGGTGTACAATGAGCTGTATAATTGGTGGTTAATGGAATAGCATTGAGGTGCATTTAAAGGTGAATATATATATACAAAGGTACCATAATTACGTTCAGTCAAAATACGATTAGTCAAGCTTTATATATTCCATTAATACAGAAGACAGAAAATGTGACCCCACCCCCCGCCCCCCTCCTTAGTCTCCTCAAACAAATCTACAGGTCTGATTCCAAATCTGATGATAATTCGCTAATGACTCCTTTTAAGCTCGAGAAGTGACAGAGGAACCGCAGACTTGGCAATAAAGTGGCTTTTAGGCCACGGACAGGAAGAGCTCAGGCTGCAATCTTGGTGTTGTGCCACCCATTAAAAACAACCAGCTGCTCAGATGGCAGAATCGCCTGAGCATCATGCTTACCAGTAGCACACCAAAGATAAAGCCTCCCAGACCGGGGATGCTCATTACAAACTATGGCAGACCTACATGGTCTGGGAGTATCTGTATTAACAGCCCATCTGATAAACTTCCCCAGGGACGTTCCGTGGATCTATCACGGCTCATGCTGGCATCACCTGGACTGTAATTAAGCCACTTTCTCTGGCTGTAATCTCTGACCTTGGGGCCTGGGGCTAGATGAGCCAGCTCTCTTCAGCTTGGTTACGCAGTAACCCAGAGCAGTCGGTGGCGGTGGCTCTGAGTATGTCGTAATTATACCCCAGGCTTTGCACCGTAGAACTGTCCACTCTGCCTTGCTGTGACCTTCTTCATGGGCTGGTTAACAAATCCGGGATTGACAGAGACTCTGATATATAGTCTCACTGGCTGAGTGGTTGCAAAGCAGCTCATTGATTGCACAGCGGCCTGTTGATAAATGGAGGTTCTGGCCATTCACCTACAGTGGGCTTTGCGGGGGAACCGAATCCCGAGGATTTATTGAGCTGTTTGGTATCCTGGATAATATCGGAAATCCAACAAACAGCAGGATTTGAACACGGACCTACTGTTTTGTGTATGAAGGGTACTTGGAAAGCTGGTATTTGCTGAAATGCTGAGCTGCTGAATACCATTAAGGTATCCGGATAGTAATTGTAGTCCAGATACATCCAAGTTGGGTCCTTGTGCAAGCTAGTTAACCTTCATTTGTAAGGATAATATGGTCTGTATATACACCAGAAATGCAGACCAGCAACAGTACAGCAAGGGACTCGGTTTATGGATTTCTTCCCATTTTCAACCATATTTATATTCACATTCTCTATTTCCTGGCTAGTTATACAAACGTGGCCAATTAATCTAAGCTTGTTTTCAGCATCTAAGCTATAGGTGTAAACCAGAGTGTACGCCAGTTTGCTTGGCAGGCTTCAGGAGACCACACTGAACTTGGCATCGGCTGTCGTGCATGTTGAAGCACATGGAGTTTGGTAGCATAGAGGTTCTGGTGATGAGTGTAAAAATAATCCTGGCCTTGCCTGTGATGTTTACTGCCCTGACCAGGTTTATTTGAACCATCTGACTAGGAGAGCCAGTTTGAGACCTTTAGTGAGTGGCTTTTACATTATAAAACATCTTTTTCTGCCTTTCTTTTTATCATCTCGTTCTCTTCTATCTGTACCACCTAGTAAGCAGAGAGAGGTTTTTTTTTCTTCTATGTTTAACCCTGAGTCCACATGTAACCTCTCAGTAATCAGACTGAATAAAGGCCTTAAGAGGATTGTGTACAACATGAAGAAGTGGGTTTTTATTAAAATAATGGAAATCTTTAATCTTTAGGCTTTCTATTTCTTTTTCCAGTTTTATTTGTGCTTCTTATTTCTTTTTATATATAATTTTTTTTTTATAATTCATTGGCTTGTTCCGCATTGCTCCCTGTCAGGGATTGGAGAAGCGGAGGCACACGTAAGTGCGGACAAGCTTTAATAATAAACCAAAACACGTGAACATGAACCTTCAGCTTCCGAGAGGAAACATACACATAATAATACACATGATTACGTGAATACGAGACAACAACAGAAGCTTGTCAAAGCTTGTGCAAAACGTGCAAACCAATATGCAAGTGTTAATGATGGTGAAACAAGACCCACGTGCACTTGTTTCATGGTTATTTGGTTCTCGGTGAAAGGATTTGAGTGATTTGTGGTCGGATCATCTCCAAAACAGCAGGTCATGTGGGGTGTGTCCCAGTATATAGTGGATAATATCAAGGAAGGATGACCAGTGAACCAGAGTCAGGGTCAAGAGAGACCAAGGCTCACTGATGATTGGGGGGTAGGGGGGTGGGGGGGCGGTTGTTGAAGGTATTTAGTCATTTTCATGCAATTTGGTGCAGACCATCATAAAGCTGTTGGATCCTTCAGACGGTGATTGAACCCCACCTGATGTTTGACGCATTTCTATTCAGATCAGCGTGTAACAGACAAGCTTGCTGTGAAACTCACCTCATCTGAGTCATTCTCTCTCCCTCTCTCTCTCTTTCTCTTTAGCATGCAAATACAATCCTTCCTCTATATAACTTCTGAGAAATGGAATCACATTAGCGAGCAGCCGGCTGCTTTCTTCGCGCTTCCTATCGCCACTGTTTGCTGAGACCAAGGCGAAGGCCAAATGACCCGTGCAGCACTAATTGAATCATTTCCTGATGGGAAAATAGTTTTGCTTAGGCAGTTGCTAATTTGTATAATGGAATCGTTCAGTTTTTTTTTTTGTTTTTTTTTTTGAAGGCTTGGACATTCATGACTGACCCGAGGAGATTAATAATAATCCAGTCGGCTGTTTTCAGTGGTCACGTGCTGGATTCATAACAGACACCGAAATTGGTGGAAGAATTAACAGACGGGCGGTTTGTACTCTGATTTCCCATTTTGGAAGAACCTTTTGTAAAGCCAAATAAATGGATCGTGAAGAACGGGTTTTCTGTGAGTGCTTAACCCCATGAGCCTTTGCAAATTGTTTTTAAAATGGCACTTCAATCCCATTCTTTCTGCTGTCCTGGTATGATTATGGTTTCTGCAGAAGCAATATGGAGTTATTTCAGTTCATTCATGATCCTTCACCAGACTCGTTCCACTGCGACGCGGCATTAAATTAAGTGGTTACGCGGCAGTTTATTTCAGCCGGGACGATGTTAATACCCGATCTGGGTGTGGATAAAACAAAGAACCAATCTTACGCCAATGAATAGGCTCCATTCAGCTCTCCGTGTCCCAAACATCACAATACAGCATCCAAGGACTAGTTTCAATATTCCTTTAGAGATAAACACATTCCTTGTACAAGGAGCTCTGTGCTAGAGACGATCGATTCCTCATCCCGAGTGCCCGTGTTTTTTTATGCCTCGATGTAATGGAACGTGTTGGCAAAACACTGCTCCCACTGGAGCTCTTTTGTTTCTGTGCTGATGGCAAAGATGGGCTTAAAGACTCTGATGTGGCCATTGGGAATGATTTATCGTGTTTTTATAGTCGTGTTTTGCTATTAAAGATATTGAACATGTATAAACATGCGAGGGTCAATAACACATAAAGCTTTTGAAAATTAAAAATGGATGTAATGCGTATTTCTAAAAGAAGGACAATGACTTTGAACAAGTCGTATTCGATAAATAACATGGCAGTGTTTAAATTTGTGTTTTGGTGTATTTGATGAATGAATTGATTAAAATAATTTAAAAAGATAAAACAACAAAACAACAATAATAATAAAAACAAGTGAAACCACTTATTGACCACTGTGCTTATACACACAGAGGAATTTGACCACCGCAAGTAACCCATCTGTGCTTTAAAACACACACACACTAGGGGGCAGTGAGCACACTTGCCCTGATCAGTGGGCAGCCCCTATCCATGGCACCTAAGGAGCAGTTGGGGAGTTTAGGTACTCTGCTTAAGGGCACTTCAGTTGTGTCTTATCCATATTGGGAATCGAACCGGCAACCTTCCGGGCACAAGCTGACAACTTCCCAAGTAAAAAAAAAAAAAATAAATAAATAAATAAGAATACCTGTAAATGAAATGAGGCTTTGTGTTATGCAAATTTGAAACTGTTGGCTTATTATAGGATTCTCTCTCTCTCTTTCTTTCTCTCTGTCTCTCTCTCTCTCTGTATCTTTTTCTTTCTGTCTCACTCTGTCTTTCTCTCTCTCCCTCTCTCTCTCTTTCTCTCTCTCTCCTTAAAAAAGTGTATAATATTATAAATACCATAAATACTCTCCACTTTTCACCCTAAACCGGTTTTACATCAGTGCAAACTGAATCTATCGGCGTCTTTAAAAAGGGAATTATTTGTTTTTATAGTTTGTAACGTAATAATATTTTTTTTCTTAGTAATAAAAATTTGATGAGGTTCTCTGGGTTTTATTGAGCCAAATGAAACGTGCATGCTAACACGGGTGTAATGTTGGAGAAGTGGAAATGCGACGAGGTCGTTTACAGCGGCTGAGCCATCACCGAAATGCAGTAATGCAAATCAGACTCGTCTCTTTCCTCCTCCGTGTTGGTGGTTTTTAACAGCGTTACCGATCTGCTGTTGTTTGCTCTGGAGGTGTTCGACTTGCTTTGGCTCCGATAAAGTCCTGACAAACATTTCAGCTACGATATTTGTGAGAAAAATAAATATTCAGCCATTTGTTTGACCTTGATATGCACGAATGTGGCTGTGTACTAGTCAGCGCCTGATCTTGGCTCAAACGCCGTAACGCGGTGGATTCTGGTCCTCGCTATTATTTCAGAAGGAAAACAATAAAAACACAAGCTGTCTGGTGTTTCTGAGATGTGCCAGGTTGATTTGTTTGGGATGCAGAGACACTAGGCCTGGATGGCCGTGAGTCAGGAGACCAACTCCATCTGCATTTATTAATTCTTTTATTTATGCAAAGGATTGAGGCGATGCTGGATGCTGGAGTCTGACGAACAGAGAGAGAGAGAGAGAGAGAAAGAGAGAGCTGCAGCACAGCCACGCTAACGCTCAGATCATTTGTCTTCTGCTGTGAAGTCTGACTTGGGCTTTTAACTAGCTAGCGTTCATGAAGCATGGCCTGCCTCAGCAGCAGTCCTTTAATCCCAAAGAGTTTAGACTGCAGCAATGTTTGCAAATCAGTGAGATCTACTCTTCTGCTGTCCAACTCCAGGGAAAATAATGTTGACATGTAAACCATGAACACTAGGAGAAATGAAGTAGCTACGCAATAGTCCTGGGTTTAGAACTGTGGGTGGAGTCGGGAGAGAGGAGTGGTTAGGATCTGGACCTGTGAGGAACTGGGTCTAATGAGGGTTCTCATGAGGTGCATCAGTGAGTGACAGTGTGGATGAAGATGGGAGGGAAAGAGAGAGTCACAGACTAATGTAAAGATGGTCCAGTCTAAATAACCAGTCCTGAACCCGAGTCCTGTATCCGTCTCTTCTGGTTTTATCTAATGGTAGACATTCCACTGTTCATCATAACCAAATACTTCACCCAACGATAATAACTCAGTTCAACAGTGCTGACAATCATAACTTCAGTTTCGAGTCAGAAGGTAAACACTCATTAATTTACCTAAAGTTTACTGAAACATTATCGAAGGCTTAGCTAACACCAGCTGTGTTCCTGATCTCTCACATAATTACAATGAGGCAACATGCTAATTCAGAAATGTTGGCTGCCCTAATAAAAACTGTTATGCCGCCTTAATCAAGTTAAAATTGGATGTGGTGGACAGAATATGAGGTCACGCAATCCTCGAAATATCTGATTTGAGGGTTTTATTTATTTTATTTATTTAATTATTGGGTATTTATTTTATTTAATTATTGTTTTTTTTTTGTTTGTTTGTTTTTTTTAAATACATCATCCCTAAACGATTATATTGTAAATGTCGTATTATAATGTGATTGGAGATCATGACATAACATTAATTATTAATATATTAAAATCAATTAATCAATTATTATTATTATTATTATTATTATTATTATTATTATTATTATTATTATTATTATTATTATTGTTTGCTGTTGTTTGTAATTAATTCTATATTATTATTGTTATTATTATTATTATTATTATTATTATTAATAATAATAATAATAAAATTCACAAAAAGATGTGAATATATATATTTATCATATAATATAATATTTAAATTATTAATAAAGTCATTATTTTGAATATTGTTTAATATATAATTAAGTATAAAATATACATTTACTTGTTTACTTTTTTCAGTATCAGAAATATCTAGTTATGACCAGAGTTCAGACATGTCCATATTTTCTGAATCAGACTTTTCTCACAGTACAGTGAAGGTCATTCTATTACAGGACACGTGATGTGGTGTATTAAGTCAAATTCGGTAACTCGGAAGCTTAAGGTTTTATCACGTCAGAACTTCAGTAGATTTGGTTCTGAATGCTGAATTGTTTTAGGGGTGGAGAACATGAGCTGTCAGATGATTAGCTCCTCCCACATTTGACTGATTTGTCGTTATGTAAAGCCTGCGGTCACTTTAGCTTTGTTGTAGCTCATGCTGTTCTCTACATCAGTAGAAAGTGAGTACTTTAGAGCCACTACTGATCTGATATTAATGTATTTTTCTCACCACAGCAGTGACAGTGACAGGATGACAGGAGGCTCGGGGTGAGATGAGATGGAGCACAAACCAGGAAGAGTTTGCAATGCATCTGTCATTTAATGTTTAATGTATTAAAGCTGCAGCGGAAAACTGTCAACAACTAGCTTCTCTCTGGGGTAGTTTGGGTAGCTGTGTGTGTGTGTGTGTTGTGTGGTATCCCACAGTCCCAGTGTACTCTTCAGCTTTGACACTCGTGTGGTCGTGATGAAACCCAGCTCTGTCTCGCTACTTTCTCCCCCTGTTCTCCAGTTAGGGATGACAGATGACTCTATGAGTGTATGTTATAAATCTCTACATTCTAAAATTCTACATTCTAAAACTCTACATTCTAAAACTCTACGTTCTAAATTCTAAGTTCTAAATTCTA
>JAOVVF010000033.1:598652-608712 GCA_028565595.1 Duopalatinus emarginatus | reverse complement strand
ATCCACACTGGAGGAGGAAATATTAGGAGGAAACCTCACCGCATTTAACTTTAGTAACTTTATATCTGTGCTGTTTGGTTTATAAACGCTGGAGTTGTTGCTATGGTTACGTGTGTGTATGTGGTGGAATGATATTTGGAGAGCTTCGGTCCCGGTGCCGTTAACGTCCAATAACGGCACTCATAGAACATCTCTCAGCCAATCAGATTGCAGGCTCGGAACAAACTGTGGAATAATCATACATAATAGTAATAACAGTAGTAGTGAAAGTGAAAGTGATTGACCCACTGTGCTTGCACACAGAATTTGACCTCTGTATTTAACACATCCATGCAATAAAACAGACACACTGGTGAATGCACACATTAGGGGGCAGTAAACACACTTGCCCCGATCCAGTTGTGCCATATTGGTGTGGGGGGTTGATCCAGTTCCCTAACTTCGAACAATGGCTGCTCTAATAATAATGAAAATAATAATAATAAAAAAATAAATTTAAATGCAGGCTGTTATGTGTTTTTAGTATTTATACAGATTATAAATATCCACCCTTCTTCCACCAGTACCAGTAACTACGTTTTTACGACTTCTTCAGACATGAACCACATGTGATGTGAACAGGATCCCGTTTGATTGAACATGCGAATGTGTGTACTTTTTGAGCACGAACATGTGGGGGTGCAAGTGTTATGGCTTACAAATAAATGTCCAGGCTCCTCACGATGGAGAAAATATGAGCCCTGGGCTGCGTTCCCCCGACTAGAGGTCCTCACGGCTCTAAGTCAAATGAATGAAGGCATCGCCATCTCATCAAATCAGCCTCAGCGGCAGAACAGCAAACACTCCGTGGCAGCGAGCTTTGAGTTATTGCTGTCTACCTGGCAAGAGGATCTACAGCCTGAGCCTTAGCAAATCAAGTGTCCGCTTCCCTTCAGGAGCCGGGGGACGGTTGCGGCAATAGCGGTGGCGAGATGATAGTGCCAGGGATTTCTGTTTAGCCCAGACTTTGTTTTGCACTTTATTGCGTCTCCCTTATCGGTTTGGTTTATTTATGGGGCTCGGTTTTGAATCATGTGGCTGAGAGGAAGGGGAGTGCTGTTTACTCGAACGGGGTGGGGGTGGGGGGTCGTCATTTGCATAAACGCACAAGCAAGTCGTCTTGTTGGTACCTTGATGGTACGTCGCTTCGCCGTTGAACAAGGACAGATGACGGATCTCGAGACTCTCGGAGTGCCTCTGCAGTCAGGAACCAAGTCCCACCTGAGATGCCTGGCCAACAAATCAATACCAATATAGTTTTAAGATATAGAAAAGACGACATGGCAGTTGATCATTTATTTATGGTAGGAGTTTGTAAGCAGTTTGTTCCCAGTCGCACCGCTCCATCCTGAGCATGCTGTCCTCATGAGGTGGCGTAATTCTGCCAAAGGAAGTCCAGTCACGATTCCGAGACCGGCAATGCTCAGACCGTTGCTAGCAGGAGAGTTCTCCAGGCTGACTGTGAGCTCGGAAAGTGTCTGTAACAGCTGAAAGTGAGAGACAGATGCAGCGAGAGAGAGAGAGAGAGAAATCAGGATCGAAAGTCAACAGATAGTGCAAGAAGCTGACAGACAATGTAAGAGAGATCCAGATGGACAGAAAAAAACCCCCGTCAAGTCTAAGAGCCCTTCAGCAAGACTGAAAAGACTGATTGCATGATTTGATATAAAAATTGCCATGAAGGTGGGATTCCAGCAGGATGAATAGTACTAATTGAGCAGAGAGGGCTGACGCGGCTAGACCGCTAGCCTTAACCGCCTGCTCTCATGCAATTAGCAATCCCCAGACGCAAGCTCGTTTACACGCTGGAGCTACGCCATGTGTTTGAAGGCCTATCGCCCTGTTCCTAATTAATGCCTCTGTCATCTTTTCTTCCCTGGCAGGGCACTGATTGATGTCTGACTACAGGACAGCCTCTCAGTGACATGCACTTTTCATAGCGTATGTCTGAGTTTATTTTTCTGCTCCAGTTATTCCTTCTGTTTCTAGCATGAGGAGTCTGTCTACAAATCCGGTCCTTGTCCGGATGCAGCCATGTGTAGTGATTGGAAAACCTTAGGATGTCGTTTAGATAGCATTAGCATTAAAGTGCGTGGGTTTTGAAGTCAGACCTTCTGTGGCTTGCAGTCCGCAGTCCCACCCCTACTGCTTAGCATAGCTCTGGTGCTTAACGTTCTTATCTATAATTACAAAAATGGACTCTGGTATTTACCCAATTTGAGATAAACATCTGCTTCTTTACTCTCAGTTCTTTACTACTCGAGATTTGTCTAATCGAGTAGCTTTATCACGCGACTGTCACACGCTGACCCCGAGGGCTCGGCACTCCGGCGGAATCTTTATTCGGCTCTTGCAGACTTGACAGCGTGTCCTCGGGAAATGTGTCTGAGAGTGAGACGTATAGACACGGAAGGACAGGCGTCTTTTCTCATACATAATGCCTCTGCGCTGGTGAACAGTTCATGCAATGTTCGGTAATGTTTCGAGAACCGACGATCTTGAGCACTGATAAACACTGCGTCTGGTTCTCCGTGATTACCGAGTGGAGGAATCTGAGCTCCGTGTGTCATATCAGAGGCTGATAACAACCCGGGCTGGGTTTCCTTCATACACTGTAGCCAGTCACATTACAGGTCTGCAAAACAGATATCTCCAGCCAGCTCGCTGAGATAAGTCTGAACATCCGGAGCCATTCAGGAGCAGAATGTTTTACTGAATCGTGTTCTCTGATTGGTCAGAGAATTGGTGGTGGGAAATTTTCTATAAAGCACCAAAGCAGCTGTAAATCACAGGTTTATATTAATGTACTGGTTCTAATGTGTTATCGTTTTCTTTTTAAAAAAAAAAGGGCAAAAAAAAAGTTTATTGATTTATTTACACAAATAGTGTAATACATGTTAATTTGTAAGTTTGAGGAGATGTTTATGTAACATTGATGGAAGGAGTCTCCAATGTCAGCACAGCTTATAACTTCTTTATCATACATAATAACAGTAACTAAGATGTTTTTTAGACCTAGGAAGAACTAATACTACTATAGATGTTGCTTTATTACACCACTCTATCATTGTTCATTTCCCTATAACAGCAGGACACACTGCTTTATTATAACTGTACCTGTTTATCAAGTCAGAGGGAAAAAAGTGTGGCCCTATTGTCCGGTGATCCTGAGCTCCAACCACGGGTGACGTTACAGCCATCCATAACCTGGGGTCCAGGGAGCAGAAACGGATGTGCGGTCAGAGCGAGATGGAGGGGGGCAGATTGGCAGACGCTGTCAATCATATCGATGGTATATCGAACACGAGCATACTGAAGTGAGCAGAAGAGTTTTCCACCAAGTGTGTGGAAATATATATATTCAGTATAAACATGCGTTTTTATAGACTAGAAGGTAAAGGAGGAGAGAAACTAGAAAAGAAAAGATCAATATACTGTGTGTAAAGAGATTTTAATTCGCTCTGTTTTAATCATAGAGATGCTCATAGTGCAGCCCAGGTTAGTGTTGAAATCCACCTGATTTACTTTATGATTAAAACGATTATAGTCATTATTATGGTCAGGAAATCACACGAATATTCCGAACCAGAATTAGGCACGTGTGTAATAATAACCTACAAATCATTTAAATATGGTGTCAACGTGAACATGAACAAAACCGTGTGATGTGAAGCCTCGTCTTCCCTAACATGTAATCTCCCATTTCTCTTCACCCATATCCCCAAAACACTGCCTGAGACATCGACCAGGAGGACAATACGCAATTTACACCCATTTACAGACATCACGGCGAGATCATGATCCAGACGCTCCAGCCTATTTTCCCTACATTTCCCTCTTGTAGTTTCTCCGTCCCCTTCACTCCAGTCTCTCCGCCCCTGATCTCCATCTGCATGCTGTTCCCTTTATTCACCACATCCAGTTATTTCATTTTGATTTATGTTGGTTCCTCACGCACACGGAAACCTGTTTCTCCCCTGATTGCTCTTGACATTTTAATAAGAAACATGCTGTTGCTGACCCACAGGCTCTCCCTCTCGCTATTTACCTGCTTTCACAAATGAAAGGGCTGGAGAAAGGAAATGAAAGTGAGGATGTGAAGGCTTTGTTTATTGGACCTTCTAATTTTCCGATAATTTTGTGTTTGCTGCCTTTTCGGATCGTAACAGCTCTGAAACCAACCTGCTGACGACCGAACGGTCCGTTTAAATTCGACCGTATTTGCGCACAAGCATCTGATAGACTCCAGCTCCGGCTGGAAGATTTGTTCCGAAATAAAATGATAAGCTATGTAAAATTCTTCGTAGGGATTCTTGAGACAGTTCCTGCGACATCTGTTTCCGGTCCCGAACCCGATCGTAATCCTTAGACATAAAGTTTCCCATTAAAAAGCAAATTTGCCAGACAGGGTCTAATCTCGTCTTTGAAGATCATGCCTCCTCATTTTGCTCAGTTGGCAGTCAGAGATGTTTATCTTTCAAGCTTAGTTAAGTATACACCCCCTCTAATTATTTCTTGGGACGCCTCCAAATTCGCCTTGATTGATTTTTTTTTTTCTTTTTGCCACTGAGGTTTGCCGTTGCTACAGGGCCATCTGGTTGACAAATCTGGATAAATTGGAGAAGTAAATGAGATGAGGGAACTAGAAGTATCATTATCATGAAACTTTTCTGCTGTCTTCTTAAAAAAAAAATAGCAGACACATTGTAGATCAGTGGTCCTCAAACTATATATACGGCCCTCTGCTTTCATTCAACCGGCCCTTTCAAACACAGCAGCAATGCATGTGGTGTGGCCCCTTTAAACACAGCAGTATTAAATGTGGTCTGGATTTTGTACATCTTTAAACTAAAAGTATTAATGTTAGATATAATGGAGGAAGAAATTACGGGAAAAAACAAAAGTGAATGAAGTAAATGAAGCTCTTTTGGAGATGAAATATCAGTGAGACACAGACGCCCTGAAAACGTTGTACTGTAAAACATAATAAACATGCGCAGATTTACAAAAGATGCCACACTTTACTGCAGTCGGTTTGTTTTGGACGACACGTTAAGGCGATGCTCACAAATATGTAGGAGACTCACGCGGTGCAGACTAATTCCGAGAAGCTCCGACTAAAAAACGAGGGTCTAATGGTTCTGAGTATCTTTTGGTCATTTGATTTTCAATTCAGATACAGAAATTAAAAAATAATAAACAAACGGTTGTTTTCTTAAATCGGAAGTTTATGCTCACAAGGCCGTTGTCAAGGCAACTGGAGGCATGGAAAAAAAGCCTTAGACCCAGACTTTGAAAGAGACTTTTTTCCTGTGGCCCTCCATACGGCAGAAAATATCTTTAATTGTTTGACTTTTAATAATTCCACATATAGAAATCATTTTTTTCATATTTTTTAAATTTATTATATTGTGATATGTATCGTTATCAGGATATGAGTGGACCTATATAGGGATATGAAATTTTGCTCATATCGCACAGCCCTAATGACTGGCAGTAACAAACATGGAACCTGATGTTGCCTTTCTTGTCAGCCAAAAAGCAGCCTCACAGTTCACACTGAATTATGAATTTAACACTATAAATTGCAGACATATATATTAAACACATAATATATCCATTATGACGAGCTAATAATCTTTTTCACTATAATTTACATTTTAACTGCACTTCAGCCTCCTGAAACACTGAGAAACCCTGAGTTCACCCTTTGGTTTAAAAGGTTTGATGACCCCTGGTGTAGGTGATGTAAACACAAGCCTGAATTTTATTAGTCACAAACAAGCCAATCACACATCCAACTGTAACCAGGAGTGTAGAAATCATAACTGGCCATGCTTCCAAGGTAGGAGGGGCTTATTTTCTCTCTGTCTGTCAATCATAGTGGCTTTAGCCAATAGCGGGTGTCTGTGAAGCTCTTGTATGTGGAAGAGGGTAGACAATGCTTTCCTCCAAGTAAAGTGAAATAAGGTGAACTGATTGACCTACTGTACCTCTGCATTTAACCCATTCATGCAGTTAAATACACACTAGTGAATGCCTGCACTAGGGGGCAGTAAACACGCTTTCCTGCAGTTGGGGGTTGTGGGTGGGGCGTTGCCTTGCTCAGGGCTCATCAATCTTCCATTCCTAAGGCAGTTTCCCTGACCTTGAGCCTCTTTCCCTCAAGTGCTCAAGTGGCTCCACATGAGCAGCTTCACATGTCCCAGAGTGACGTGAAGTGCCATGATCGACCTAATGTTCTTGCACGCAGAGGAATTTGACCTCCACATTTGTCTCACTCCACTAGTGAATAGGAATTGAACCATAGGCCACAAGGCCGATTTCCTAACCCTGAGCCAAGTCTGGTGAGACTCAAACCCACAACTTTTATGTCACTACTCCATTGTTTGACTAGAAGTCTAATGCACTATTAGCACCACAGAGTCACTAGAAGTATGTATCAGTCTCTCTGGTTGGTCATGTAGGACAGTGGGAGTTCGGTGATTAAGATGTTGGGCTGTGAGATCAAATCCCAGCACTGCCAATGTATACAAATAACATAGATGTAGGTCGCTCTGGATAAGGATGTCTGATAAAACTTCCTCCAGGTCTGTTCTGGATCATTCTTTCTTTGGCCCATCACACAGGTCCAGGTTGCATTGGGAGACCTTACCAATGACTATTTGTTCTCGGCAACATAGTCCCGGTGTCACTCAGGCATGCAAACTTCTCCACCACTATAAGGTGGTAATCCAAGGAGAAGATCCTGGGAAGGACTCAGGAAACCTTGGCTGGGCTG
Source organism: Duopalatinus emarginatus (assembly GCA_028565595.1). Classification (NCBI taxonomy): domain Eukaryota; kingdom Metazoa; phylum Chordata; class Actinopteri; order Siluriformes; family Pimelodidae; genus Duopalatinus; species Duopalatinus emarginatus. The sequence continues at coordinate 601,892 of JAOVVF010000033.1, read as the reverse complement.
GGACCACCTAGGAGAAGAAGATCTGGGCCTTTTCGTTAGGCTGCTGCCCTCATGAACCAGACCCTGGAAAAGCAGGAGATCATTGATAGATGGATAAATGGATGTTTCTGTCTTAGGAATGCAAGTTTTTCAGGTTTTCAACCCTAAATGACTAATCCCTCAGGCAACATACAGCAAACCAAACCAAATTGCACACAAATCTGTTCTGAATCGACAAACGGACACATAGCTGTGAAATGCAGAAAGGTTGAAACTAGAAAAACCAAATACTCAGATGTTCTCATTGAGAATGTTGTGAAGAAGGTGAATGACTGAGTTGTTTTAATATGAGATGATTAAAGAGCTGGTGAATGTACCGGATCAGGTTGTTTGGATTTGACTCTGAGCTTCCCGGAAGAAATCGATATGGTGCTCGCGTGGTCTCTTGATTTGTAAAATACATGTTTCTGGAACACTTTACTGGTCTGATTAAGATAAACGAGTGTTTGTTCTATACAGATGACTGAACCAACTCTCCGACATGCAGCAAAATCATCCGACTTATCCAGCACACTCCTGGAATTGATTTCCCTATAAACTAAGTACCCTCAGCTCTGATCTGGTGTAGTATGAGGATATTCTTACGGGAATAAGCTTAGTTAAATAGACGGTAGTTGAGAAGAAGTGAGTGCACTCAATCCTCAGGAGAAATGTAAATGGAAAATCTTGTATCTCAGGGTTGGGGATGTGTGAACATACATTAGTAGGCATGAAAGCCTGACCTCGTTATCATCCACTCTGCAAATCTAACAACTGGTTTTATGATGACATGCCACGTGTACGTGTCTTTTTTCCACACTTCAGGAATAAAGATCATATTCATGCCAATGGTTAAGCGATAGGGTTCCTTATAACATTGCGTTAGTATTATTGACGTCCTGGAAGAGGGATCACTGGGTACGGAGTGCACTCTCAGGTGACCAGCATTCCAACAAACGGTGCATGTCAATCGGAAATGTGGCGCTCCCAAACTGCAGGCTCTATTTCTTTCTCTGCAGATTTTCTTCCATGCCTATATGGCAGACCAGGCCCACATGCTTCAATAGCCAAGACGTGATGGATTTAGCTTCCTTGTGAGTGATAATTCATCAGCCCAACCCAAAGCCTGGCGCTTTGGGCTTTTTAGCTGGTTGGTGAGCTACACGTGTGCGCTTGACTGGTTGGTAATTACTGTTGTTTAAGAGTGTTTACCCCTGTCATCTTTCTTCCCCCGGTAGGATTTTCTAAAATTACTTTTCCTCCGGCTGTGATCGTGACTGATGCTGACCACACAAACTGCGCTAGCCGTTAGCATCAGGAGGAATATTATTCCCAATTGCATCACCTCTGCTTCGCGAAAGCTACTGCAAGACAGTACAATAACACCTTTTCTAAGACCCCAGGACGGTTCGAGTGTTACTGAATACTCCACTGATGGGAAATGTGTCTATGTGGCTGGTGTGTTGAGACCTCCAGGGAAGGCAGATCTCGCTGAGCGCTAATGGCTGTATAGTGTTATTTTATGCTAGCTCATACCTCGACTGGCTGTAGAGCCTCTCTGGTGTTCCCAGGATGTTTGTGGTCATCAGCCAGTTTGAGACAAAAGTGTCTTCATCAACAAATCAGGCTGGTCCAGACCTCCAGTGATTGGGCTTTTCAGGTTTTTCAAGTGATGGGGAAAAAAGCACTCAGTCAGGCAGTGGCATTATAATGATATAATACTGATACTGCGGTCAGTACCTCCTGTTTTTAAATTACTGATACACTAGCAGCTCCTAGTCCACAGAGAAGTAAAGAAACCAGCGTTGTGGCTTGACAAATACATGTCCTAATATCTGTAATGTAACCCATGTGTGTCTCTATGGTTCCCGCAGCTGAGGAAGGCCGTGATGGACCATATCTCTGATTCCTTCCTGGAGACCAACGTACCTCTACTGGTCCTCATTGAAGCAGCCAAGAGCGGCAACGAGAAGGAGGTGAAGGAGTATGCCCAGGTCTTCCGCGAGCACGCCAACAAACTTGTCGAGGTGAGTGCCAGGTTTCTGTGTTCGCACACACACGCTGAGAAGCTCTGTGACACTGGAAATGGTTGCCATAACTGTAGTGTTTGATGTCTGTAGTATGGGATGAAGATCATGCAGTAAAGAAAAAGAATAGTCTTTCTTTCTTTCTTTCTTTCTTTCTTTCTTATGCAGGAGTTTGAATAATGAAGAGATTATTTGTACTCGAACAGCCTTTGATATATTCTGTGATTTACATTTTTCACTGAAACTCTGCCAGTGCAAATAGACAGAAGCATGAACTTCACAGAGCCCTCCCTCTCTCTCTCTCTCTCTCTCTCTCACTTACACACACTGAATGTATTTTGATTCCTTACATGATTTCTGTGCTGATTCCATTCTGAGATCCCGTAGCTCTGCTCTTATAACACCCTAATGGTTGCCGGTGTGTATAAATTATTCGCTGTGAGGTTTAGGGTGTAGTAGCACGCACACACACACACACACACACACACACACACACACATATTAATGCTGTATTCACAGCATTCTCTCAGTGGGCAGCTCACACACTAAGCTCTATTGTTTTCCAAATCCCTGTGATTAAGGTTTACATCTGAAGTTAATTAAAGTGGTGTTTAAACATGACCTGACATGCAGGAAGAAGTTGTGTAGTGTAGTGTGTGGTGTTTATCTGCCATGTAGTGTGTAGGGTTTGTTGTTGACCTTTTGTGTAGTTTTTGCTATTTACTTGGTGTGTAGTGTTTAGTATTTACCTGTAGTGTAGTGTTTGGTGTTTACCTGTAGTGTTTGTTGTTTAGCTGTAGTATAGTGTTTGGTGTTTACCTGTAGTGTAGTGTTTGTTGTTTAGCTGTAGTATAGTGTTTAATGTTTACCTGTAGTGTAGTGTTTAGTATTTACCTGTGGTGTAGTGTTTGATGTTTACCTGTAGTGTTTGTTGTTTAGCTGTAGTATAGTGTTTGGTGTTTACCTGTAGTGTAGTGTTTGGTGTTTACCTGCAGTGTAGTGTTTGTTGTTTACCTGCAGTGTTTGTTGTTTACCTGTAGTGTAGTGTTTGGTGTTTACCTGTAGTGTAGTGTTTAGTGTTTACCTGTAGTGTAGTGTTTAGTGTTTACCTGTAGTGTTTGTTGTTTACCTGTAGTGTAGTGTTTGGTGTTTACCTGTAGTGTAGTGTTTGGTGTTTACCTGTAGTGTAGTGTTT
>JAOVVF010000033.1:570392-573412 GCA_028565595.1 Duopalatinus emarginatus | reverse complement strand
GGGGGGGGGGGTGAGGGGGGGTGGGATGGGAGTCTCTTGAGGAAAGCCCCAGATTTAGTGCCACTTGCATCACCACAGTCGGTCGTCTCGTCGCATGTATTATTAACACATCAGTTTGGCTCTGTTTTTGTCCCTGGATGAAAGAGGCAGTGTCAAGTCAATACTGCAGCACCGTCTCCTTTATTTTGTGTTATCAATTTTCCCTCAAATTCACTTTCTCTGTGCTAGTTAGACTGAGGAATCATGGCTATTAAGAATGTAAGAGAATACACTGAAGTGATAATGGGGCTCTGAACAGATACGAATACTGATATGAGTAGGAGGTGCTCTGGACTCCCAACAGTGGGAGTTTTTCCACTCTTATACGGGCCGGTGGTCTGCTTCATGAAGCTTATCAAGAAAGTAAGACCACACATGGAGTAAATCCGCAAAATAAGATCTGTTCTGTTTTTTTTGTTTTTTTTTATCATTAATATACATACATAGGTCAGTGACAAATAAGGCTTTTAAAGAGTAGTTTTACTGGTCTTATTGGGTAAATAACACTCATTTATTTAGTCAAGTTAGAAATGCCTAGCAATGTCATGTGGTGCAAAAAAAAAACCAAAAAAAAAAAACGTACTATTTATTCAAAGCTGCAGGTTTCTGCTTTAATGCATGTGTTAGCTGTTACCTTTTGCTGATCAAATAAATTTAATTTTATTAAATAAAATAAAAAAAAAATAAATAAAAAATTGTACCAGCCTAATTATGAGTCCAACATAACTATCAATATCAATATTATTTATTTAATTATTATTGTTATTTTTTTTTACTATTGATGTTATTATTATTATATTTATTATTATTATTATTATTATTATTTTTATTATTATTTTTATTATTATTATTATTATTATTATTAACAGTTTAGACATGATATACTTAATCTTTTACTTAATCGTGATCTTTTATATTTTGGGAAAGAGCATTTAAAACTGTCATAGACGGAAACAAAATGACTCTGTGAACATGTTTAAAACCCCATTTTACACATTTAATCAGGACATTACTCATGAAAAAAATGAAACATTTCAAACACTGCAGTAGTTTCTGAGTTTCTGCTCACCAGTTTGCGAGGTCTGTGTGAGTCAGTTCAATAGGACGTTATCTAAAGTTGTCAGAATGTCAGAACGTCTTTAATATCGCGGTAAAATTAGCACAGATGCTAATCACACATGTAATTCTCAACCCTGTACCTGCATGTGTAATCATGAAGTAGACGATCGTGACACGCCGAGATTCTCTACGAGTCAAGCTCATACGAACCCGCGGCTTCATTTATTGTTTCCTGTAGAAGTGACAGAAGAGGTGAATAGTCAGTGATGATGAAGGAGGCTAACAAACACGAAGGCTCTTTACAGATGAGATGAAACTCCATCAGTTCTCTTATTACTGAGAATAAATCATCTGTGTGAATCAGAGCACGACCTTTTACTGTGGTACAAATCCAGAATAAAACAAGCCCCCCCGCTGCCGCACCCTGCTTATTGCTAATTAATTAGCTGAATGGTTGGATGCTAGCGACTCTCTGATATTAGCACCAGATAGCTTATTAAACTCAAGACAATTTATTGGAGACCGAGTCCTCTTGGAAAATATTATTACTGTTCCCAGCAGGGCTAATTCACTCTCGCTTGCCCTCCAACAATGTTTGTTCTTGAGTTAGAGTCAGGGTGGTGTTTTTCCCCCAGAGCCGGTCGGTAGCATGGCTAATTTACATCGTTTTCATGTTTTTATATAGAAACGTTGCCATGTTGGAGCTTATTACAGCCATACAAAATTTCTACACAACATGAATTTAAAACAAATGCTTAATTATGTCAAATCAAAGAGAAAAAAAAGTTTATTAATAATAATAATAATAATAATAATAAATAATAATACAAATAATGATAATAATAAAATATATTTCCCTTTACTAGTTTATCTTTAATAATTGTAATTTGATGTTTTAATGTAATTAAAACTGATAAAAAAAAAAAGATTTTAGCACCAAGTTGTTGTAATTATATATTATTTAGAGAGTATATATTTGCCCATTATTTTTACAAATTACTTGTATAATTTATACAAATTATTTATTATAATCTCCATATAATCAATGTTATAATCTACAGAAGCGTGTTTGCGTATTAAAATTGCGTTTACATTTTCCTTGTCTCTTTCTCTCTCTCCCCTACACTCAGAACCTCATCATGTTCTTCCTCTCAGCTCACCACATTAGCTGAGATGTGATGAATATGTGTGTGTTGACATGTTGCCTGTGTTTGTTGCCCGTGTAGCTAAGGTCGCTAATGACGCCTTGCGTTCCAATTCCGCGTTATTAATGCTGAGGTTGCTGCCGGGTTTTGTTCTAAAGAACCAGGAAATGAAACCCTGGCTGTGTTGAGTGGCAGAGCAATCATAACGCAGGGTACTTCTGTGTAATAACTTAGTGTAATGTTGCTGTTGGAGGCTTTAAAATCCTCAGACCTCCTGTTTTCTGTAAATAATTCTCACTCTGTTTGGTTTCATCACCCTAAAATGATACGTTTCATCAAATCAAACCTGAACGACTTTGTTTACTTCTTCCTGTGCAAATTAGACATACATTTTCAGAGGTTTCCCTTTAAGAGGTGTCCGAGGCACCGTCTAAGAGGAAATAAAAAAAAGGAGGAGAAATGAAGGGAAAGACAGAGGATCATCCAGGTTTTCTGTCTCCACGTGTCCATGTCTCTGTGTGTAGATTAATGAGGTTCAGTACTTTATATATGACAGGACTTTTATTTGCGCCTAGTTTCAAAGTGAGGCAACTCAAGACATGTTACTATAAGAGACATAACAATATGGGACAGTATAACATGAGAAATGAGACAATATGAACAGAGACAATACTATACAACATAATATAAAATGAGACAATACTATGTGAAACAAGAAGGCGTGATAGAAGACAACATGAGAGGAGAAGATATGAGACAAGATAATAAACAACAACA
>JAOVVF010000033.1:557892-565392 GCA_028565595.1 Duopalatinus emarginatus | reverse complement strand
TGCTAATGGAAAAAATTGCAGTCTGGAGTGCCCCACTTGTATCCCATTTTCGACAATAAACATCTAAATTCTTAAATTATAGCTATCAGGAAAATTAAGTGAAGGTTATTATTAGGCTGCAGATGAATAATTGGCTGCAGAGGGTTTGCCTGTAGGGGTGGAGTTAATTGGTGAGCTGTGACAAATGTTATAATCTGTCCACTTAATAGGCTAATTAGATTAAACTATAGTGGCACGACTGTGTCCCAGGGCCGGTTAAGCAAACAGAAGACTAGAAGTGTCAAACTGGTCTTTAAGTCTTTAAGATACTTTTGTACCTTCATTTAGGGGCATTAGTATTAAACAAGTCTCTTCCATCCATCTTTTATAATATTACAGTATGACCTGAGGGATTTCATGCTCCTGTACTTGAAACCTGACAGAACCGATCTAGACAAAGAATCAGACTGTGTACTTTCCCAAATCCTGTTTACCCTGTCTGAGAAAATCCAGCAAATATGAACCAACGTCTCGGCTGTTCCCTGGGATAATTAGTTGGAGGAGGAATAAGACAGGGATGTGAAATTCAGAGCTAATTTGAGGATATTTCACATTTCTAGCCACCACTCTTACTTTAATTCCTATACAGTAGCTTGAGGTGAGGGAATAGGTCCTGTGACTGGTAGGTGAAAGTGAAATGTTTGCCTATTGTACTTGCACACAGAGGAATGTGACCTCTGCATTTAACACATCTATGCAGTAAAACACACACACACGCCAGTGAACACTAGGGGGCAGTAAACACAATTGCCCGGAGCAGGGGGGCAGCCCTATACCATGGCACCCGGGGAGTTGGGGGAGATAGGTGTCTTGCTCAAGGGCACCTCAGTCATGTCTTGCCCTGTGCAGGGATCAAACCCGGAACCTTCCAGTTATGAGACCGGTTCCCTAAACACTCGGCCACAGCTGCCCCATGTTTGATTCCGTGTACCGACAATACACAACTGAACTGCCCTTGAGCAAGGCACCTAACCCAACTGTCTCCTGGGCATCGTGGATAGGGGCTGCCCACCGCTCTGGGCACGTGTATTCAGTGTGTAAGCACAAAGCCTAATCTAATTCTTATTCCATCCAGTTATTACCAGTCCACCTCCAGGCTCTTGATTATTCCGGATGTTTCCTGGACTTCATCAGACAATCTGATTGTTCTCTCAAACCTAAGCATTTGCTTGAGCTCTGAAGAATCCAGGCACGATGAGCAGAAGGCAGATTTTCTAGTTGGAAAGATCTGCCGAGGTAATAAATAAAGAGGAGAAGGAGTGTCTGCTGTGCCACGTCACAATTCAGAAGATGGAAAGGCTTCAACCGGAGGTAGCATCTGCTGCAGACAGAGACAGATTGAAGAAGCTGGCTTCATTTATCGCACAAGGCCTTCAGGGTTCAATATATTACAGTGATCGATATATTAAAGCTCAGATAGCTGCTAATACATAAACGAAAGAACAAATTAAAGATTGTGTAGTTTTTATTGCACTATTTAGTAGATCTCCGGTGTTTCAGCTGCGTTTAGGCGCCGATGATGTGGCGTACGTTTTAGTATCGGATTCGAGGTGTGTATACGTTCCTGACAGGGAAGAGAAAGCTGAGTGTAACCATGTATAAATGTCAGTGCTAATGGATCTGGTAGCTTTCCTATACTGCACAGTGTAGCGGTACATCCATCATCGACAAACAGAAGGTTTGTACTTAGACTGAACTGTGAATGTGGTGGTGGTGGTGGTGGGGGGGGGGCACCTTCAGGACAATCGATAAAAAAATCAGGATTTGCGAATTCAGATACTAGGAATGGGGTCAGTCAGATCTTACCTGATACCATCATATCGTATCTGAATGCTAATGAGCAGACATCTGCATCTGCAAATTTTTAACCACACTACTGCAACATCCGTACTGAGATAATATTTAGTTATGACATCATCAGTTTCTGGGCAAATTTAAGTATCTGGTTTTATCAAGAGCTGAATTGTGATGTCTAGACGACTGGGTCAGATCATCTCCAAAATAGCAGGTCTTCAGGGGGTGTCCCAGTATACAGTGGTTAATATCTACCAAAAATAGTCCAAGGACGGACAACTGGTGAACCCCTGACAGGGTCATGGGTGCCTACGGCTCACCGATCTGTGAGAGAGGTAAAGGCTAGTCCGTCTGATCCGATCCCACACAAGATCCACAGAAGGTTCTGTCGCTAATGTTGGAGATCACAGTACACCTTCAGACGTCTTCTGAAGCCCAGGTCTTAAACTGATTGGGTTTCCCTATTTACTAGTTATATATTATTTATTTATAATGAGCTTGTCTTGGCTATTTTTGTACTCATTTACTGAGGAGGATGTCAGTAATAATGAAGCTCTGTATACAGGAAACTGCCTGGAGGAAAGTGCTGGATCATGGCTCTCATTCTGTGCTGTAAATGTGTGACGGCGACTTGTACTTAGCAAAACTGGTACCATACATTTGTCAGTGTCACTCGGTCTTTTTTAAAAATAACAGAATGGGTTTGGTGCATGGCTACTACATGGTTATGTATTACATTAGGTATATGGTTTTCACAGTTCTACCAATGGGTTCTACCAATTATCTGACTCGTTCTTCTCAATCCATCACCTGACGTGATGAAGAACGGTATTGATGGTTCAGCTCACCAACAATTCATCACGAGTCTATTGTGCTCTAGGTGACATCTGAATGAAGCATTGCCTCACCAAAGTGCCATCATTCAAAAGGAATAGACTGTGAGAAGGTGAGAGGTCACCATCACGACCATTATGGAAATATATGTAAGAAGATCAGCGCTGTTCCGCAGTGCACATGGTCGCTATGGTCATCTGCCTGGAATATATTCATATCTCTGTCTTTTGTATTTGGATTTAATGTGGTCTTAAAATCAAAATGGTTCCATCTGAGCTTTTAATCATTTTCGTTAAGAACATTAATAGGATTGTATAGCTGGAAAACATGTGAAAAACCTTTGTCGCTTTCAGGAAATGAAGCTAGTTAGATGTGTTAGGTGACCACAGTGAATTTCTAAACATTTTTTAAATGAAAGCACGAGTGCTGAAGCATGTGCAATGACGCAAGATTTACAATAAATACACAAGAGATTAACACTAGATATAGGGAGGGGATAGTACAGATAGCTCACTGGTAGTGGGAGCAGTAAGGTGCAGTTATGTCCATTTCTTTCTAGTCCAGTCACTAAGATGTGTGCAATGTATCAGACCAAACTCTGGTTGTTCAGGAGTCTGATAGCTTGCGGAAATAAACTGTTGCACAGTTTGGATGTGAGGCCTGGATGCTTCTGTACCTTTTTCCAGACGGTAGGAGGGTGACGAGTGTCTGTGAGGGGTGTGTATGGTCATCCACAATGCTGGTTGCTTTGCGGATACAGCGTGTGGTGTAAATGTGATGGTGGGGAGAGACACCCCAATGATCTACTCAGCTGTTCTCACTACCCGCTGCAGGGACTTGCGATCCGATGCGGTGCAGTTCCCAAACCAGGCAGTGATGCAGCTGCTCAGGATGCTCTCGATGGTTCCTCTGTAGAATGTTCTCTTTATTTATTAAATTTATTCTTTGTATAAAAGGGGCAACTGAAGTGAACAAGTGAAATTTCCCTCTGGGATGGATAAAGTATTTCTGATTCTGATTATGAAACTCTCAGACGAGTCAAAAGCTACAGAACCAGACTTGTGCTTTGTTTTTTAACATCCCCGTACATCATGATTATCAAATCCTCCTCCAAAGGGCAAACCCAGCAAGGGAAACAGCATAGCAGTGTACCAGGAAAAAAAAAGCTGTGCTCTCTGCAGGAATAGTGCAATAGCCTTTGGCATGAATTATCCAGAATTAAACATAAAGTGCATGGTTTTTCCCCAAGCACCTTTTAAATGTCGACTCCCGAGTATTGTTAAATACACAGACAAATTAAAAAGAACAACTTCTGGTCCATTTCTGTAATTGTGCTCCACCGCCCAGTGTGACTGCTGGCCTTGCAGCTCTCCCAAAGACTGATCGATAAGTCAGTTGATGTGGGCCACGGCGCCACGACGCCACCGTCTCAGGAATTTTGCCAGTTTTGGTCCATTTTCCTTTTTTTTTTAGGAAAACCTCTTATCCACTCATACTCCTGATATCCAGAAGGGTACTTCAATCACTTCACCGTCCTGTTGATTTGAGATACAAAACAGAAGGCATGAGCAGGGGCACAATCAGCATCAGCGTTATAGTGAGATCTAAGTATGAAGTTACAAGTTGATTTCAGTCTTCAAAAATGGAAAATTTCACAATAACCATGTCCCTAAAACTAGTTACTGCCATCATGTAGCCTGAATTACATCAATCTGCCAATAAGCAAGACTTCGTACATTGATAGGATAAAGATCACTGCGGGAAGATTCACACATTTTCTTTTTGTACCACATTTACCTTTTTTTTTTATGCGGAACTCAGTTCCAGCCTCTCAGCATCTTCGGTTATCTTTCTTATACCTACATGGACATCTCTAGACAGCACTGCATTTGACTTCTACAAGCAAAAGATAACCATGGAAAGCAAACTCACCAACCACAGTGAAGAGCTACTAGCTGAGCAAATATTGAGCCTGGATCAGCTTGAAAAGCAAGCACATCCTTATAGCATCCAAATCGCAAGGACCTTAAAATCGATGCGAGAATCGTAGAATAGTCGACCTACCAGAGAGGTTTCGTGTGAGTTTGCACTCACGGCTCATCTGGAAAGTCATCGGAAGTGAGATTTTTCTAAAATCATCAGAGCACAGAACACCGTGGCCTAGTGGTGTGGGAACCGGTCTCGTGATTCGGTCCCAGGTTTGATCCCTACACAGGGCAAGACACGACTCAGGTGCCCTTGAGCAAGGCAACTAACTCCCTAACTAGCTCCCTGGGTGCTGTGGTTTGGGGCTGCCCTCTGGGGGGGGTGGCTAGACTTTGACCTTTCAAAGTCAAGGCAGGCAAAGTCTACAGGACATCTCTGTAAGATTCCACCAATTTCAGACAAGAAAGGAAACGCAATGCTGTCCTTACCTGCCATCAGGACAAGCGGCAGGCAGCATTTAAAGACATCAATGCTAAACACCACTGGAATCATTTTTAAGGCTATGCCGCCAAGTCCACCATTACAGGTAACAAGCACCACTTCAGCTCCCTGCTGCATATTCCATTCATCCTGATGTCCTCACTGACTGAAGTAGTACTTTCTCTGGATGCTGAAAAAAAGCCTTCGATACAGATATTGGCCCCTTGTAGACTCATTGCTAATTTTGGATTACCAAATGAAAAGTCCTGTCTTTTGCCTCCTCATTGCTCTTAGATTAGAGGTTCAACCTAGAAATATTACACCAGATGGTAAACCTGTTCTCTCACCTACAGGTCTCAATGCCTCGACATTCCCTTTCCTTTCAGAACTTCTTTAGTGGCATCGCGTAGTTGAATTCCCACGCTTGAAGTTCCTGAACAAGTTGGATTATATCCGCTAGCTATTTACTGAGGTGAAAGAAAAAACTGGTACAGACGTCATTGATTGCACCTGCCAGTACATGTATATATAAACTAAATATATATAGGATAGACTATATTTATGGAAGCTCACTGTCTGAAGCAGTACTTTCTCTGGATGCTAAAAAAAGCCTTCGAACCAGGGTGAATAGGGGTGTTTGTTAAAATTACTGGAAAAATCCTGGTTTGGCAAGAATTCCATTTTCTCCGTGTTTGTCTTTTTCATTCTCCTCAGGCCAGTGCTCATACAAATATTCAACACTCAGCATATTTCCCACTATTTTCCCACAGAACTTGCCAAGGTATGCTATTCAGCTTCAGTATGCTGATGACCTGTTACTATATATATATCAGTATATAGACCGTCAGCCGTATCCCTGCCAATACGATTCCAGCTTAAATACTGGATGATGTTGGAGCATTTTCAGGCTGCATAATCAATTTTCACCAAGCAGCATGTTCTCAGTGATTTGTTCATCCAAACAGCTCGTGCAGGGGCAGATAGGCTTCCATCTTTCACCCAAAAGTTTTAGTTGTCTAGGGGTTGACAAAACCAACTCATTTCAGGCGCTACATTAACATAAGTTTGACAAACTATTAGTACAAGCAGACCTAAAAATGACCACAGTCATTAGTCTGTCTTACTACTGGCCAACACACTCAGTTAGGTCTATGAGGATGAGATTGGACTGGTGTACAATGGAATGACTTTCCTTAACCCGGTCTCGGATGGTACCTCACCTTCAACGAAAGGTCAGACCAGTAATTATTACCTGGCTTCACAGAACGTTTTCCACCGTCTCCAGGTTCGCAGCTTTGTTAAAGATTGTTGCACTTCATTCCTTTACTTCCCGCCTGAGGAATTGTCAAATATTTCCTAGAAACCAGGAAACCTGACTGGAATTACATCCAGGCTTCACAACTATGTTCTAGCATCCAAGTTTCCAAAGTCAAAAATGAGTAAGAGGCTGAGCTGGGAGTCCAGTTTCAGAAAGCTGTATTACAGTTTACCCATGCGTCCTCTTGGCATGTCTCAGTTCTATAGATTTTTAAAGCGTTCTGTAGAATGCATTTGAACGAAGCTCAGCAAGTGAGACCTGTAATAAATGCACATCTACCTTATCTATTTACACACATACCTTCTATTCCTGGATTATGTGCACGAGTCCGGTTCCTGTTAAGGTTTCTTCTTCTTGACATCTCAGGGAGTTTTTCCTTGCCACTGTCACCACTGGCTGCTCATCAGGGAGTAAAATTCTATAAATGTATAAACCAGATGCTATATTTATGAAAAAGCTGCTTTGGGACAATGACCATTGTTAAAAGTGTTGTACAAATAAAACACACCTTCTAGTCATACTCAAGGTTGAAACCTTTGGAAAAGCGTACAGATATTGACCCCCTGTACACTCATTGCTATTTTTGGATTACCTTGAATTCATAAAACATAAAAGAATACACAAAACCGAAAGTTGCCGTGGAAGGCCAAAAGGGGGGAAAGCGCTGTAAGAACAGGAAAAGCAGGAAGAACAAAAAGCATTATCACGGGCTATCGTACCTTAAACAACGTAAAATACTCCCCATTAAGGTGCCCGAGAACATGGCTTTTATAGTCATATGCAATCCGCAGCAACGCGATTCAGGTGCGCGATGCTGGTCACCTGACCCCTTGTTGCTGCTGAGTCTTGCCGTAGTCCTGACAGGCAACCTGTTCTCTCACCTACAGGTCTCAATGCCTCGACATTCCCTTTCCTTTAAGAATTTCTTTAGTGGCATCGCGTAGTTAAATTCCCGCGGTTAAAGTTTCTGAACAAGTTTGATTATATCCGCTAGCTATTAACTGACGTGAAATAAAAAAATGGTACAGACGTCATTGATTGCACCTGCCAGTACATTACATTTACATTTACGGCATTTGGCAGACGCCCTTATCCAGAGCGACTTACAA
>JAOVVF010000033.1:539455-551049 GCA_028565595.1 Duopalatinus emarginatus | reverse complement strand
GGCATCCAGAAAAAAAATGGGTGGGGGGGGGGCACAAATTCACATTCCTCATGCAGAGAAATAACAAATACTAATCTAACACTTGAACGCGCTCTAAACCTCTGTACATATTTTGCCCTGACATTGCCTTTACAAGTCAGGCATGAAATCCTCGAGCGACGCATGGCGCGCTGATAGCTGACGACTGACGACATGAACAGCAAGAGGACGAGGATTTGTGTGTGTGTGTGTGTGTGAGAGAGAGAGAGAGAGAGTGTGTGTGTGAGAGTGTGTGAGGTGTGATTTAGCAGGTCAGCAGGATTTACGCAACTAAATGGCAAGACTGCCTCGTTGTTCGTGTGGTGTTTTAACAAGACTTTACTGATGACCCAATATCTCACCGACACCCTCTCTCTCTCTCTCTCTCTCTCTCTCTCTCTCTCTCTCTCATTCTCACAGGTGGCTAATCTGGCATGTTCCATCTCCAACAATGAGGAGGGGGTGAAGCTGGTGCGCATGGCCGCTACACAGATCGACAGCCTGTGTCCTCAGGTGAGAGTCACCACTTTTAACACCAAATCAGCTTTATGGAAATCCAGATCCAGTATTTTTAGATCCATAATGAGCAAACCAGATGTGACAAAATTGACCACATCTGGATTCCGTATTCAGGAAGTTCTGCATGAGTGAGGAGGAGGAGTGTTCAATCCAGTGCCACTGACTGATTCTTCACCTCCTGTGTGCCGTGCTGAAATTAAATTATAGTAATAATAGTTTAAAAGTAGTGCATTAATTAAAGGATTAAAGGATACCCCAGGTCTATCCAGTCCTCTGGGGTATTAATGACATGCCTGTGACATGCTTTGGTCACATGGATCAGGATCATGGATCAGGTGTCTTTTCACCCTGAGTAAAACAGCTCTTTCCAAACGCTCAGTTTCAGTGCCTGTTGTTTTAAATGATAATGAGTCACTAATCACTCCGCCCCCTTCTGCCACAGGGTGTGTCTTTTGGTATATTATGTAAACGATGGTGGACAATAGGGGCGTGGTCAACTGTGATGTCTGATCTACTGTACATGCCTGACATAATGAGCTGTGGGGGAAAAATGACACCTGGTACCCAAGGTATCTTAGGTGGAGCTTTTCAAACTGAGTGGTGGCGTTATTTTAATGAGCCCAGTGTGATGTCACATAGTATTTATTCTATATTATATTTGTATATGTGTATATAAATATAAAGGCTATTTATAAGGGTACTGGCATTGGCAGACAATCAGACCTCAGATGAGAACAGAGGTCAGATACGTCCCAAAAATGTTTTTATCAACATGATGAATTTCCTTCACGTTCCTCATTTCTTTGCTAATCTTTTGCTGCAATCCGCTAAGTAAAAAATATATATATATATATATATCTAGCCCCAAACCACAGCACCTGGGGAGCAGTTGGGGGAGTTAGGTGCCTTGCTCAAGGGCATAGCTGCCCCCAGTCGCCCCAGGATCAGTGACGTGTGTGTGGAGAGTGAAGACTACAGCGTCTGGTCTGATCCTACAGAAGATCTACTGTAGGACATGTTGATGTTGGCTATGATACACAGTGGAACACCAGTTCTCTGGGTTTGGGGTCTGGTCGTAGTGACCACGATGAACTTTTTGTAGCAATTTGTGGCAAGTGCTGGCAACCAAGTATGATCCATGGCTAGTACAGGACGTGAAGTATCTGCTGATAACGTCATGGTACCTGATACCACTAAACACCTTCGGTGGTCTTGTGGAGTCTTTGACTGGAGGTGACGAGAAGGGTGAATACTGTACACATATTATTATTATTATTATTATTAAATATGTCTCCCAGCATGTCACGGCTGGCCAGCTGTATGGTTAAAGCTGCTGATGCTCCAGATCTGTTCTGCTTTCTATTTACACACCTGAGTTCTGTCGGTTCTGTATCAGTAACCCTGGTTCTGATAGCATGGAGAAGAAGGTTACGGCTGTGCTGAGCAGAGGTGCAGATGAATAAACCATCTGAGTGAATGAACATGGACAGAGGAAGGTGATGCTTGTTTTTATTCCTTCAGGGAAGAGAACCTGGTTTGGTCTTGTACTAGACTACAGTCTTTATTTACTGGATAAATAAGTCTTTAATAACTGCTTCACAACAGCTTCAAACAATTATAAGTAATAATAACTCGGGTAACACGGCGCTCCTGGTACAGAGACGTACCATAATTAATATTTGCTCTGATATTAGGTGGAAATTTGATTATGGAATTCTTTGTTCATCTGCTTCAACTCACAACTCATGTTAAAGGTGGGACATTATTAAATTATTAGAGTAAATAATCCAGAATAAATTCAATATTATATGTACATAGAGCACAAAAATAATGACAGTAATGAGACACTGAACTTGGAAAAAAGGAAACTTTTTACGTGGCATGGATAATAGGTTCGGAAAATGGATAAAGAAATAAAAATAATAATTTATTTAATTGTGAACAAACAAATTAGCAAATAAGTACACTAAAAAAGATTAAAAATAAAATCTAATTGCAGCTAATTACACCTCAGTCTGATATAAATGTGTGTTAGGTTTAGAGTTTAGATTAGAATTAATATTTTTATATAATACAACAAATGGCATCAGGTTTCTTTATAGTGCTCAAAGTGGCACATTATTTGTGGTTTGTATGCATATAATAATAATAATAATAATAATAATAATAATAATTGAAAAGAAAAAATAATTTGCATTGCAAACATATAATCCACTTGATTTAATTCTTTTGAAAATGAAGTAATAAACCAGTTGTTAAATAAATAAATAAATGTAATTAACAATATATAAAGAAATCTATTATTAATTAGTTAATTTAATATCAACTTCCTTTTACAAAATTGAATTGAAATGAGACATTAACACATAGTTTATTTGTATATTTAGTTCATGTTATAGGTCAGGGTTACAGCTGATCCGGAGTGTATCCTGGGAATGCTGAGTGTGAGGCAGGACTGTTTACACCCTGTACAGGACGCCAGAGATTCAGACAGTCATACATTCACACCCAGGAACAATGTAGAGCTACCGGTCTATTTACATGGAGGACATGAGGACAAAGACATGTTAAATCCAGGCTCAAACCAGAGATCCTGTATAGTTAGGCTACCTGTTAGACCAGCGTACCATGCGCTTTTAATAAATATCATTAAGTGCCACAGAAATGTGAAGAACTGAAGGAATTAATGGCAGACTGAGAGTTTCCTCAGAGCTCCGAGTTTCTCTGAGGACAAGAAAGCTGAGTTTTATGGCATGTCCATGTGGAATGTCCTTGGCTCTGTGACTAAGCGATCTGCCCATGGCACTGGTTTTATTCAGCTTGACATACAACTCCCGAGCGCCCGAGCTTTCACCAGAAATCAGTCTAAAAAGTTCAGGGGTTGTGCATGCCACACATCCCTTTCTCAGGCTCCGAAATCTCTTAGAGTAAAAAAAGATTGAAGATCTCAGAAGCACAGATGGAAATCTAATTTAACCCAATGGAGATGGAGCAGACTGTCGAGATGTTAATTTTCAGACTAACTCATCCTCAGAGGGCGAATCAGCAGTCGGACAAAGAGACGTCCTGGGATTTGGAGACTGATTTGATATGAAGCCTGGAAGTCATGGGTATTAGTTTTTAACAGGAAAAAGGCAAATCCATGAGATCCATCTGTTGTGTTGTAAGGTTCTGGCTTTTCCCATGATGGTTCTGATCTAAAACGTCAATGGTGCCTGGTTGATAAAGTGTCTAGATGTTGTGGATTTACCCTGACCACCACGAGATCTCCTAAAGGAGTTCTTTGGTATAATTATTTTGGGATGGTACTGATTTGTCCCAACCTTCACCCAGGTGATCAACGCTGCCCTGACGCTGGCGGCTCGTCCCCAGAGCAAGGTGGCTCAGGACAACATGGACGTCTTTAAAGACCAATGGGAGAAGCAGGTGCGCATTCTGACCGAGGCCGTGGATGACATCACCTCTGTCGATGACTTCCTGTCTGTCTCAGGTAAAGTAGGAATGTCTGGGCTCTGGTTATTTGTTGGTTTTTAGTGTTAACTTCAATTCTAACCAGAGGGGTTTTGTTTCTTAATGAGTAAAACACCCCATGTCATGCTGTAATGGACAAATGATCAGCAACAGTGTGGTGTAATGAAGTTATCACACCATCCATTACAATAATGGAAAGGAAAACCATCTAGCAAACACAGTATAGATCAACCTACTGGAACTTCTAGCTGGAGAACCCTTCTGAAATGGTAATTGGCAGTATGGAGTAAAATATATAATGCTGCACTATTGGGCCACCATCAGGCTTATGTAAGTACCGTAATGTGGGTGGATAGTAGGATGGATTTCACTCCAGTCCACCAAATTTGGTGCTTTTATGCCTTCTGGTTCTGCCTCAGCATTACTTTACATTTACATTATAATGGAGAATGGAGGGGAAAAAGAAACCATTTCCAAATAAATGGATAGATTATTATTTTTATTATGATTAAAGGACAATAAACTAAAGTTTTTATCCGTTTATTGCTACATTTGTTGTTGTGGAACATCCATCAAACATAATTTGAGATAAAAATATAATAGTATTTAAACAAAAAAGAAAAAGAAAAGAAGTCGCCGGTACTTTTTTAAATTAATCAAGGCATAACACAAAGCATCTGAGAAGGTGAATTAATAATTGAATAAATTCATGTTTAATGTCGTCTAATGAAATTAGGATAATTTTTTTTAACCGCCCCAAATTTTCATCAGCTCAATTTAAATCAAAGCTTTTTTGGTTGTTTAAAGCCACGCACGATGATAATGAAAGAAATCTGCTCCTTCTAATGAATTAGCCCCGATCTTCTGTTTCTTAATAAGCTCCATACAGAAGTGTTGCTGATGCGTTTCTGTTTAATGAATAAGCTGGAACGTCGTGTGTATGTTGTATAAACGTAATCCGGGGTTGATTTCCTACTTCTAGAGAACCACATCTTGGAGGATGTGAATAAGTGTGTGATAGCTCTCCAGGAGGGGGATGTGGATACGCTGGACCGGACGGCGGGGGCCATCCGAGGCCGTGCTGCCCGCGTGGTCCATATCATCAACGCCGAGATGGAGAACTACGAGCCGGGCGTGTACACCGAGCGAGTCCTGGAGTCCATCAAGCTGCTGTCTGAAACCGGTGAGCCGCTACTTCAGTAGCACTTTACTTTTACTAAGGAACAATTTATCATCTTTTCTTGGCGTGTGTGGGCGTCGACATCCTGAACAGACATACGCAGAGTAAGAGTAGTGTGTTTCAGGCTGGTGAAGAAGTAACTGGTGGTTTGTGAGGAGATGGTGGTTTTCTAGCAGCAGAGACGATGCCCGATGAATAACAATCAGTTCTCTGGGAAAAGCGAAGGTGTAGACTGGAGTGAGAGACTGTGCTGTAGAGAAACACTATCAAACTCGACCTGTTTACTCAGACCTCGGGTCAGGTTTAATAATTATAATCAGTATGAATATTATAGATCGCATCTGGCACCTTGTCTTAGCTAATTAGGGTTCAGTACTAAATAATATTTATAATATACGTTCAGTCTTCCTGAGACTCCAAGAAATCATTTGTACAGATAGTGGGCGTGTGTATAGATTAGTGGGCTTGGCCTGACCAGGAAGTTTTTTTCTTATTTTCAATTAAATATGACGTCAACTTTTATGTCCTCAGAAACACTAAAAAAACCCAGATGTAGAAATGTCAGCAGTGTCAGGATGGGGATGGTGTGTGAATACCGAGACGTCCACAACCTCGGCCACGTCGTCTCACTTTGTGAAAATAAACTGATTTTCCTACTATGTTTGCACACAGAGGAATGTGACCTCCTCATTTAACCCATCTGTGCAGTGAAACACACACACACCAGTTAACACTAGGGGGCAGTGAACACACTTGCCCGGAGCCGGCGGGCAGCCCCAAACCACGGTGTCCGTGGAGCAGTTGGAGGAGTGAGGTGTCTTGCTCAAGGGCACCTTAGTCGTGTCTCGCCCTGGGCAGGGATCGAACCCGCAACTTTCCGGTCACGAGACCGGCTACTTAACCGGCTGCCCTCTCATAACATACACTCATAACTGGAGTATATTTTAAATCCTGTTCACACTGTTATTTTGGATTGTTTCGAACTAGTTCAGATTCCGAGAACATGTGCAAACGTGTAGCCCAGTTGAAAACAATGTGATCCTGACCAGGCAGTTACTAAAGAAGAGGATGAGTGCTAAAAATAAACAGCTGGTGCTAATAATTGCTGGGGTTGAGTGGGTAAGATGATGGACTTCTGATCAGAAGGTCATGAGTTTAAATCGCACCACCACCAAGCTGCCATGGCTGGGCCCTTGGGCAAGGCCATTAACCTTCAACCTGTTCAGTTGTATGAAATGACTAGGTTATGAATCTGCTGAAAGCCATAATTGTTCAGGGGCAGGGTAAAGCACCTCCGCATTTAACCCACACACCAGTGAACACTAGGGGGCAGTGAACACACTTACCCAGAGCAGGGGGGCAGCCCCAAACCATGGTGCCCAGGGAGCAGTTGGGGGGTTAGGTGCCTTGCTTAAGGGCACCTCAGTCGTGTCTTGACCTGTGTGGGGATCGAACCTGAGACCTTCCGGTCATGAGACCAGTTCCTGAACCACTAGGCCACGGCTGTGTTTCCTGTGTTTCCATTTCAGTCAGATTTATTCTGGAGAGTTTTTATATATAATAAAAACAACTTCAGAGGAAAAGTTTAAAAAGAAGTGGACAGACTTTGTGTAAAAGGAGTGAAAAAGGAAATGTCAACACCAAAGGTAAGAGAGAGGAAGAGAGAGAGAGGTGAGAAACAGATGTGAGGGAGAGAGAGAGGGAGAGAGAGAGAGAAGGAGAGAGAAGGAAAGAGAGAGAGGAAGAGAGAAAGAGGTGAGAAAGAGATGAGAGGAAAAGAGAGGGAGGGGGGAGAGAGAGGGAGAGAGAAGGAAAGAGAGAGAGAAGGAAAGGAAGAGAGAGAGGGAGAGAGAAGGAAAGAGGGGGAGAGAGAAGGAAAGAGAGAGAGAGGGAGAGAGAAGGAATGAAAGAGAGAGAGGGAGAGAGAAGGAAAGAGAGAGAGGAGAGAGAAGGAAGGAAAGAGAGAGAGAGAGAGAGAGAAAGAGGGAGAAGGAAGGAAAGAGAGAGAGAGTTCAGCTGCCGCCTGTTGCATGTTTTAATGCCCATTCTTCTTACCCACTCCATTGTCAGTTTGTAGAAGGCAGTAATTTCAGGCCTGACGGACACCACGGCGAGCTCGAACCCACCACTGTCACAGGGAACGTGGAGACTTCACTCCCGCTGTGGACCCAGTACTTTTAAATTACACTCCATCAGAGCCTCCTGCTGATGAGAGGAAACGGCTTTTATCTCAGCTGCTGTGGTGTGCATAAAAAAGCCCCAGCTGCTCCGTGATGTAGTGTTTGTGTCTCACACTACTCTGTTATTGTTTGAAATCAGCTGCTGAGAGGCTGGAAAGATGAGAGCAGCGTTGCTGTGATGCTGACAGAGGTGGTGTGTGTGTGTGTGTGTGTGTGTGTGTGTGTGTGAGTTACAGTAAAACAAAGATGTAAGGAAATCACATGACCATGTCTGATTGACAGCTGAAGACACCTGCTTTACATCTGCTAAATACTGATTGGTTGATTGATTAATTGATTCATTGATTGATTAATTGATTTATCAGCATTTCTTTCATAAATGATTTGCCCTTATATTCATATATACTTTTATGATTTCTTCCAGATTTATATTTTATCTCAGCAACTGATTTGCCTGCTTTTTTATTTATATAGTCTGCAATATGTTTATTCATCCATCTGTCTTTTTATTCATCATTTCCTTTCTCATTTATTTATATAATTCTTTAATTCCTTCTTTCCTTCCTTCCATTCATCCATCCATCCGTCCTGTTTTCCCTTTTCCCCATTTATCTTTCCTGTCTTCCTTCCTTCCTTCTTTCCTTCCTTCCTTCCATCAGTCCGTTTATTTGTTTTCCATTCAGTTTTTCATTCTAATTGACGCTGAAGGCCGAGTTTATAGCTGGACCTCACACCCTGACTCTGCTGTCCGGATTTAGTGCTCAGGGTCTCCAGCACACTCGGTGTAGCAGAAAAGTATGAAAAATGATATTATCGGGGTTTATTACAATCTAATGAGCAGTGAACACGATGCTCGAGCTGCCGTTTCACCAGCGGCTTCAGGCTAAAGAAAATAAACTGCTTCGTTTAGTTGCCTCTCAAGCCAGAGGGGGAGACATGGGAGACTGAGTCTGGGTCTAAATAATAGAAGAATAAAATGATAACTGACAGACTGACTGAGTAATAGACTGACAGACTGACTGACGAACTGACTGGCCGAGTGACGGACTGTCTGACTGATGATCCGACCGACTGACAGACTGACTGACCGAGTGAAGGACTGTCTGACTGATGATCTGAACAACTGACTGACTGAGTGAAGGTCTGTCTGACTGATGATCTGAACAACTGACAGACTGAGTGACTGAGTGACGGACTGTCTGACTGATAATCCGACCAACTGACTGACTGACTGACCGAGTGAAGGACTGTCTGACTGATGATCTGAACAACTGACAGACTTACTGACCGAGTGAAGGACTGTCTGACTGATGATCTGAACAACTGACAGACTGAGTGACTGAGTGACGGACTGTCTGACTGATAATCCGACCAACTGACAGACTGACTGACCGAGTTAAGGACTGTCTGACTGATGATCTGAATAACTGACAGACTAAGTGACGGACTGTCTGAGTGATTGACCGACTGACTTACCGAGTAGCAAACTGTCTGACTGATCATCTGACCAACCGACCAACTGACTGACCGAGTGACGGACTGTCTGACTGATGATCTGACCAAAGACCAACTGACTGACCGAGTGACGGACTATCTGACTAATGGACCGACCGACTGACAGACAGAGTGACTGACTGACAGATGTAATGACGCAGAGTCACTGTTACCACTGATTCCCTTCCTATAATAACATGCTGACATTGTGGTTTTATTCCTTTTCACTATCAATGAGCTATAGCTAAGAAACCACATGAAGATGTTCCAGCTTTACGTTGCTATGGAAACAATGACAGAATGATATAAACCGGTGTCATTCATTACATTAATGTCAGAGCTGCTGTTATAGGAAATGAATCACCAATCAGAATCCACAACTCACCATTGGGGTCAATAATATTGAATTAATAACAATTCGAGTTATTTATGGAGAGGAACCGGTGCCGAACTGAAATTCAACCACAACAGCGAATTACTGGATTTGGGGGCGTGTCTGAGAAACCGGACCGAAGTAATCGCAACGTAACAAGTCGTGTACTTAATGACTGAACTGTATACAAGGACGGGTAGCGTGTCGGAACATGTAGTTCACTGAAAATGACCAGATGACAAAGGAGACATGTTGGAGTATGTGAACACAGCACACTGCGGTCTGATAACGTAAATGCATTTATTCATGTATGTACTTATGTATTGATTATTATTATTATTATTATTATTATTATTGAATAGAGATGTTTACATTTATACGTCCGACTGTCTATTTGACTGAATATCCCTCAAATCCGTCGTCTCTACAGACACATTATATAGTCGGAGCTCCTGTTAGATTTAACTCTCATGTCATATACAAGTGTTTTCTCCACCACTGATGAGTTGACAGTGATTTTACTCCAGCTTTGGTAAACTGCACCCCATCATCACTGTTTTGAGCGTTGAGAATGATGAGCGTTTGTAGAAACAGAGACGTTTCGTCTTGATGCGGTTCAGCGATGATCGGGTCTCAGAGAGATCGTTTATAAAGAGTAGAGCGGCGTTTAACGGATTTCTGTACAAACAAGGCTGTCAGGAGCAATAAAAATAAAAATCTGAATAAAAACTGACATCATTTATATGAAAATAAATAAATACGCTCATTGTTCTTGTCAACGACGTTATACATCTTTTATTATAAATATTATTGTATAAATTTAAGGACAAATCACGTGTTAAAAAAGAAAGACTTTACAATTCTGACCAATCCTCAAAGATCTAAAAGGAATTAAAAATGTCCATTTTTTTTTCTTTTCCTTTTAAAGCCTTTTAGCCATGCTAGGTTTAGCCTCATATCACGAGCTGTCTCCATTCAGAATAAATGTATTCCCGACGCTATGGTCCGCTCGCGCCACTTCCTTTCTTAAGTGCCGCTCCGCCGAACATGCTTTTTAAACACCTACTGTGAAAATCTGACTGGCTGCTCAGTATTAGACTGGGAGAACACTGTGCCTTAGCGTAGCACCTGTTTAATTTCCTGTAGCTCCTCACAGCAAGCCGCTTCATTCATTAAGAGCTCAAAGGGCAGCGCGATATTTTTAGATTTGTTGTCGGAAAAGTTTCCTGACTCGTATTTCACACTCGGATGAATATTTTCAATAATAATTCATTTTTATCCTGTTTAATTCTGTGAAGTATTTTTATGTAGTACAGTATTCAGGTTTTATGGACCAAAAAAGCACACGGATGGTGTGATGTTTCATCAGATCAGGACTTCACTCACTCATGGTCTCTCATGGAGGTGGATGACGACTGGATGAGTATCTAGCAACCGCTGTGGCCGTATCTCTAAATCTCACATGGACATGAACATCCTCACATCCGGATATCAAGATGTTCCTCGTCGGTTCTTCTCCATTTTACTCTGTGATGACAAGTAAACATAAGCATATAATGAAAGTCTTTCTCTCTCTCTCTCACTTCTGCCTTCCCCCCTCCCCCCCACCTCTGCAGTGATGCCCCGCTTTGCCGAGCAGGTCGAGGTTGCCATTGAAGCCCTGAGCACCAGCCCTCCTCAGCCCTTTGAGGAGAATGAGTTCATTGATGCCTCACGTCTGGTCTACGACGGTGTCCGTGATATCAGGAAAGCTGTCCTCATGATACGGGTGAGCACAGACAAGCATGAGTATTTATAATGCGTCATAAGGAGTTCTATACTTATATATATATATATATATATATATATATATACAATTGTATGAGTTATATATAAAAATGTATAAGCAATATATAAAAAAGCCTGACCACACATAACCTCAGAAGGTTATAGTAGCTCAAATACATGCTATAATTTATTCCAGTGAGTGCAGTGTTTATAATGCGTTCATATGATTATTGTGTCTTATATACCACTATGATGTATTATAGGCTCTGGAATAAGCCTCTATAATGTCTATAAGATCTTATCACATCATTGGCGTCGGAAGCATTTTTAATGTGGTGGGGACACATGTATGAGATGAGATGGGGGGGGGGGGTCCTCCCCCACAAAATGTTTAATGAATTTTCTTGCATTTTGGTGTATTTTTAACAGATTTAAATGATAGCTATCATTAAGCTAGCTGATAGATCTCCACTGGAAAAAAATTGACTTACTTTCCACTTCTTTGTAAAGAATTCCCTTATGTCCATTGTGTCTGGGAGCAAATATTACAAACAACTGATCATCAACCAAGAACAGCCTGCTGTTACTGACA
>JAOVVF010000033.1:348666-358691 GCA_028565595.1 Duopalatinus emarginatus | reverse complement strand
TTCTTCCTTTTGTCATCTCAGGGAGTTTTTCCTTCTCACTGTCACCACCGGCTTCTCATCAGGGATAACATTTATAATAATTCTATATATGTATATTTGACCATTTTCATTATTTCTGTAAAGCTGCTTTGGGACAATGTCCATTGTTAAAAGTGCTATATAAATAAAATTTAATTGAATTGAATACATACAGAGGGACCTGAGTACCTAACTTTTGATAATCGATAGTCAGAAAAAAAAAAGTTTTATTCTTTATACAGTAAATTAAAGAAATACGGCTTAAAAGACAGTTGTTTAGCCCCGCCCACCCTGTTCGGAAACTTTCAGAGCGTCGCATGTGTGATGCAGATAAAGGAATGTAAAAATGGTGAAAAGATATGTTGTGTTGTGTTGTTTTTAGCTGCAGTAATTATGTAATTCACACCTGGCCAAAAGATCCAAATTTATGCAAAAGATGGACTAAGTTGGAAAACATTGGAAAAAACTATTCTGTCACTGCGTCACCTGTAGGGCTCATTTTCATACCTGAAGATTAACATACCACAGCTATGCGATGTGGACAGTCAGACTTACACAACAACCGAATTGTAAATGTGAAACCTTCCTATAAACCACGTCATTAAACTGAACAGGAAATGAACCCCAGGTAAATGACAAGCTAGTAAAATGAGACTTGCTAATCAAACACTCATATAATTCATAATAATAATAATAATAATAATAATAATAATAATAATAATAATAAATAGACATGTTAAAAAGTTTTCTTTTTACTTTTAGGACCAGTTTTCAGTATAATGAATAACAAAGTTCTTACTAGTCAGAACTCCAACTTCTGATGTCTGGGTTCAGTTGTTTATAGCTCTGAGGAGCAGTAGTTTCTTCGTCCTCTGGCTCAAAACGGAACAGTCTAATTTCCTGGTTTTCATACCCAGTAACTGGACATTCATCCTCTTCATCTAATTCCAAAATTTGGTGGGAATCTGATGAACCAGTGCTGGATAATAAGCAGTTGTAGTCGGCCATTATGGTTGTTTCACCGCGGCGCTGTTCGCTGTGTTAAATATATAAAAATGTTTAAAGTAGTGTATGAACAAAGCATTATTCACACATAATGTGAAGCATGTTTGAAAATTTCAACCAGTTAGGAAAAGTTTAGCTGACTGAGCTGGTAAATAATTAGTGTTCAGATATGAAGAGTATTTGGACCTTAAACATTGATATAAAAGCTCAGACTAAACATTTATTCATGCAATAGACATGAGTATGTACGTGACCTGATTCCTAGCATGATAGTGACCGTACAGTACCCCACAGTCATGCTAACAAAGCTACTCTAAACTTAAAGTATAGGGTACGTGCGGCACTTTAAACCCTGGCTACAAGATCACAGTAAAAAAAAGGGTTTATTAATTTTTTTCCTGATTTCTGGGTTTTGCAGGCTGAACTGAAGCCAAGCCCTGCTTTCTATATAGTGCTCGTCTCCTCTTTAGTATTCCTCATCTTCCTTGGCACTTCAGCTTTCTTCTTCTGACCCTGGTGTTGGAAATCTCAGACTCGAACTCGGCCCCGGAACATTCCCAATCATCTTAAAGCCACGATAACGCTGCATCTGTTAAATAAGCGTGAGCATCTCTAATGGCTGGCTTTATGAGTGTCCCTTCTCCATTCCCTTCCTCCCTTAAAGAGCGACCGGCTTTGAGAGATTGAAACGATAATGCTGGGGAATATAAATGGGGGCTTGGAGAAATCTCATTTAAAGTCTCGAAGGAGGAACCATAGCCGTGTAAACAAAATTCTATTTCACATTGTTAAAAGGTAATTTGTCTCCATCACGGCAGGCAGGACTTTCATAAATAAAACAGTGGATCTTTCAGGTGAGCGCTCTGTTTATCCACTAGTCCCAGCTCCTCATTTTTATTTATTTTCCTTTTTCTTTCTTTCTTTCTTTTCTCTGTTCTGAGTCACAGTACTTGGAAAACAGCTGAAGGGGTTCTCGGAGTAGCAGGACTGAATTAAAACCTCATCTCTTAACCTCGACGCTGGCAGAACAAGGCTGAGCGGAGAAAGCTCGGTGGAACATCACCATATGTAATCCGTACATGACTTTATTTTTAGAAATTAGTTCCTTTTAAGGTTGTTGTATTAGTCAGTGAGGATCCCAGAGGCTCGGAAGGACATGGAACGAGGACGGAATTTCTTTATGAAATGATGTGAAGGCCAATCTACAGGAAGGCAGCCTGAAACCTACTACAAAATAAAAGTCTACATGATTAAACACAGGGCATGAGGACATGTTCAAATTTAATCCATAGTGTTGAAATATTTGGTACGTTAGTTCTGCTTGAGCAATGGTAGGCTACGAGCAAGTCAGTCATCAGTCACGTGGTATTTCAACTGATCCTTATACCTGACATGTGGCTCAGATTGAACCTAAACATTCAGAGTTAATGTTGCATCCATACGCGATGCTGTAGAGAATCAGAGCTCTCGGGTTGTCGTGTTAAATCACACCAGGCATCTAGAGACAAAACCAATTATCAAGATTTACGTCAATTATGTCTGCTGTGAAGATGAGGACGAGGACACGGAGAGGTCTTCTGGAGTCAGCACGTGTAGGGGACAGTGCCAATCACTAATCATCAGTTTGTGCTTTTATATCACAGATGTAAAGTTTAACTTCATTTCAGACAGTAAAGCTACACCGACTATTTTAGTCCATTTCACACACACACACAAAAAAAATCTTTATAGCAAATACAAGTCCAACACAAAGCTACGTGCCGATTGTTTGGATAATAGAACGATTATTTTAGCGCTACGAGAAAAGCAAGACACACAAATTCCAATTATTTGTCTTATAAATAATATGGTCAATAAATGTGTGTTCTTCTTTCACGTTTTAATCCATTTGTATAAAAACTGAATACTTAAAGGTTAAGATTTTTATACAAAATATATAAATCTATATTCTGTCTTAAAGATATTAGCATCACATCACGACACACAGCAGCATCAAGCCTAGCAGAAGCGTTAGCATTATTCGCTAACTGCAGCAGTGCTCCGGCTGCTCTTTTTATCCATCCAGCATGTCAGTCTTTATCAGGCGCTGATAAAGAGACAGAACGGCCGATTAAAGATGATTTCAAAAGTAATCAAGAAGTGATTGTGTTTATTCCTGTTTTTCTCTTTCAGACTTTTTTTTTCATGGCTAAGAGCTTCAGTAATCTGGGAAATAAAGGCGCCCCGATACAGACTCACACGGAGGCAGACTGAGAGAGCTGCCAATCACGTTAACCTGCCACGTTCGGTTGGATTTCTGCAGACGTCAATCTGAGGCTCGGTGTGGAAGTGCACCATCATTCTGTACAGGATTAAAGTCTACGTTAAATTGGCTGCTTGGCTCAAAACGAGCGGGAACGATGTCGGTCTGTGAAAAAGGGGGAGAGGGAGAGAGAGAGAATTACATCTCCAGCTCAATGGGATGGCAACAAACTTGGGGGAATTATTTATTGTGGGATAATTAAGTGCACCGCGAAGCTTTAAATCAGCTAAATAAATTGCTTTTCTCAATTATTCCCTCTCCACGTTACATCCTCAAATCTCTTTAACTCTCTACCTTTATGTGGTACTTCAGATGTGTTTCTTCATTCAGATTTCTTCTCAGGACTGCACACAGAGTAAGAGAGAGAGAGAGAGAGAGAGAGAAAGAAAGAGAAAATCACTTTACCTTCAGAGGTGTTGCTCATTTTTTATTCAGTGTTTTGATGGTTTAAGGTTTTTGGTGTTTTAGCTGTTTGGTGGCCTGAAATTTTGAGTTTAGTGCTTTTAGGGGTTTGGAGTTTTCCCGTTTTAGTTTTTAGTAGTTTGGGTGTTTAAGAGTTTAGTGGTTTGTGTGTGTGTGTGTGGTTTTGGATGTTATTCAGTGTGCGGGGTTTTGCTGTTTTGAGTGTTTAGTGATTTGGAGTTGTTTTGGGGGTTCAGGGTTTTGGAGTTTTGGTATTGGGGTTTCACTTGGTGTGTGGGATTTGGAGTTTTGCCTGGTTAGTGTTTGATGGGTTAGAGGTTTGGAGTTTCAAGGTTTTGAGGATTTGGAGGTTTAGGATTTTGACATTGTAATGTTTTGGAGTTTGGGGCTTTTTGGGCTTTTGTGGTTTCAGATTTGGGATATTTGAGGTTTTGGGTGTTGGGACAATTATTTCTTAGCAGAAAGAACTGAATTATTCATACTGAGTTTCTCAGAACACTGGAGTCATGGTGTAATTTAATTCACTGACCTCAACCATGTTCTATTAACAGAGTCTGGGTCAAGAAACTGCAGCAATAAAACACAGCGAGTTTGCCAGTTCCTTCATAATTACTCGATTCCACCTCAGAGCCACTTTACAAGTGGATGTCTGGACCACCAGAACACTGACGAGTTTCACCATCTGATTTATATTACTGAAAAAAAATAGTTTTAAAACTGAGGAAATTAGTTTCTCAGAGTTTATACTTTCACAGAAGGTTCTAGTTTAAAGGTTCTGTAGAGTAGAACCACCAGCGGTTCTGGATTTAAACTTAGTACTTATAACAGGACATCACCTACATAAACAAGCTCCACGACAGCTTCCTGGGGTGTAACCAACACCCAGTTCGAGTGGCTGGGGCAGCTGCGAGACTTGGGTTTACACTGAGTTTCAGATATAGAAATTCACCCTGTTTGTGTCGGTACTGATACTACTGATAGGCTTAATCAGTGAAGTAGCTGACTGAAGTCAGAGTCATAAAAAAGCTCATAAATCAATTCAGACTATAGTGGGAGAGGTTAAAAATCTAAAAATTTCTCAAGATTTTTCCAAAAATTTTTCCATGCAGCAATTATCTTAGCAGCACACACACACACACACACCAGGGTCACGTGACTACACACAAAGCATGAATTCTAATCATATTAAAAACACAATTTTAGTGAGATATCTAACAGCACCGTATCAGATGAAACGTCCTGACCGTGAGACAGATGGTTTCTGAGGATCGATGATAAATCCATCAATCATCAGCTGGTAATATTTCTAACGTGATATATTAGATCACATCCCCTTGTGTTTGTCACGTGAGCGTTCCAGAGTACAGATGGAAATCAAATCTTTTCTTTCAAACGCACTTCTGGGTGTCAGAAGACGAGCCGTGCCACCTGGTGTGCAGTGAATCTCTGGAGGAGAACCGAGTGGAGTAAAGGAAAGACCTAAACCTGTTTAATGGTCCCGCAGTCACTGTTGCTGCATTGGCAGAGATTCGTTTACTCTGGTAAAAAGTTCTCCACCAACAAACCTGTCCTTATTTTAAGCACTGAAACAAGCTGAACGTGATTCAGTGTGTTTTCCTGAATCATCCAAAGCAGCGCTGGATAAAGTGGTAAATAACCAGCTGCTCTCCTCAGGCTGCAGACACGCTTCTGATGTCCGTTCTGATTCACTTAATGTTCTAATGAATAGACTGAAACAGATGTTTGGGGCTTCTCATTTATTTCCTCTCCTTTACTTTTCCTCTAAGGAAGCGAGGAATGATGTAAGGAAAGGAATCAAACGTGAACATGTTTATCAGATTAAATGAGTTCTCAATTATTTTGACTATGGAAAGCTGTGGGGGGGGAGTGGCTCATGTAGACAGACGTACACAAAATAAATCAAGAACAACTTCAAAGTATAAGGCCAATATGTCTAATTATGGTTTGTATAAATAGATCAGACCTCAGAAAATACACTGAAGCACCTGAGAAACTGGTACAGACTGTAAAAAAAAACTGGTACAGACTGGTGATAATCCATAATAGTATAGGGTTTCGTTTAGCTGCCTTGCCATGGGACCCCTGGTACATCTACAAATATCTCTGACAGGTGAACACTGCCTGAACAGCTGTGACACCTCACAAGACTTCCTGTTTTGGAGATGATCTGACCCAGTAGTCTAGACATCACAATTTGACAAATTAACTCAGATTCTTACCCTTGCTCATTTTTCCTGCTTCGAACACATCAACATTGAGAACTGGCTGTTCACTTGTTGTCCCATTTATCACACCTCTTTACAGGTTCCACTGTAATGAGATAATGAATGTTATTCACATCACCTGTCAGTTGGTTTGTGGTGTTAATGGTTCAAAAAACATCTCAGGAGCATCAATTACTGACTAATTGGCTTTCCACAGAACATCTTTTCGGGTCTTGTGAGTCAAAGCTGTTTAGGCTGAATGTGTTAGAATTATCAGAAAACAGAGAGGGACTTTACCTTTACCAGTCTCTGAGCCGTGATGATCATCCTCAGTGACATGTGGAGATGAGCTCTGGAGATTCACACAGTTAACACCATTTACAGTATACGAGGGCTGATTAATAGAGAAAGGCTTTAGTGCAGCATGAGCATCATATTCATTCAGATCCAGTTAAAGCACATGGTGGATTTACCTGTCCAGATCCTACAGATGGAGGTGGTGTGAGGTGGGATATGACCTGATCCTCTATAAATCCACCATTCTTACTTTTTCTCTGTAATAAAGGATAGAGTAAAAGTCCTTCACCTATTTTATTTCTTTTTCAGAAATCAGGTGAGAGTCCACCCACTCCTAACACGCAGGTCATTTCCTCCAAGCTGATTGTTTTTATAATTTATTATTTCATATTATGAACAAAATAGCGAATCAAATATACCCTGTGCAGCACTAGTTCCTTCAACCAAAACCCCGTCACTAAACAAATGAAATTAGATGAATAGCCAGAGGGAAAAGCAGTCGGCAGAAAAGAAAGAAAATACAAGAATTACCATTCTGACATTTTTTCCCTCTCCCCCTTCCCTTTTATTCATACTGACAGGGGGTTATTTAATATAATTTGCCAGTGCAAAGTTCCCCAGGGAAGGTTATATAAAAATGTATCAAAGTTTCTGTGAACTTTTTGTTCAAAGTATTTCGTCAATACGTTTCAAAACTATTTTAAGCGGTTTATTATTTATTACTTAATATTAAATCCAGAATTTATTGCAGTTTGCTTTGTGGTAAGACCTGACCTTAAAAATAAAAAAGCAAAGACAAAGCAGAGGCAATATTTATCTGCAGCTGTTAAAAAAAACATTGATTTTCTGTGTTTGTTGTTATTATTTAATTATCTTTCATCTGACTTTTATCATCATCTTTTATTTGACTTTTGCCCGTTCAATATTTCAGATTCACTCAAACAAATGAGAATGAAAAGTAGTATAAAACAAATTAAAATAAAACGACTTTTAAATACAACATGTATACGAAAGTGCCAGAAAAACTGGTAGACTGGCGGTGGCTCCATAATAATATGGGGTTTGTTTAAATGGCATTCAATGGGACCCCTGGTACATCTACAGATGCGTGTCTCCTTTCTGACAAGTTCCACCTGTTCATGTCCTACATTCATTCTGATGGGTTTGTCCTCTTCAAACAGGACAATGAACCACCACACACATCTAGAGACACCAGATTATGGTTAAGTTTGGGGTTCAGTCATTCCCAACGTTACAGAGCACATCTGGGATGCAATGCCTCCCTGTAGGCTGATTAATATCATTTTCACTGATGTGACCAACTACTGTAAACATGATGTGGATACTGGATCTAGGCACTGGCATGCAAGGAAAACAGAATGGGACTCAGTTCCCATTCATGTGGTTCACCAGTGTGTAGTGTGAGGCTGGAGAACATGTGATTGCCCAGACTTACCGACTGGGGTCTGTGAAAGTGTTTGTCTTCCAACATGTTCCGACAGGTTGAATATGTCAGGAAGACCTGGGCTAACCCATGTGACTTTGACAAGGACCAAACTGTGATCTAGACGACTTGGTCAGATCATCTCCAAAACAGCAGGTCTTGTGGTGTGTGCCACAGTACACAGTGGATAATATCTGCCAAAAGTAGTGCAAGGACCACAAGAGTTGTCCAAATAAGGGCAACCAGTGAACCAGTGACAGGGTGTGACATGGGAGATCATCTGATCCTAGAGAAGATCCACAAAAGGATTAGAAAATGATTTAATGCACAAAAGCACAAGTTACAGATTTATAAATGTTACTTATAAGTACTGACACTGGAGACTCCTTCCATAATGACTAAGTTACTTCTTATCTAAATACCGCGTATGTGAACAGGCAGTTACTATAGAAATCATTTTAATAAAAATAATAATGGAAATGATAAGCCAAAAAAAATTGGTAATATTTACACAAAGTAATGAGAGTTAAATAGATTTAATATTAATGATCATCTGATTTAATAAACATTAGCTCATTTATTGTAGTACTAATCATTAATTCATGCATAAATTAAGAACAAATGAAATGCAGTAAATTAAATCAGTAATCAGTGATTATTATATTCATTTATATACATAAATGAAATAAACATCTGTTCATCTGTTTTTATTTTAACATTACATTTCATTTCCAGATGAAATGGAAAAACTGTGATGTCTCATTAAAAAAGTATTTTGCTGATAAAATAACTGAATGAAAGGCCTTTTTCTTCTTTATATATATATTCATATGTATGCAATAATGGTTCAGGAATATTTGAGCTTCTGGATTCATGCAGTGAAAAATGTGCACCTTTAAAAAAAAACAGCAAGAAATTACAGCAAATCTGCTTTTCAGCTCTCAGACAAAGTGATTTTTTTTTTCAATTCCATGTTTCTTGCACAGAAAGTTACTGTGTCCTTGGGTAGAGCAGAACAGCATAATTTTCTATCTCTGGATGTCACGCTGGCGAGTAAACAGAACCAAAAACAAACGATTAGAGGGCATATCTCCAAGTCCAGGCTCAGAGATTGATGTGGACCATCTGAGTTTTTAAGTAGCGTTCAGGAGCGTTATAACAAAACGTTACACAGAAAATGATTCTGCGATGTGTCTTTTCTTTTATTTCTTTTTTTTCCAGCCCAAAAGCCGTTCCCCGGCAGGAGCCTGTCGCAGAGCCCAGTGAATATTACACAAACAGACCCATCTGGTGACTTGTGGAAAGATTGCAGTGCTGATTACACTGAGTAAATCACAACGTGCCCTTGTCGAGGAAGTGGAGGGAAGCCGCGGACCGCCATTAAACCAGTGGGAACGAAACGAAAAGCCCAATTTGTGTTCGCTTTCCTTGCCGTCCTGCTGAATCATAGCCAGTCATCTCAGCCTCCTCAATTTTTATCTGCATTCCTCCGTCTCTTTTTTTTCTGGAATTGATTAACAGACACTTTTAAAGATTGCTCTGAAAGTTGGGCCAAAACTGCTTATGATAAACGAGGTACTGTTATTTCTACCTCACACGTACCAGAGGATCTGTGTCTGGGGGAAAAAGCCTAGACACAGCAAGAATCTGTCATTAGTCTCTCAGGTCTAAGTTATTAATTACAGCAGGAAACTATCCAAACTGGACTGGACTATTGTCTGATGTGGACACCACCGGTCTGGACTAGACTGGTGTGTTCTGTACTCTGGTCTCGACTGGTTTGGTCTCTAGTCTGGTCCAGATTTAGCTGGTCTGTATATCCTGGTCTGGACTGGACTGAACTGAATAGGTCTATAATCTCTAGTCTGGACTGAACCGGTCTGGTCTGTAGTGTGTTCTAGACTCAACAGGTCTGGTCTGATCTGATCTGTAGTCTGATCTGGTCTGGTCTGTAATCTGGTCTGGACTAAACTGGACTGGTCTGTAATCTGTAGTCTGGTCTGGACTGAACTGGTCTGGTTTATAATCTGTAGTCTGGTCTGGACTGAACTGGTCTGGTCTGTAATCTGTAGTCTGGTCTGGACTGAACTGGTCTGGTCTGTAATGTGTAGTCTGGTCTGGGCTGTAATCTGTGGTCTGGTCTGGTCTGTAATTCGTGGTCTGGTCTGGACTGAACTGGTCTGGTCTGTAATGTGTAGTCTGGTCTGGACAGAACTGGTCTGGGCTGTAATCCGTCACACATCTGTCTCACCCAAATGAGGATGGGTTCCCTTATGAGTCTGGTTCCTCTCAAGGTTTCTTCCTTTTGCCA
>JAOVVF010000033.1:185726-197815 GCA_028565595.1 Duopalatinus emarginatus | reverse complement strand
CCAGATTATGGTTAGAGGAACACTCATCTGAGTTTGGGGATTAGTCAGTCACACCTAAATCACCTGATCTCAGCGTTTTTGAACATGTTATCTGGGATGTCATGTGACACACTGTGGAGGACAGAAATCCTCCTGGAGGAAGTCTGGGGTTTATTACATACAGGATATTTACACAATACGCAAGTATTAGACTGTGCACCAGTTTTTTTAGTACAGTGTATATTATTTTATGATGTGTTTTTTTTCTTTACAAAACTTGGAAAATAAGATTAACTAGATGTTTTTA
This sequence comes from Duopalatinus emarginatus, assembly GCA_028565595.1. Taxonomy (NCBI): domain Eukaryota; kingdom Metazoa; phylum Chordata; class Actinopteri; order Siluriformes; family Pimelodidae; genus Duopalatinus; species Duopalatinus emarginatus. The sequence goes on along the minus strand of JAOVVF010000033.1, from coordinate 197,529 downwards.
AAGGTGGTGATATCATGAGCTTTCCTTCCCTGAATTAATTAACAGTACATTAATTTTATTGTCCCCTGCAGTCTGTGAATTCAGCCATGTTTAAGGTTTAAGGAAACAAATTTTTAGTTACGTTTCAAACATAAGATTTTACTAAGATTTTACCTCCTTTTGTCTCTTTGCTCTCTGCTTTCTCCCTCCAGCTCTATCTGGAGTCACTGACTTAATGGCTTTAAAAATTAAAAAAAACCTGCACGGTCAGATTATATAACACTAAAGGGCCCCTGTGAGGAACCTGGAGTTGTATAATATACGCAGGGGACAGGATAACTAGGGCTGTTCAGGCCATGCTCTAACAGATCATATAGTTTGTCCATCTTAAACAAAGCACTGCCGTTTCATTTTATTATTAATTTGTTCACTTAAGACTGACTATTTCTTATAAATATGAGTCACAAAATTAAACCTCTTATTTATTGTTCGCTTTCCAATACATAGACATAAAAAAATTATATATTTACATATAAATAAATTACAATTATGTTGTGTTTATTTATATATGAATAAAAATAATATATATATATATATATATATATATATGTGTGTGTGTGTGTGTGTGTGTGTGTGTGTGTGTAAATATATCATATTCCTGTTCAATGTCTATACAATAAGCAAACACTGTGATGCAATATTTAAACAATTTAAAAATAAAAAAGCAGAAATAAAAATAACTGAGTCATGTCCTGCATTCCTTTATTTCAATTATTATTAAATAACTTTTATTCATTTATATGCATTTGTAATTTATGTATATTTTTGTAATTACAATAATTGTAATATCCAATATTATATCCATGTGAGGAGAAATAATTTTGATTTTACAGTTATATATCCTTGATTAAAGGACACTTTTGGCTTTTTGTATATTATAATCTATATAATATTATAATGGTTTGTGGTTCATCTTGTACACTTTTATTTATTTAAAGGAACATGATCATGATGAGGTTTAGGAGAATGATTTGTGTTTGTATCTTTAGACAGATATATATATATATATATCTCATAATGTAATAAGAAGCTCTGAGAAATCAGACACATATCAGTCACTCCTCAGGGCTTATATCCAGGCCGTGGTGTGAGTGAGAGATCGTCTCCCAGAGCCACCATGAGACTCCAAAGACAACACGGCCACATTTGTTTATGTCCCATCGTGTCCCCAATATTAATCATTTTCATATCATATCGTTTCCTCACTGCAGGTGTGCAGGAAGACTCTCATTTCCCTGCGTAAGGCTTATATAATATAATAATCAGCGACTGGAACAAACAGCACACATTATTTATTTATATCATCACATCATATATATGAGATGTTAGTTTTATTGTTAAATTATCTTTAATTATTCTGTTTGTTTGTATCCAACATGACTGGACTGTCAGTAATATGGACTTTACTGTGTTTATAAAATATTTATAATATTTAAAGTTTATTTAAAAGAGTGAGTTCAGTCCAAGGTCAGTCTGGATGTGAGACAGAACACACACCTTTGTTTATTTTTTACTCCATTATATATCACACTGTCTCCCGGAGTCCAGGTGTCCTGTTCAGGGACGTTCTCAGCTTTTACTCTGTACAGGTGAGTGAACAGATTTGATCTAATTAGTTCTGATTGATGCTGCACATGTAAATCAACTCAAGCTTTTTAAAACATCACTTTAACATGTAATCTCCAGCTTTAAATGACAAATATACACTTATTTACCACTGCAGTGGATTCTGATTGGTTTAGAAGTTCTTGAAGAATTTTCCATGACAGCAAATCTACAAATCACAGGTTTATAATTAAGGCACTCATCATCATTTCTATAGTAACAGACTGTTTATTTGCTTAGGAAGGAGTCTCCAGTGTCAGTGCTCTGTAATAGTAAGAGGTAAAACTGTAACTTTAAGTTTTCTGGCATCTTCAGGATGGAGGAGTTCACGCTTTATGACTTCTTGGTAACAAGACAAGTTGATTTCACTGTGTTTTACAGAGACAGAGATTCTGGTGAAGAAAATGACGGTTTATACACTAATCTATAAAAACTTTAACACCACCTCCCTAAATACCTCTGACATGTCGAGACCTGGACCCCACAAGACCTCTGAAGGTGTTCTGTCTATCTGACACCAAGACATCAGTAACAGATCTTTCTGTGGATCTTCTGTGAGATCAGACCAGACGCTCTAGTCTTCACACACACACACACACACACATCAGTCAGACTTGGTCTCCACGACCCCGTCTCTGGTCCTCTGAATGTCCTTCCTTGGACCACTTTTGGCAGGTATTAACCACTGTATACTGAGACACACCCTACAGGACCTGCTGATTTGGAGATGATCAGACTGAAGTCATCTAGGCATCACAACTTGTCAAAGTCACTCAGATTCTAACACACCCATAATTCCTCTTTCCAACTTATTAAATTTAAGACCTGTTCACTTACTGTCCCCTTGACTGGTGCCACTGTAATGAAATCATCAGTGTTATTCACTTCGCATGTCAGTGGTTTGGTGGTGTTAATGTTCTGGTTGGTTGGTGTATCTGATATATAAGAAGTCACGTCGACCTTTTGTAAATAATAACCAGTAAAAAACTATAGTGGTGTAAAAGGAATAAAGATTTCAGGATCTGCTTTTACAGTATGGTTACATCAACTGATGTTTATAATGTGTGTTACAGATCTAATCTCAGACATGATGAACGAGAGTGCCGAGTCCTTCAACACCACCAGCTCAGAGGTTCTACTGAACCCTATAAATCTGTGGATCATCCTGATCCTGACGCTCGGGATGGTGAATTTAACGCTGATGTTGCCCAGTGGATTGTGGGCGGCTTGGCTCATGATGACAAGCCCTCGTCCAACGCTGGAGACTGAATTTGTCTCGCTTCACCTCCTCTGGACGGAAATCATCAGTACTTTTATTGTGTCCTGCGTGATGTTTGAATTTTACTTTCTGAGCGAGCCGCTGCTCTTACGCCTGATTAGCCTAAGGTTGTGCATGATAAGTCTTCACAGTCAGCCCGTGTTCCAGTGCTCTGTGTGTCTGGAGCGTTACGTGGCCGTGGTCCATCCCGTCGTCTACCTGAGGTACAGACCTCTGAGGTACAAGGCAGCCGGACTGGGCGTGGTCTGGATCGTGGCAGGGCTCCTGGCTCTGAGCGGACAAATAAGCGGGAACTTTTTTCCACTCATGGGAATTTTGCTGTCGATTGTGTGTGTGGAGTTGTTCTGCAGCTTGTCCATCCTCTTCATCCTGAAGAACAGCGGCCCGGGAGACGCTCACGAGGGCAAGAAAGACGAGAGTCTTGTAAAGAAGAGAGCTTTCGTCATTGTGTCTCTGCTGCAGGTGAAGCTGCTGGTCAATTATTTACCTCTCATTATAATATCATCCATCGAGTCCCTGATCAGTCCACAGCTCATGGGAGATCTGATCACTTTAGGTCTCACTTTTTGTTTCTTTGGTAGTTTCATCCAGCCGCTGATGTACCTCCACAGAGCTGGAAAATTAAAGTTAATTAACACTATAGAGAAATAGAAATGAACAAGATGTAGATAATAACCACTAGGAGGAAGAGTAAAGAGATGTGGGAGTGTATAAGTGTAGAGGTTTTTAACTAAACTAAAATAATATTTATTTATCTATATAATATATAAATACAAATAATAAATCTGTTATTGTTCTATTAACTGCACAGCGAAACTTTAGACTTACTGTCTAAATCTGTAAATTAAGTTTTATTTTTTTATTTAAAGTTTTCATTTTTTTATTTGTATCAATTAATCATGATTTAAGAGTTTATTTTAATGTATGTTGATTAAAAATTAAGTGTCTTTGTGCTGATGATCTTCTTTATTAACTAATAAACTCACAGGTTATATACAATAAATATTCACCAGGTCACAGTCACTTCATTTACTCTGAATTTAACATTCTACTGTGTGTGTGTGTGTGTGTGTGTGTTTACTAAAACCACTTACTGAAGAACATTTGATTAAAATCTGTTTAGTCACCAAACTGCAGGTGTGAGACTCCCGGTGTTCATAATAACAGATTTCTTTCTTTCTTTCTTTTCCTTCACCACTTCTTTTTCTCTCTCTATTTCCATTTCCACTCCTTTTTGTTTATAAATGATTCTTCTACACTTACCCCTACGGTGGGGCATTAGGACCCTGAGGAGGAGGGGGGGGGGTTGTAATAGGATAGTTTATTTACAGTGTCAATAACTAAAGACTGAAACATAAAGAAGAGACTGTGAGACTACACAAGGACACACCTGACTGAGACACCAAGACAACAACAAAACGTGTGCTGGACAATACGTGCTCATGTGTTTACGGTCCACACAGTCATGTCAGGTGTTCAGGTGAAGTGCAGTGGCTGATGGGAATTGTAGTCCTGCACAGGGCAGAAGGCTCCTGTTGGGTTTGGAGAGAACTGAAGTGTGAGAACAGAGGAATGAAGGACCCTCGACCTCCTGAAGACCTGAGTGTCATTTACACAATCATCCAGATTCACACCTTCACTAACTGCAGACTGCAGAGCATAAGACTGACCTCCTTTATTATCTGTCTTATTGTAGCTTCAGCTGTGTGTTTTTAAAATGTAGTTCTTCCAAGTATTAAAGAGAGAGAGAGAGAGAGAGAGAGAGAGAGAGAGAGAGAATACTTGTGAAGTATTTCTCAATGGTTTTACCTGTATAACCTGTTGGACTGGCGATCAGGTTTGTGTAGTGTGTGTGTGTGTGTGTGTGTGTGTGTGTGTGTGTGTGTAGAGGTATGCAGTCCCACCCTCCCTCATAAGTTCATTACTATGGTTTTTTAACCATCAGCAAGAAAAAAGGAAGTGTGTGAAAGTCTCGAGCGACAGACGAGCCTCAGTCATGTCTCTTGGAAAAAAGTAAAATAAAAAAATAAAGAGACAGAAAAGGTGGAGAAGTGTGAAGAGTTTTTCATTCTACAGAGAGCTGAAGAGGAGCAGCAGTGAAGGTAAGACCATCCTCACCACTGCTACTCATATTAAACATAATGATTCTGTTTAATTATTAGTATTATTTATTTAATAATAATAATTATAATTATTATTATTAGGCTAAAATCCAGGTAAGCTGTCCCTCATACACTAACATCAGTGTTTAACTTGTTTACCAGACTTTTGTAGAGAGATTAAATCAGGTTTATCTTCATTCCACAGTAAACAGATTAGAACCACATTCTGTCTTCATCATCAACATTTCAACTCTTATTTACTCAAATAAACAGAAGAAAATAATTATCATCTCTATTTATAACACCGTGTGTGTATTTCTGTGGTATTTTGCTGATTGTCTTCACTATAATCTTTAATAACTTGGACATGAACCGAATGTCCGTCTGGTTTAATTCTAACATTATAAAAACCTTCAGAATCGAGATGTCACATTTACAGCTCTGTTGTCTTTTATTGTTACTTATTATTCAATTTTTACTTTAAAGGTAAAAAAAGGACCTTGGTGTGTTTTCTAGTCTCTTATTGGCCGATTAAATCATTCGAATATTCACAATAGACATGTAAAGGAATTTGAATTGTGTAACTTCATGTTTTTGGTTTAGATTAGTGATGGATATGTAAATCTTTATGGATTTTGGCATATTGTGGCATGAGGTGGCAGCAGGGTGGCAGCAGGGTGACAGCAGGGTGACAGCAGGGTAGCAGCAGGGTAGCAGCAGGGTAGCAGCAGGGTGACAGCAGGGTGACAGCAGGGTAGCAGCAGGGTGACAGCAGGGTGGCAGCAGGGTGACAGCAGTGTGGCAGCAGGGTAGCAGCAGGGTGACAGCAGGGTGGCAGCAGGGTGACAGCAGGGTGGCAGCAGGGTGACAGCAGTGTGGCAGCAGGGTGGCAGCAGTGTGGCAGCAGGGTGACAGCAGTGTGGCAGCAGGGTGGCAGCAGGGTGACAGCAGCAGGGTGGCAGCAGAGTGGTAGCTGGATGGCAGCAGGGTGGCAGCAGAGTGGTAGCTGGATGGCAGCATGATGGCAGCAGGGTGGCAGCTGGTTGGCAGCTGGATGGCAGCAGCACATCCTGAACACTGCACACAACAGGGACATGAACACTATCCAATCAATCAATCAAAGAATTCACCTATTAATTATTTAAAATGTTTCATAGTGCGCTTAAACCAGGGGAAAAGAAATCACAAATATTTACAAAAGCCTGTGTGGACTGTGTCACCTGACACAAACTAATTCATTAATTCACTCATTCATTCATTTTCACATTAGATTTCTACAGCACTTTTTTACAGAGCCATCACTTAACGATTTGTTAGGGAAAAAACAAACAAAAAATAATAATTATTATATTCAATAAATAAAAAAAATAATTTAACAATTAATGAAAGCACACAGTTCCTCTGTATTGTTCCTCCCTGGAGTTTATTTCAGTTAAAAAAACATATAAATAAATGTAACTTGAAAGTAATGTAAAAAGTCAAATAATTATGGTAGCACAGTTTGTGTTTAACATTGATATGTTTCTGAACTCACACACTGTGGTGTTTATTTTATTTAAAATAATTTCTTTTTATATTTGGAGTTGAACTTCATCCATAAAAAGTTACTGCACAATCTGTATTGACAAAAGCTAGGCAGGGTGGACCCTGTAGGACTTTAACTGTAAATAATAATGGTTATTAATAATAATAATAATAATAATAATAATAATAATAATAATAATAATAATGGTTAATAAACTCTATTAATGTAAAAAAAAAAACCCAGGTCATCACGTTTAACTCTTCCATTCCTCTTCAGTTGATGTTCTCCTACACCATGTCCATTCCTGTGGACTTCCTGTCTGAGGAGCAGTTCTCCTGCTCCATTTGCCTGGAGGTCTTCACCAACCCTGTATCTACACCATGCGGCCACAGCTTCTGCTTGTCCTGCATCAGGTCATACTGGGATGGCCAGGGCAAGACCTGCGTCTGTCCCCTGTGTAAGGAGAGCTTCCGCAAGCGCCCAGAGCTCCACATAAATCACACGCTCAAGGAGATCACGGAGCAGTTCAAGCGCATGGCTGAGAGCTCTGAAAGCCGTGGAGTCTCCACCGTTTCCAAAGCCAACTCCCATTCTCCTCGCACATCAGAGAGAAAGATCAGTGGATCACCTCGTCCTGGAGAGTTGCCTGGAGGACTGCTGATGGAAATGAAGAGCAGGTTTCAGAGGACATCATCCAGTGGAAATTTGTTGGAAGCATCATCATCATCATCCCCACAACCTCCATATGAAGCCAGCAGGAGGAGGTTCAGTGCAAGTGGCTTCGGTCCAGTGCACTCACCTGGACCACAGTGTAGCGCTCATGGACTTAGCCTGGATATGTTCTGCAGGAAAGATCAGACGTGTGTGTGCGCGATGTGTGCCGAGGGCGACCATCACGGCCACTCTGTGGTCCCGGCTCGGAGGGAGATGGCCATTAAGAAGGTGAGCATGTAGATGAAGAGAGTTTAACTAATAAAAGTAAATAACATGTCGGTTTCTGACTGTGATCTTCGTCTGTGCTCAGTCTCAGCTGGGCACCATGGAGGCAGAGATCCAGAGTTTAATCACAGCCAGAGAGAAAAAGATTGAAGAAATTCAAATGTCACTGGCCGACATACAAGTATGTACTTCAGCCCTGTCCTTATTGTACATATAACTGTGTAGTTTTATAAGTATAGAAGAATATATGATGTAATGTGGTGGTACAGGATAATAATACATGATACAGAGCTACTGTTACAGCCTGCTACGGTCACACTAAACATGGGTCAGTCACTGTGGTATAGAACAGAAAACCAGACAACTGACAGTAATATTCTGCTTCTTCTTCTCTCTTCTTCTTCTTCTTTTTTTCTTCTTCTTCTTCTTTTTCTTCTTCTTCTTCTTCTTCTTCTTCCTTCCTTCCTTCCTTCCTTCTTTTTCTTCTTTTTCTTCTTCTTTCTTCTTCTTCCTCTCATTATTATCAGTCTGTCCTTTTTATCATCTTCCACAATTTTTTAAGATTGTTCCAACTCTAAAACGACTGTCCTGTTGATGACACGTGGACTTGAGTAAAGATTTTGGAAACCTGCACTCGTTTACCCTGGGGTTTAGGGATCTGGTTTTCCAACTGGAAAGTCCAGGTCCAGGTCCAAACTCCCCTAACTGCTTATTGGGTACCGTGGTTTGCCCCCCTTCCCCCCACTGCCCCCTAATGTTCACTGTTGTGTGTGTGTGTGTGTGTGTGTGTGTGTGTGTGTGTGTGTGTGTGTGTGTTTCACTGCACGGATGGGCTAAATACAGAGGTCAAATACCTTCATGTTCAAACACAGTACATAAATAGTTCACTTTTACTTCACATTTTCACTTTTTATCTCTTTTATTGGCCTCATTTATTTTGATAAGGAATCACAGGACGTGTTTATTAAAAGGTACATTAATCTGAGATATGGACACAGTTCTAACTCTGAAACATTCGTCCCACTGATGACACACAGGCTTTCATAAGAGCTTTTGGACACATGCACTCGTTCACCTACCACACCCGTTTTCATCCCTTGTTTTTTGGTCCATTCGTTTCAGTCTGCAAGTGCGCTATTGTTGTTAGTGTGTTAGTGAAAGGTAATTTTGAAACTGTTCCAACTCTAAAACACACACACACCAACACACACACACACACACACACACACATCACCAACTCTGTGCTAATCTTTTAATTTACACTGAGCAGAATCGACCACTGAAGAGGAACCTGTAGGACGCACACCTTTTTTAATTAAACATCTACACCTTTTGTTTTAGTCTATTTATAATTACTTTTAAGGTTTAAGGTCATGAAACATATTAGTTATTATTGTCATTTACGTCACAGCAGCTGTAACAGTCACTGCCGGTGTTGGGGAACTTACTTTAAAAACAGTCCTCCATTAATGATTCCTCATTACTGAACTCAAACTATAGTGAAATTACTTTACTGATTCATTTACTGATTCATTTACTGATTACTTTCTGGAAAATGTCATCCGATTACTAATTACTTTACTTTAGTTACATTCCAAAACCCAAACAAATGGAATAAAATAAAATAAAAATAGTGAATGTACATAAAAGATCATTAATAAGACAAAAGTCCTGTCAGTGGTTTATTTAGGAACTAAATGTAGCAGCAGTAGAAACACCAGACATGTATCAAATGAACTTGACTTCTTTATGGTTCTGTTTTTATAGAACAAATCAGTCTGTTATTAAACATTAGAAAAATAAAGTCTAATAAACACTTCTTCAGGGCTCCCTCAAAACACTGAGACATTACAGACATGTGGACCGACAAGTATAAGAACTGACAAATTATAATTATATCACTAAAGGCAAAATTAGAGTCTCATTAAAGTTTATATTTACAGGTATAAAAGAAAATAAATTTAGAAAATGCAAATTAGTTTACAATAATAAATTAATATTATTATGAGCTAAAAAAAAAAAGTTCAAAAAGGACATGATTAGAAATCACATCCAGCATTAAAAAAGATTAAACAACATAAATAACATAAAACAACAAAAAGAAAAAGAAAACAATAAAAGTCAGAGTTTAAAGTAAAACGAGTTTTGTTAAGTCTTTTTTCCTTATTTGACCACTAAATCTAGGACATTTGATAACCAGCTGAAGCTCTTCTGAAGCATTAGTGATGACATTCTGATTTATTTTGTGTTACAGTGACTGTGGACAGATTGTGAAACTGTACAAAGTTGTAATTTAGCTTTTATAGACAGATTAGTATTTTAGCAAATACAGACTAGAAACAAAAACACAAGCCAACGTATTTCAATGATTATAGTTTAAGTGACAGAAAAATAAACCCACAGTCTCTTATAACTGGAGAACCTGGCAGCCTGTTGGTTCTGCAGCACAGACATTAAAAACGAAGCAGAGGTAACAGAGAACAGCTCAGGAAGTCTCTCTCTCTCTCTCTCTCTCTCTGTCTGTCTGTCTGTCTGTCTGTCTGTCTCTCTGTCTGGTCACTGCCTTCCCAGGTCATTGGTCACTAGTCACTGCCTTCCCAGTTTTCCTTCATTCTGTTAAAGTTAAAGGTTCTCAGTAGAGAACACTCTAATAAATAAAACCTTCTTCTAGAGTCTACATAGAAACTTCAAGGGTTTCTGTTAAAAGGTTTTGTGTGAAGTTGCACCAACACGTCACCACCAGTAGAAGTTTATCTCTTTCTGTCTTCAGGCCAACGCTCAGCAGGAGGTGGAGATCACCGTCAGCATGTTCCATTCCTTGATCAGTTCCCTGGAAAGATCTCAGGCTGAGATGTTGGAGGTAGTGGAGATGGGCCGTGCTGCTGCAGAACTCCGCTCACAAACCCTCATCCGAGACCTTCAGCTGGAGATCACCGAACTGAGGAAGAGGATCAGCACGCTGACTCAGCTCTCTCAGTCCAATGACCACTTCAACTTCTTCAAGGTCACAACAACCACACAGATACATGTTCCTGAAATTTCACATCCTGATGCTCCACATAAACCTTTTATATTTGAACTATGCTGCCCCCTTGTGGATAACCACACAGATACATGTTCCTGATATTTTGGTGTGCATCCAACATAGCAAACATTTACATAGAAATTAATTTATAGCTATATATAATGTATTATATTATCAAATCAAATGAGCTGAAACAAGACTACAATATTTTATTGTATGATATGTTAGACATGAACAGTCAGTTCATAAAGTTAATGTGTAGGAAGCAGGAAAAATGGGCAAGTGTAAGAACCTTATTCTTTATTTTCCAATATTAAATATAAGCAGTTCCTGTGTTTTATTATTAGTTTTTTTTAATCTTCTATAAACATCATCTCCATGTCTTCACCACAAATCTTAGATAAAGTATAATGTACATTATACAGTCTAACTGTTTATCCGTCTCTCTTACCCTGTCCTTACAGACATATCCGTCCCTCTCTACTGCTGCTCCGATAAAGAACTGGACAGATGTGACTCTGACACCTGACCCCTCAGCTGGAGCCGTCCTTAAAAACGTCACTCAGCTGGTGGAGAAATTTCAGGATGATCTGATGAAGCTGCCGCAGACCTGTAAACACACACCACAGCACTGATTTCATTATCAGAATGAAATAAGATGACAAGATTATTGTGATACGGATGTATAGGTAGTGGATACATACAGAGGTGTGAGTGTAGAAATGAGCTGAGTTAGAAATATGAAGAGGTCTGATTAGGTCATGGTTAATAAAACCGACTCATTCTACATCTCTACATGAACGTATTTTAATTTAAAAACTGCTCATTCCTGATTGGTCAGGATGTGCTGAAGAGTTTTGTTAATGCACTTAATGTGATATTGTTTCTATAGTAACAGATCATTCAGAGGGATGTGTACAGGTGACCCTTCACATGAACCAGTGCAGTTCTTTACAGACGAGTTCACACTTCTTTATAAAGGAGTTTGACAAGCGTGACAAAGTGTGATTTTATCAAAAGTGGACTAAACTTTTAATATATATATATATATATATAGATATAGATATAAAACATGTCAGATATAAAAATGCCAGGTGGATTTTAAATGTTATTCCAAAACAACATGTCAGCAGAGGAAACTGTTTTATAGCCACAGTTACGTCACACATGAACACGACAAGCCCAGAGGTGGACCGCGTTTCTGTTATTCTGCTCAGAGCCGGCCCGAGGCATACTCGAAATACGCGGCCGCTTAGGGCCCCTACGCCACCAGGGGGCCCCCAAGAGCA
>JAOVVF010000033.1:161538-173390 GCA_028565595.1 Duopalatinus emarginatus | reverse complement strand
ATACAGTATAATGATTTAACACATTTTAAAACTCTCTCTCTTTAGAACACACACACACACCTTCACCTTTCTACCACAGACCTAAACTGTGTCCATGATCCTGAGAGATTTCGTTTCTTCACTCAGGCTCTGTGTACAGAAGATCTACAGGAGTTCTGTTACTGGGAGGTGGAATGAGAAGGAGGTTTACATCACCACATCTTACAGAGGAGTGGACAGACTTGGCTGCTGTACTGATGTGGGCTTCGGACACAATGATAAATCCTGGAGTTAGTGTTCTATCACTCCTGTCAGACTGTTATTTTAGGTCCAGAAATTATCTGGATCACGGAGCCGGGTCTCTGACCTTCTACAGCATCACAGACACCATGACGTTCCTCCACAGAGTCCACACCATGTTCACTGAGCCTCTGTACGCTGGGTTCTGGGTGTTTGATAAGTCCAGGGTTAAACTGTGTGGAAAAAATGAGAAAGTGCCTCCTCAACCACGCCCTACTGCTAATCAACACACACACACACACACACACACACACACACACACACACACACACATTAGAACCAGAGCTGAGAGTGACGTGTTGTGATGTAAGAGTAATAAAACACTCAGGGACGTGCTGTTAGAGGAAACTAATCAACTCTGAGGTGAGGACTGAAACTTTTACTGTACTGCTGTGTTTATTAATAAACTGTTAGTCAGGTTTCATCTGTAAGGTTTATTATATATTCTCTATTGAATAAATTGATAATTGATAAATTGATTTCTTATTGATAATTAAATAAAGGGGGCGTGGCTACACTGTAGTGAGTAAGTCTCAGGTGATCACTGGTGATAGTTCTACCTCCTGAATATCTTCAGAAAAGTATGAATAATAAATGTCTGTAAGATGATTTAAATGATCAGCAGATTTTATTGTAATTAACAGTTTAAAAATGAAGTTCTTCAACTTTCTCATTTAAACAATAAAAACAATAATAAATAAACAACAGCACCATGTGTGTGTGTGTGTGTGTGTGTGATGAGGTGTGTTTTTTGCATATACAGAGAAATGCTGTAAAAATATCAGTCATACTGTCACTTTTCCTGCCAACATGATGACATGTGGAATATAAACCAGCTACCATCAAGTTACAAAACAATCTAATTCATTCATAAATGTGAACATGTCCGTCTGGGTTCTCCGGTTTCCTCCCACAGACCAAAAACATGCACGTCAGGTTGATCGGTCACTCTGAATTGCTTGTATTTGTGTGTGTGTGTGTGTGTGTGTGTGAGGTATTGACTCAGACATTTCAGTCTATCTGTAGTATAATAGAGATATTGTTTGTATAATATAATATATAATTTGTGTCCTGAACAGAACCCTCTGGACTGGTTAGGCTATGGTGTCAGATCAGTGTCAAAACTAGGGGGCGCAAAAACACAAGGTGAAAGTGAAACTCGTGAGCACAGAAAGAAGTTCTGCGTGCGTATTTATCATTAAAGCACGCTCAAAACGCCTTTTTGCATTCTCAAATGTTTGAGACATGTGAATTACCCTCGACTGTTTTTTGTGGTAAAGCAATTTTGTACACCTGAACACTCCGTTTCACTCACTGCGGCTCACTGAATCTGGATCTGGGAATACGGAGCTAACTAAGAAGCTAACGCTAACATCTGGATCTAGGAATAAGGAGCCAAACAAATCGGGAGCTGCGAGTAAATAACCAACTTAAGCCTCGTCCGCCGATGTTATCTTCCGAAGAAGGGCTGTTCATACTGTACGGTCAGCCACAACACCAGGAGACATCAGCCAATAGCATTCACTGGTCAAAACCAAGACCATCCAATACTCAATAGCAAAAAATTCACTCGGGCACAAAAAGCAGTTGAGGGTAATTCACATGTCGTGTGAGGACAACTGCTGAATCGAGAAGAAAAAAAACATTTGAGAATGCAAAAAGGCGTTTTGAGCGTGATATAATGATAAGTGCACACGCAGGACTTCTTTCTGTGCTCATGAGTTTCACATTTACGCCCATGGGAGGAATATTTACACACGCGAACTGGTAAAATTTGCAGGTTTATATTTTTCACCTTGTGTTTTTGCGCCCCCTAGTGTTGACATTAATCTGACGCCATATTAGGCATTAAAACCTGAATGAATAAATCAACTTCTAGTCATAAACCTTCCAGTACAGTCCATCATGACCAACACCTTCATCACATCATCACATCTGTGACCTGTTTAGACAAAAGTCCAATAATCAGGTCTGTCCCTGTCCTTCAGTGGGTCAGTGGGCAGTGTCTCGGTCTCTGATGTGGAACGGTCCTCACGTGATTCTGAGTTCAGTTTTTATTTAATAATAAGAAAAACAAAACAAAATGAACTTGTCTGTTTGTATGAGAGTCTTCGGCTCAGAAGACGGTGGTGTTGAAGGTGGTTGAAGGTGTGAGCTGAAACCGGGGGCAGTACCTGGGCAGTTAACTGGACCATGACACTAACCCCCTGAAGGACAGAGACAGACCTGATTGTTGAACTTTTGTCTTAATAAATGACTGAACAGGTCACATGAAGGAGAGACCAGAATGAACCATCTAGTGGAGGAGGAGGAGATGGGTGGCTCCTGATGGTAGATGTTTCCTCTGATCACACAGTGGTGACTGTTCGGCTTCTCATAACATTTTAACTGAAAGTATTCAGGTTCATATGAACATGTAGTCAGTAGTTAAAGTGACTAAATACTCCACATCAGCCTTAATCCACCAACCTTCACCTCCTGAACCCACCTCTAACCTCATCTCCAACCACCACACCAGATGTAGAGCTTCACCTCAGAACCCAACAGAGAGAACATGAAGAACATCAGAGGACCTCAGCAGAGATCAGAGGGTCTGCTTCCTGAAATAGCTCAGTACTCAGTACAATATACTTTACTTTTTATAATCAAATTTAAAATAGAAAATTAAAGATTGTTCTGAAAACGAAAGTAAACAATCGGTTGCATCTTATTCAGTCAAACTGATTTTTAGAATATTTTTTTGCTGAGGAATCACATGGTGATGATTTTAAAACCTGAGGTTGTGATTTATAAGAATTAGATTAAAATAATGACTTTGGTATTGCGTGTGGGACTTCCTGTCCTTATTTCTCAGGTTTCACTCTTTTCTCTCTCAGTCTGATTTCATTCGGACACTCGGGATGCTCAGTGTCTTCTTGCGAGCCAGATGGAAGGCGATTCCCTTCTCATAGTACGCGGCCTCGTTGATGAACAGAGGATGAAGCGGTTCTTCTTCCTGGTAGCTCAGTGTCTCTCCGGTGAAGGTCAGGAACACAGGATCTCCACGCTGGAGAAGGCAGAAGTCTTGATCCTGGAGGATTTATTCACATTTTACACATCATACACTGCTCAAGGTTCCTAACTGCCCATCGGATCTGACTGTCCCAAGTTATTTTCCAGGTGACTGGTGACAAAAGTGCAGTTCAGCCACCAGGTGGCAGCACTGTTCACACTCCCAGTGTAATGTACGACTCCTCACATTTGTTTATGAAGAACAACAGCAAATAATCTGATATTAAAGCCACAGATATTCTACATTTTAACAACAAATGATACTTCCTGAAGCTTTCTATAATAATCTAACAGTCCTGATAGTAATACAGAAGCACGTGTATTCAAACCAGTCCATTAAATCTATAAGAATATGAGTCTGTTCACACTGTTACGGTGTGGTCATTATATCAGATATGTTCATGAGGAATTGTGAGTACCTGTAGTTTTGGATGTATGGCAGCTGTGGGTTGTCCAGTCGTGGGGTCTCTGGGGTAATCCATACTCTTCTGAATTAAATAGGCCTCGACCTCTCCACCTTCAATTAGTTTCCCTGAAAGAAGATTGGGTTTGTAGATACAGATGAGATATCACTGAAACCACCCAGTGTGTTCCCTCTTAACAGAAACCCATTATAACCCCTTATAACCCATTATAACCTATTATAACCCCGTATACCCCTGTGGGGAAACATTACTGTAGTAGTGATAGAAGGCTGAGTATGTATGATGAGACCAAACGTATGAGTTGAGCATTATACCACATTAATTATATATTTAATGGCACTTTGCTAGGCTATTCAAAACATCTTAGTATGCATTTTGTTCTACCTCACAATCACATTATGTAATAAAGTCTCAGTGTATGATCTTATGTTTTACACATCATACGCAGTGGTAGAAGATCAACAGAGAATCATGAACTGGGAGGAGTAAAGTAAAGAGAGAATAGAGAAAATAATAGACATATGGCAGAAGTGTGGACCATGTTTATCAGACGGGTTAAAGTTACACAGGGAATGTGGGAATGAATAGCTGATTAGCTGATGAACGTTTATATCACATGACAAAGAAGAGTAGAAGAAAAGTCCAGGAAGGACTCATTGATGACTTCTAGGACAACTCAGTTTAATGTGTTACATATTTACAGTTACTTTTTTACAGTTAAATTGATGTAATGCCGTCTGAGCGGCACAAAAGGAAAGAGTGTTTAAATCCCGACCCCATGACCAGGAGCTAAAGGATCTGACTTGACCATGCTCTTGTAGTGGGTGGATTAAACTCCATGCCCTGTTACAGTCTCACACTAGACAACTGAGGCCAGGTGTGAGTCTAGTTTCTGGAACAGAGCTGGTGTGTGGTGAGCTGCAAAACTAGTTTTACAAGAAGATCCAGAGCTCTTCTCACATGGAAATAAGCAAACTGAAGACAGAATGGGAAAATAATAAAAATAAAATGTTATTCCAGGATATAATATGATCTGTGATCTGGCGTACCTGAGTTAAAGGTTTCAGTCCAGTCCAGAATTGCCTCCACACCCTGTTTCATGATGTTAAAGATGTCTGCTCTGACTGTACCATGTGGCTGTGGGCCGACTTCTAAAGCTGAGGAACCACAACCCCAAGACACCTTTACAAACACTGCATACAAACAGAACAGGTTATTTTACAGAATTATAGAAATATGGATCACACACTTACAGATACCGGACTTGGCAACAGACTCCAAAGAAAAGGCTTGATTAGGTGGAACATTAATCAACAGCAGCCTCACAGGCACGTTGGTGATTTTAACCTGTTACACACAGTAATGCAAATTAAAGAACCAGAAGAACAAACTTATATATTTGTTAGCAATTGTAAAGTCAAATCCCATACCTGCAAGTGTTTAAAAACATGAAGGCAGATCCAGTTGCTCCATGAGTAGGAGATGATAGTAAGGCCCATGTTAGCTGTAGTGTTATGGAGGTCACAGAGAACATCTACAGCACCTTCTGACCCTTTGGGACCCAACAGAGAGTTTAGCTCCTGAGCTCTCTTTATCTCATATGGAGTATCATCAGTGATCGGAGAACTGAGGGACAGATTACAGACATTACAACACATTGTAGATCTTCTGTCTAGTTACATTACAGCAGCTCAGATCCTGACATATGTGTCGTGATGCCATCCTGACCTGAGGGCGGCACTCAGAAAGCAGCGGTTCAGGTCCTTTTCTACGTATCTTCTGCACTCTTTGATAGCACGAGGGTTGGACAGCACCATGGAGACGGAGACACTCCGTCCTGTATCACCTCTCTCCTTCTGCTGTCTCTCCAGCTCCGGCACCAGGTAAACCCCTGTCATCTCGTTTCCATGTGTACCACCACAAATCGCCACACGGCGCAGCACCGGGTAACTGATCGTCTCCATCTAAAGGCATAAAACCGTAGCACAGTCATAATGCACCAATAATTCACTAATATTTAATGATTTAATAATAAATACACCAATCAGAAATGATCCAATAATTCACCAAAAATAAGTCACTGATAATGCAGAAACACACCAAATATTACACCAGTAATGCACTAATTCACTTTATAAAACACTACATTATAACAATAACCAACACGTAACACTTCATTAACACACCAAACATCTGCACCACATATAACACCAGTAATCAGCTCGGTCCTGACTGTCTCTGACTGTCCTGTGCTGCAGTCAGGATCGAATTCATATAGAAAACTTTCTCTTTTTAAAAAAACCCAGAGTTTACAGTATTATATCATCTCAGTGGCTCAGAGGGTCACTAAAGAAGACGAGTCCTGGTTATAATAAAGGGTTTAATGATGTCGATTAGAAGTTAGTAAAAATGTCAGTTCTTTACCACCAATCCACATCCAATTGTGCTTGAATCCACCTTTATTTATTTTTTTATTTTAAATTTATTTTACCAGGAAATATCCCATTAAGATTAGGAACCTCTTTTTCAGGGGAGTCCTGTCCAAGAGGCAGTAAACACATAACACGGTGCATGTTGTGGAATTGGCTTCAAAAACTCTCAATCTGGATTTAAAAATGTTTAAAGAAATTAAATCAGGTTATTTCCAGTCTTTATGTAACTAATTCCATGCAAAAGGTACCGAGTAAACAAAAGTCCTCTTTCCTACATCCGTACAGGTGAAAGAGACAGAACTCAGCAGATGATCTTGAGAATGAAGAGAATAAGATTCAGCATGTTTTAGAGTAATGAATGTGCAGAAGTCTGAGTATCAGCTTAGTGTAGGAATCACAAACCCTTCAAATATCCAGAGCAGACCAACCAGCTGTGAAAGTATCATTCATAACGGTGATGAAACGTCTTACAGTCAGTAATAAACCTCAAATGATAAACATTATCAGTCCTTCAAAGACACTGAGCAGCAGAGTTCATGTACACAACATCTCCAAAATTCAACACAGATTAAAAAAGTTGCAGCAATAAGACAGTGTTTTACCTTCAGAACCTGTTGAACATCAGACTGAGTGAGCAGAGCTGGAGTTACACTGCTGATGTCTGATAATCACTAACATCTAACATTTACTCTATAACTCTAGGTTGAACTTTAGGTTCAATCAGTTACTTTTTAAAAGGAGTGTTTTATTATTATTATTATTAGTGGTTTATTATTGATCAGTTCAGTTACTTATTCATTTATTTATCTGAGTACAAACCCCTGTGAACAGCTCTGACATGTCGATGGACTCCAAAAGACCTCAGTTCTGTTAATAACACATTAATAACACAAGTGAAAATGACGTGACCTACTTTACTGTCACACAGAGAAATATGACCTCCGCATCAAACACATCAAATGCACACACTAGGGGGCAGTGATGACACCTGCCCAGAGTGTGTGGGGGGGGGGTGCAGCCCCTATACACAATACCCAGGGCACTTTATTCATGTCTCGTCCATACAGGGGATCAAACATCGGTTCTCTAACCTAAAACCCCAGCCGTCCTCTTCTGTAGATCTTCTGTTGGATCAGACCACACAGACTAACCTTCAAACTGGTGTTTAATCAACAACAAGCAGGAGAACAAGAAAAAGTTCTGAAGAAAGTTTTAGACAAACTCAGTTTGTAACACAGAGATGAGAATCAGGATCAGTGACCAGGTCCAAATTTCTAACATTAACTGAAAACTAATGAAAATACAAGGAAAAAGTCATACCAGGTACACAGCTTCCTGAGTGTCTGCTTCTCCTCACACACACACACACACACACACACACACACACACACACCTTTAACCTTTAAACTCAACATGACATATGATTAAAGGGCAAAACAGAAGACACACATTTACCTAACACTGGAGTCAGCCTGCTAAATCTAACTGTGTGTGCACACACGTAAATACAGTGAGAAACACCCCCCCCCCCCAACACACACACACACAATGAACACGCCCATACACACACACACGCACACACACGCACACACAGTCACAAACAAGTCTTGTAAACTGGTGAGTTAGCGACTCAGTCTCCCTTCCCTCTACTCACTTCCTTCTTCTTCTTCTTCTTCTTCTTCTTCTTCTTCTCCACCCAGGTTCAGATTTCACCCGATGACAGGAGCTTCCACTGCAGGCTGACCTGAAATCAGTTTTCTCTTTCTCAAAGCGTGTATATGAAGAAATCACCAGTCAGCACAACAGACAACATAGTGCTGAGTCATCTCCACTTCCTCCAGGGTGGAAAGAGCGAGAGAGCGAAAGATCGAAAGAAGACGAGAGACACCGCAGACAGACAGACAGAGAGAGAGACAGAGGGTGGGGTGGGGGAGCACAAGTAAAACCTGTTTGTGACCTTGTCTGTGCATTAATGAAATGATCTGGATCAAATTCCTGCACAGTCTAAAGTGTGAAGTCATGTGATGTTTAAAGACTGGAGCATTTCCCCATTGTGTACTGAGACGTCTTCAGTCCTGATGTAACTTTAATCATGTAACCATCACAGACAGCAGCAGGCTCGAGGTTAGGGAACCAGTCAGATTCGATCGCCGTACTGACATGACTGAAGGGTTCTGGGGTGAGGCACCTAACGCCCACCTGCCCCCAGGGTGCTGCTGATAGGGGCTGTCACTAATCCCACTGTGTGTGTGTGTGTGTGCGTGTGTGTATTTCACTGCACTTCGTGGCATTTATCAGACTTTATCAGACTCTTATCCAGAGCACCTTACAGCAGTGTTTATTCATTAACCTGGAATATCTGAACCTAGTGCAGATCAACCAGGATTCAAGTCCTTGAAGTCAGAATACTGAAGACATTCAAAATCAAATATAAAAGCCTGAAAACACGTCTAAACCTAAACTACACACAAGCTGCAAAGAGAACAAGACGGAATTCAGTCTGTGTTTGAAGACAGTTAGTGACTCTGCTGTATGGACACCCAGGAGGACTTTATTCCACCACCCTGGTGTCAGGACAGAGAAGAGTCTGGATGTGTGTCTCCATGTGTCTTGGATAAGGGAGGGTCAACCCGAGCCGTACATGGGCTCTGAGTACACATCTGGACTTAACCATTGCCATCAGGCAGGAAGGAGCTGGACCGTTATGGTCTTTGTAGGCCAACATCTGATACGAGCTGTTACAGGAAGCCATTGAAGGTTCACAGAAAAGGGAGAGACATGAGTAAACTTGGGAAGGTTGAAGACAGTCGAGCTGCTGTGTTCTGGATCAGTTGAAGGGGCCTGAGGGCACAGGAGAGAGTTGCAGTAGAAATTCTTTTCTAATCTCACCCAAACCACACCCTGTATAACCTACTGACCTCTGGGAGGAGATACAGGTGTACATGTAACAGAACCACTCGGCTCAGGAACAGCTTCTCCCCATCATCAATTACACTACTGAACTCCTCATTACACACATAACTGTCCATCGCTGTCCACTACACCACATTACATCAGGACAACTACTGTCCACATTACACACACTAGACTAACACAATACACTCACTGTTCACTGGACATACTGTAAATATTAGATCATATTTAAACACTGGACTTATTTATTCTGTATTCAGTTAAATTTATTATTACTATTTTTCTATCCACATTTCTTATTTCTTATTTATCACATTTATTTATCACTCATAATTACACTATGCTCTGTTTTAATTGCACAGTTTTTCATATTTGCACTCTGATGTTGCACATTGATTTTTCCATTTGCAGAGTTTTTATATTTGCACAGTTTTTTTATTTGCAGTTTTTTATTTGCACAGTTTTTACATTTGCACAGTTCTTATATTTGCACTGTTTTTATATTTGCACAGTTCTTATATTTGCACAGTTTTTATATTTGCACTGTTTTTATATTTGCACAGTTTTTTTTATTTGCACAGTTTTTACATTTGCACAGTTTTTATATTTGCACAGTTTTTCATTTGCACAGTTTTATATTTGCACAGTTTTTATATTTGCACAGTTTTTTATTTGCACAGTTTTTATATTTGCAGTTTTTCATTTGCACAGTTTTTATATTTGCACAGTTTTTTATTTGCACAGTTTTTTATTTGCACAGTTTTTACATTTGCACAGTTTTTATATTTGCAGAGTTTTATATTTGCACAGTTTTTCATTTGCACAGTTTTTACATTTGCACAGTTGTTATATTTGCACTTTGACTCTGCACATTGTTACTATTTACACACAGATGCTAACTGCATTTTGTTACATTGTAGTTGTACTGAGCAATGAAAATGAAGTTGAATCTGTCTATCTATCTGTCTGTCTGTCTGTCTGTCTGTCTATCTATCTGTCTATAACTGTGACTGAAGTAGTAAGTAATACAGGAATCTACATGACAGGTCCAGGTTAGCAGTGTGAATTATGAAGGAGAGCTGGCTGTCAATAACCTCTCCAAAGCTTCTGTAGATAGAACGATCAGATCAAGTGTTCTCAGATCCATCTGTGTTCCAGCACAGTAGCTCAATCATTTTATTTTTCATTAGACTTCACTTTGTATAATACCTCACCTGTCCACCAGATGGCACAATCAGTTCATATCAGTTTCTCTAATAATATTTTAATGCAACAAGTTAAACCTTTAAAGTTTCTACATTTTCTAAGAGTGTGACTGTCACCTCAGGTCTACATGTACACCTGTACACCCCTCCCCCCTTCCCAAACCACAGAGCCTTCACACCTGAATCTCCAGGATCCATCACGGCACAAGTTCTACACCGGCCCCGTTTCCTCTCTGATGTTTATCCCTTTAGTGCAGAAGTCTTTTCATTTCTCTCAGGTCTCACAGTTAAATTGCTGCTTTCAATCATCGTTTCTGGTGGCAGCAGCGTTCCCTGGAGACATCTGTGGACCATTTCTGTCCTTCTGTCTCAACAGGTGCAGAAAAGCTTGTGGGTGGTTCATATCGTCCTTTCAGAGAAACACAGGGGACAGCAGCCAAGAAAATCATTAGCCAGTTAATTTCTATTTGAGGAAATCCTTCTGGGATTTATTGGCAGTCAGACACCTGCGATGAGCTGAAATGGGAAATGCAGGTGAGAACGTTGAATGGTGTAAACAGGGAGATAACACAGAGACAGACGTGCATGACGAGGTGGAAGCAACCTGTGATCACTTGTAAGGATGCGTGAAATAAACAGGATTTGGTAATAGATAATGAAAAAGTGGAAAGAAAACATATACACGGTCTCCTGCTGTAGGAGAAAATTAATCACCACCTTCTCCAGAATTCACACAAACCAGCTGTATTAAACCCTTATAGACTTATATAGAGTGTGTGTGTGTGTGTGTGTGTGTGAGAGAGAGAGAGAGAGTAATATGAGTCATTAAGGGCAGCCTGTATGGTGTTTAATCCTGTTTAATTACAGAGTTAAGAGGAGACATGAGGAACCTCCTGGGATTCTCACACCTGCGCAGGCATCAAGAGAACCTGAAAGAGGCTCAGGATAAAAAGGCTATTAACCCACACAACCCAGGGGGTCTAATGTGACATTTCTGTGTTCAGACTAGAACACAACACAGGCATACACACACTCACAGTGTACCAGTGTATATACACAGCACCATGGATTCACCACAGTGGAACTGATCCACAGTCAGTAATGAGATGTTCTGGGGCAGGAACAGGGTTGAAATCAATCTAAATCAAAATAGATAAAAAATAACTCAAATCAAATATAAAGATATATAATAAAATAAAACTGAACATGTCACAGTACACTAATCAGCCATAACATTCAAACCACCAAACCCACTGACATGCTGATTATCTCATTACAGTCACACCTGTAAAGTGCTGGGAAATATTAGACATGCAGTGAACAGTCAGGTCTCAAACTTAATGTGTAGGAAGCAGGACGAATGAGCAAGTGTAAGAATCTGAGTGACTCGGACAAACACCAAATAGTGGTGTCTAGGAGACTGGGCCAGATCATCTCCAGAACCACTGGTCTAATAGGGTGTGTCCCAGTGTAGAAGGACAACCAGTCAACCAGTGACAGGGTCGTGCGAAGACCCTCAGACTCACTGATCCACAGGACACTGTTTA
>JAOVVF010000033.1:123703-140516 GCA_028565595.1 Duopalatinus emarginatus | reverse complement strand
CCACACCCACTACCACTGTCTCAGATCCTATACCTGCTTTCTCCACCCCAAATCCCATATCCACCATTTATTTCTCTGCTGTCACCATGTCACAGTCTTCCACTGTCCCCACATCTGTAGAACATATCAGCTCAGTCAGTAAACACTATATTGAAAACAGAAAATCAAAATACAAAGAGAAAAAGAAGAAAGACAAGACAAAAATCAAAGAAAAGAACTGGATATTTCCAAATAGGGATATAGAGGGATCTACTGAGGGTTCATGTACAGAAACTTGCTCTGAGTTTGAACATTACTGTCAGAGAGGAGCAGAAGACAGTGAAGGTGAGACATGTCAAGATAAAAGGTGAAAATGTGGAAAACTGTAAACATCTAAATAACACTGATTTTATATCTCAACCAGGGGAGATGTGTGTGGATGTACAAAGCTGCCCGACCCCAGAGGAGGAGAGCATGAATTATCAAAATGCAGAAGAATTCCTGAAAGATGTCCATATGAAATCTGACTCTGACTGATTGATGTGATTTTAATATTATATATTACGTATGAGATTATGTGTATCTGTTTCCAGTATTTCTGTAAAGGTGCTTTGGGACAATGTCTAATGTTAATGCACTACACAAATAAAATTGAGTTGAACTGAATGATATATAAACTGATTATTTTATACTGCTGAAGCCTTTATGGTTTCAGTTAAATATATTTATATATTTACAATTATATATAACAAATACATATTATATTTATATATTATTTAAATATTAAATATACTGTATAGATATAATGTTGTAGCTTAATTATAAATCAATGGTTCATAATGTTTGTTTATTTGACCAGACTTTTACATAAATTATAATGTATTAATCCTATTACCATGTTTGATCAAATCAGACATGTAACAGAAATAATATAAATGTAAATAGTCATTTTGTGTATTTTTTGTTTGTATTACAATAGAAATTTTTAAGAAACATTGTGTTAACTGTTGTAAAGTTTTGTAGGAGATTGAGTGATAAAATAATAAATTACAACACTACACCAGTTTAAGGTTTCCATCTGCTGTTAAACACACCAACAAACAATTCAACAAGAAAAAAAACATCTTTATATACACAAAAATAAATACTAAAGAACATTAATAACGTTCTAATATTCTCTTAAATAAACTGACCAGTGTCCACCTACCTTAGAACAGAATGAACTGTGGCCTGTCTGTCATTCTCGTGTTACGACACTGAGGTGGTGGAGTCAGAGATAAAGATGCTGCAATTTTCACTGGAAGTGACCAGAAGAAGAGGAATTAGAGGGACAGTGCAGGTAGGATGTTTTGGGAACAAAGTTAGGGAGGTGAGACTGAGACGGTTTGTCCATGTGTAGAGTAAAGATGAAAGTTCTGAGGATGAAGCTGCCGGGCAGGAGGAGAGGAAGACCAAAGAGGAGGTTGGTGGATGTGGTGAGGGGGGACATGTAGGTAGTGAGGAGGACAAAGGAGGAAGCAGAGGACAGGACAAGTTGGAGATGATTGATTCGCTGTGGTGACCCCCAACAGGAACAGCCGAAAGTAAAAAAAAGAAGAAAAGTTTTGTAATATTTATAAATGAACAAAAGTTAATGTCATTTTTATAAAATGAACCCAAAGACACTATAAGGACAAATTGTTTTTATTTATATATGAGTACAGAAAAGACACAACATATTAATATAGATTGTAATACTTAAAGTGTAAACACATAAATTACCCCAAAATGAACGCAATGAGAAAATCACCTGTTAAACAGTGTCCTAAAAAGTCTAAATGTCAAGACAAAAACCAAACAAAAACCAACCCCTACAGTTCAGCAGAGACGGTTTTAAAGTGCTTCCATGTTGGACCGATGATAAACAGGTTCCTTTTCTCTGAATATCATTTAATATTATCTGTAATAATTATTTAACTTTTATTTCAGGGAATTTTTCTGTATTGGAATTCATTCATAAAGCACCAAAGACGTCTTGGTGGCACTTTTTGGTCACAGCTTCAACTTCAGGCTGGAAACAAACGGCCTGAAAAATCCATCAGGTTTTAATAAGAGGAATTAAAAGTTTAAGGGTTGAAAAAGTTTCTGAAATGTAGAATTGAATCCTGAGTTTGATCCTAAACTCAACATGTGGCTGTTAAACAGATTGCACATTAAACATGACACACAGCCTGGAACAGAACTCGCTAATAAAGTCAAGAAACACACACGTGTTGAACATCACTGCATGAACATCACCGTCCACAGCACGTGCAGTCTTAAATATCCAAAAACTCCACAAAGATCACACAGGATCTCAGTTTGGCACAAAATGCATCATGATATTTATACAATATTTATCTGAAAACCTCCTCCAGAATTCTTCAGCTCTTATCTATAAAACTGAACATGCACCAGAGAACACCTCCATCAGAAGATGCTTTAGAGAACCCCTCCATCAGAAGATGCTTTAGAGAACACCTCCATCAGAAGATGCTTTAGAGAACACCTCCATCAGAAGATGCTTTAGAGAACACCTCGGTTCTCAGGGCACCCCATCAGTAAAGCATGCAACATCTACACACATCTGATGTTCTTTATGTTGGAGAACCTAAGTTGAACTTCCTGCTTTAGCCGGAAAGTAAAATAAAACAAAAGATTTGATGCAGAATGTGGAAACCCAAACTGGACTGAGTGGTTCTGTCCTGCGCTGGAGAAAGAGATGATGTTCGACCCTGAATCATGTGTGTGGTACTGGCAGTGTCTGAATGGTACTGTGTAGAACCCTAGAGAGAACCTTGTAAAAATACTGTTCAAGCTTCAAGTTTTTTTTGTTTTGTTTTGTTTTTCACACACATTGACGTTGTGATGTGGAGAAGCAGCACCAGGCTCCACCTCGCTGCATCACACTGGATTTCTGTCTTTGCATTGATCTGCATTGAGTTTGGTTTCAGTGGCGTGTCTGAGGTCCAGCGCCCTCTGGTGGCGCACACACACCACTGAAAACAGAACAAAATACTAAAAATATAATAAAAATTAATCTAGAGTCTTTATGAACCTCAGGACGGATCTCAGAACATCTGTCCACCTCTGTGGGGTTCTAATAGATCACACCACCGTCTCCTGAGCTTTAGTGTCCGTGAGGAAAGCGTCCAGTTGTGAAAAGTCCACCACAGCGTCACTCTTATTTATGGAAATGTCTTTGACATGGTCCTCATCACTTTGGTCCTTGGCAAAGTTGACAAATACCTGGAGAGAACCAAAAAAGGGTTAAAGAACTGAAGAGAACCGTGTTAAATATTAATATTAACTCTAAGACGATAGAACAGATCAACAGGATTCAGGAAAAACTTTCAAATGTTCTACTTAGAACCCTTTCTTATTAGAAAATTCTGCTGGAGAGGCATGATTCTTTAAGGAACCTTTAATGATTCCCTCAAATGAAAACCCAAAGAACATTTCAGTGTTTATAAAGGAACCTTTACTCCTGCTAGATGAACTAGGAGACAGTGTCAACATCCAAAATGGCAGAAGAACAGACTACACTCTGGTATAAGGTTCTACTCTCTTACAGGAGTATCAGTCTAGAACTGTCTAGAGTCTAGAACCTGAGGCACCATGTTTAGCTTTCTAGATTGAACCTTTTTACCCAATAACTCACTCTCCTGTACAGACTGTTTAAAGAATCTACTGGAATAAAATATAGAGCTGGGTTCTTACTTGGTCTAGTGTGGTCTGTGAAACAGAGTAGTCCTCGATATCGAGCTGTTCTTTATTTTTGGACAGGATGCTGAAGATCCTTGCCAGTGAGGAGAGAGATGATGGAAGCTGGTACTGCAGCATGTTCCTGTGTTTCTCCTTCAGGGTGCTGCCGGGTAACTCATGCTCGATCAGCTCCATCACCGGCTCTAGACGAGGTTTGGAACCTGCCACACGCAGGATGATCGTGTAGCCATCACCAAACCTGAACAGAGAAGACTGATCAGACACTGTTCTGTAGGACCTACACATGAAGAACCTGCAGTAAACCTGTTACAGAAAAATGTCCACGTTCTTTGTTATTTGATTGATTGGTCAAAATAAAGACTCTAGAACCTTGTCTCCAAGATACATAGTACTGAAAATACGTAACTCTTCCTACCTGTTCTTCAGATGCTGAACACTGCCCAGGCAACGGAACCTGCCATTAACCATGATGGCCATGCGAGTACACAGAGCTTCACACTCCTCCATACTGCCCCGAGAACCAAACCAAACAAAACCAGGAGGAATAAAGACAATGTTAGATATGGGGTTTGTTTTGGTCCATTTTCAGACAATATGAATTATAATAATACAAGAACCTTTCTTATATTCATGGTTAGTGGTTGGGTGGAGCCATTTATTATCAAACAAACATGAAACCAGTCACATGTCCCTGATCATAGTTTACTTACACTGGATGTCTTGGCATCATGACATACACTCAAGGTGACACCCACAGGTTTAAATGGCTGCTAAAGCTAACCGTCCTCACCTGTCATCTGTTTGCTTGTAATAATTAGTGTGTGGATAAAAGTCAGTATGGTTCTGGGCTCCTGATGGACCTGTGTATGTTTCACCCAGTGCTGCCACTGACACTGGTGGATTACAAATCATGGGGAAAGCAAGAGAATAATCAAAGGATCTGAGAGAGGATATAGTTAAAGTTTATAAATCAGGAAAATCATTTAAAAAGATATGACAGAATGTCAATCAATCTCCAATTCAGAAGTGAATGTCAGGTGGACCAACAAACATTTCAGGAACAACTGCCAGGAAAATGGTTCGAGATATAAAGAAAAACCCACAAGTAACATCAGCTGACATGCAGGACGTTTTGATAAAATGAGATGGATAATACAGAAACATGGGCTGCAAAGTGGAGTCACCAGAAGAAAGCCATTACTACACCAATGCCACAAAGCAGCACAGCACACAGACAAGCCTCAAAATGTCTGGAACAAAGTTCTTAGGAGTGATGAGCCCTAATTTGAAAATTACCCCATCCCTACTGTGGAACACGGAGGTGGATCACTTAGGGCTTGGGGGTGTGTGAGCTACACAGGCACAGGAACTTGTTGATAAGATGAATGCAGCATGTTATCAGTAAATACTGGATTTCCTCATCAGAACAATGAATGTAAACTGTGATCACGGACGTATGGGAGGTTTCTACTGTCATTAAAAAGAACAAACACGGTTAATTGATAATAAATGGCTTGACCCAACCACTAACCATGAATAAAACGTTTTTTGAGTTAAGAACCTTGAAAATTTTTATAAATTTAGGAACAGATCTGTCCACAGAAATCATCTCCATCTGCTTCTTACCTGTGTGAGGTAAGAACGACGGAACGTCCCTCTTTAATGATGCTCAGGATACAGTTCCACAGAGCACGTCGTGCTTTAGGGTCCATACCAGTGGTTGGTTCATCCTGTTCCAAAACAACAACAGAGAGATGAATAAAAAAAAGAGAACAGGTCAGAGTGTGTCTCACTATGGTTTTGTCCATCAGCAGAACTTCAACAATCTATCATTAAAAAGGAGTAAAGGGCATGTGGGGGGCAACACGCAGGGCAGAGGGGTATTGTCTAATTCCTGAAAGCCGGGAAATGACCTCCAACACCTCATCCTGAGTCGGAACACTGTGTTCTCCCAGAACTCTGAGGATTCATGTGATCAGGCCCTGATGGTCTATTGTCCACTCACCAGGAACACCACAGGAGGACCTCCGATCAGAGCGATGGCTGTGGACAGTTTGCGCATGTTTCCTCCACTGTAGCTTCCTGCTGATTTGTCCACATATTTCATCAGACCCAGTTTACGGATCCCCCACTCCGCCACCTGTGGAATACAGAGGATTACTGTGGGATCTACAGACAACGCCCTCAATATTTCACATTTCTAACGATCTTTTTATTAAAGGCTCTGCTGGAGTACTAACCTCACACACTTCTTTCTCAGGCACTCCACGCAAAATGGCATAGAACTCCAGGTGCTCTCGGCCAGTCAGCAGGTCGTTGATGGCGTCAAACTGAGGACAGTAGCCCATGTTCTGATGAACCTCATCGATCTCCGTTAGCACACTGAGACACAGATTATGATCAACATGTCGTCTCTGATCAGATTAATTATCTAACAGATCACCCCAGTGTTGATTACTTCACTATAACCGCAGCATACACAGACTACTGCCTACCTCTTTCCAGCTAAATAAGCCTCTCCACTGGTGATGACTGAATCCCCGGTCAGCATCTTGAAGGTACTGGTTTTTCCTGCACCGTTCACACCGAGCAATCCAAAACACTGCCAACAGAAACGTCATGTTTAATATCTCAGATGTAGTCGAATCAAACATCATGTTTAAGGAGCTCTCAGACTGTTTTACCTCGCCACGTGGAATTCCTACACATAGTCTGTCCACCGCCGGCTTCTGCTTCCTCTTATAAACCTGCCAGAACCTCAGGTCATTACATTGCTCTGATTATTTGTTTAATTCTCACGTTTTAGAAGAAACAGGAAGTGATCTAACCTTGGTCAGCTGTCTGAGCTCCAGGATGTCGCTCTGTCCACCTCCACTCACAATCCTCTGTCTCTCCCTGGCCACATCCTCGTCCTCCTCACTGATCGGCTTCAGATGAGCACTCAGGCCTCTGCAGGAACAGAGGTTTAATCAGCATAAAGGAAACGCAGAAGAACCACAGATATATCCACTGAAGAACTGAGGAGTTACCTGGCCTTGATGCAGAAGCGATACTGGATTAGAACTGTAATGCAGAAGAAGACCACGCCTTCCACTGCCATAGCAAAGAGGTTCTTCCCCACCATGTCCCATGCCAGAGGAGAACGGAACCGGTTCTCACCTGAGGATCCAGGTCGAAATCATTTACATCATTCCAGAAAGTCACAGTACTGCAAATCAGAGTGGTTCTGAACCCAGATTATTATTCTGATAACTGGATCAGTAGATCATGTCTTACCAAATCTCTCCAGAGCATCAGCCATGGCCTGGTTCTTTACCATATCGATCAGCCCACGTCCCAGGCAGAAGTGAGGGAAGATCAGAAAGACGTTCTTCAAAATGTCATTGATGCCACCAATCTCCTGTATCAGAACAAAATCAGGGGGTGTTTATTTATACACACACTGTTTTAAACTCACATGGGGTCAGTCAACATGTCTGTGATGGTTCTATAATGTGATGATGAAGCTGGTGCAAAAGTATACACTGATAAACTGAAACCTGTTCGAGTGTGTTAGTACGACTGGGGCTGTCTGGGATTCATACTCACGTTGCTACCGAAAAGCTCTAGGACGAAGGTGGACACGCTGCCATTGATTCCTATGAGGATGTTGACGCTGGTTAGGACCACGTAGGCCGTGCTGGGGATCTTAAAGAAGAACGATGCTGGGTACATCAGAGGAGTTATGGACCAGCTGTGTAGAGACAAACACAACATGACATCTTTATGCTGATTTCGGAAATAAAATAGGTTCAACACCAAACAGGTAAAATGAGAATTTACCCATAAAGGAGTAAGAGGAGAGCGAGGACAGGCAGGTTGGTGGTGGAGACGTAGGCTTCCTGCTGGAAGCAGATGAAGATGATGATGACGAGGGTAGCGGGGACGATGTAGTTACACTGGAGAAGAAGTAGAGGAAAGATTCATTTAATACACATGTTACAGGTTCTACCACTGAAATACCAGGACACCTTCATCCACACCTGACAACCAATCACGATCCAGAATCATAAATAACATAATAAATATAATAAAACTCACCATATCCCACACAAAGTTAGCCAGCCAGTAGAGGAACGGCTGAACTCCGCTGATGAACTGCATGTGCTTGGCTTTGTTCACTCTCTCCTGAATGAGGAAGACCACAAAGCTGGCTGGGACGAAGGACATGGCGAAGATGACACAGATGGAGACCAAGACATCGACTGAGGTGGTCATCCTGAGGAGCATGTCAGATATCAGATGGAAGTCAGTGAGTGCTCTGGTGGAACTGTTAACGTAAAAGATTCAGTTTTCTGTAATAAGGAAGATGGTTACTCACAGGGCCACCTGGGAGAGCTGCTCTTTAGTGAGGTTCAGTGGGTGGTTAAAAGCTCTGATAGCAAATTTGGCAGGGTTTAGTCCAGCGGGAAGACTGGCACGCAGGATACCGTTGTTCATCACATTGAGGAAAGCAGCAATGCTGTGCCAGCCTTTGTTATTGAACCAGATCTGAACATGAAGATAAGAACATGGTGTCAGTTCATCAGTTTAGTTCACAACTATGTCTCAGAAATCACACTGGAGAATAGCTACAGTTCCTCAGATGTTCTCTGGATTTGTTCATCTATTAATTATACACAAGGTTCACCATAAAACCATTTATGATCTATAATACAGACCTTGACATTCTTTTTGGTGTCCAGGCCATGGATAAAGCTGGACAAACCTCGGAGGAACCTGTCTGCTGCAGTGCCCTGTTCCAAACAACAAATCCACTCTGTTATTACCAACACTAAAGGAACCTTTACAGACCTGTTATTTAAACCCCTAATGAAGAACCAACACCAAATCAAACTCTGAAGAACCAGTCATCATGTATTACACAGTTCCTCGTATATATTTACCCTCTCCAAGTTGAAGCGAGCACGCATAAGAGCTATAGCATTAGAGATCTCATCTGAAGGGGGCAGGCCTAGGGAACTTTTGGCACCCAATGAGAATCCACCATATCTGTGATCAACAAATGAGAAAAGAGTCAGATTAGATGTACTGATACTGAAGTATTGTTTTTTTTATTATTTATTTAATGTAGATCTGCTGTATAAAGTACCTGAACTCATTCACCCAGAGTTTGTTCTTCAGACTGTAAAAGAAGAGAAACCAGACTGCTCTTAGAGATCCACATACATTACAGTCGGATTTATTTACCTATCATCACCCTCTCTCTGTGTCTCTCTGTCTCTAATCTGTCTCTTACCTCTTTCCAATAATCTGTGCATACGTTTTCACCAGGTAGTCTGAGATGTTCCTCCCGGTGAGGTTCTGGAGTGTGTCTGTACTGCTGACTTTAATCTGCACAACAGACATCGACAGAGAGGATTATAA
The DNA here is from genome assembly GCA_028565595.1 of Duopalatinus emarginatus. Classification (NCBI taxonomy): domain Eukaryota; kingdom Metazoa; phylum Chordata; class Actinopteri; order Siluriformes; family Pimelodidae; genus Duopalatinus; species Duopalatinus emarginatus. Next base: position 131,387 of record JAOVVF010000033.1, on the reverse strand, counting down.
AGTCCCCGTGTACCACATACCTGTTCATTATCATAAAGTGACTTACAGTCATGTCCTGGTCATTACCTGTGGTGGTGGCAGGCCTCCAGCTCCTGGTGGACACTCAGGCAGCATCTTCTTCTTTTCTTCACAGCTGCACTCACAGAGAGGTGACGGGTTTTCCATGCTCCAGTTTCCGGTCTGGAACATGTCTGATACGGCTTTGGGAATCTCAGGAAAACTCCACTCACTCTCTCTGATTGGACATGACCCATCTCTGTTATAGAGAGAATGAGGAACGTAATGTTTAAATAGAAACCATCAGAGAAACCTAGTTTCATTTAAACAGCTGGATGAATGAGACTCACTCGGCCATCTTGTTCTCCGAACAGCGCCCCCTGTAGGCCGGACTGTCTGATAACACTCCCAGTAGCTTGTTAGTGTGAAGGTCGTCTGGTGCGTCGTTACTGAAGTGAAACATAAGAGTTCAGTGAGAATCTGGGTCACTGTGTGTCCTGTAAATCTGTAACTGGAGATGTGGTGCTCACCTGAGGAAGGTGTACTGCTCCTCATACATGCTGGGCTCCAGCTCCAGGCTTGGATATTTTCCAAAAGGTGGCACGATCAGACTGAAGACCAGGGCGATGCACACAAACACAGCAGGAAGAACAATCTGGAAGCAGCAGATGTGGGTTAGGAAAAGGTTCAGACCGCTTGGAAAAACTGAAAGTCTGAGATGTTTAACTCACCTGAGCAAAGAATCCCTTCCGAGAGCGACGTGCGTACAGGAAGCGCTTCCAGAGCAAAGCCACAAACTGCTGACGCTTTAGACTCCAACCTTTGACCTGGTATGAGCCTTTTCCATCAGAGACTCCTAACCAATCTGTTTCACGTGATTCTAAACATGTGATCAAACACCATAATTAAACATCTTCACTAAAAAGCTCTTAGTTTAATGTAGTTATCTGTGATATGAAGTGGTTAATGAGAAGGTGGTGATATGACAGATGGACAACAGAAGTACCTGGATCACCTTCTGAATCGTTGGAATCAAAGCTGTCATCCTCGGTAAAGGGTTTCAGACAGCTCTGATGGTCACCGAACGCATGTCGGCGGGGTCTTCTCAGAAGAACAGTGCCATCTGGAGCAGGAAATAAAATAATTGGAGGAACTTTGTATTTTCTAGATCTCTTCATCAGAACTAATGATCTACTCTGATTGAGCTTACCTGAGGTTACAGCATCAACTCCATTTTCATCAGCTACTTTGAGGAAGATCTGCACCACAGAGAAGAACCTGGTCACCACTCTGTCACATTCAACATGGCAAAGATGTTTTATCCACCTGTCTACACTGACTTACCTCCTCGAGGGTAGTGTCTGAAATTCCGTAGCTAGAGATGCCGAGGTCGATGAGGCGATCGTCAAGCTCATGGAAAAGTTCCACAAAGGCACCATCCTTTGCTGCCTCATAAGGCAGAACATAGGTGATCTCATGGCCCAGATCCTCCACCAGTCTGGCTGAGGGAACGTGCTTGAAGATGACATTGGAAATCAGGGAGATATCTGGAACATCAAACATTAATGAAGTGAATTTTGTAGTCTTTCGATTCCATGAAGCAAAACATCTGACTTACAATAATTACAATTACAATTACAGTTTATTACAATAAAATCTTACCAATGGTTGTCGTTTCACTTTCATGGTCGCTTCCAAGGCCAGCATCAGAGCTGCTTTCAGAGACGCTGTCGTCCTGCATGGATATAATGATCAGGTTATACATGCTGACTGTGGAACATTTTAACCAGGCTGTTCTTGCAGGTGATCACTAACCTTCTTGAGACTGCCCTTGGAATAGGACACGGTGGTGCTGGAGTTGTGACATGAGCTCAGAGACAGGTCAAAGTCCCTTTTGACCAGTGTTAGGTAGTAGCCAGTGCCCAGCTGAGTCTTCAGGAACAGAGAAGATCCCACACAACACAGCTTCCCATGAGATATGATGGCTATGCGGTCGCCCAGAATGTCAGCCTCATCCATGTGATGGGTGGAGAGGATGATGGTTCGACCTGATAAAGATGAAGATCAGAGTAAATGGTCTTTTTGATTCAGGCTTTCAACATGGACAAACATTAGCTTTACCATTTGACTCATGGGCATGGGCAAAAAGGAAGTATGGACAAAGTCCATTTAGCTATGTGGCTATTTAGCTAGCATGTATTGTTAGCATTTCTTTTCTGTACCTTGACGATATTTGAGCAGTAGGTCCCAGATGCCCCTGCGAGCATATGGATCAACCCCGGCTGTGGGTTCATCCAGGATCACAACCTTTGAACCTCCAACAAATGCCAATGCGACAGAGAGCTTCCTCTGCATTCCTCCTGTAATAACATCAACATCACGGATGCTAATTGTGTAAATAACCTTTCGCCAGTGTTTAAATGTTTCAGGTCTCTGACACGTTCTTACCTGAAAGCTGACTAGTACGAGATTTGCGTTTGTGAGGGAGACCTAAATCCGAAACGATCTGATCCATCTCAGACTTCACCTTCTCCTCTGACAGGCCCTTCAGGCGAGCGTAGAACCAGATGTGCTCTTCTACCGTCAACCTGTGAATCAGTAAAGTAGAACAGGTTTTAGAGTAAAGGTTACTGAGGACTTCAGTTTGGAGTTAATGTTTGGTGCGTGGTAGAAGGTCATACATGCTGAAGAGGACATTGTGCTGTGGACACACTCCCAGGTTCTGACGGATGGCACTCAGATCTGAACGAATGTCTTTGCCCATAATGTAAGCTGTTCCAGATGTAGGAGGGAACAGACCAGTCAGAATGGACCTAATGGGGAAATTCATCAGTCAGACAAGCCGGCCATAAAAGTTGGAGATCTACATCATCTGCTCTGTATAACAGACTCTTGATCTTACATGGTGGTGGTCTTTCCTGCTCCATTGTGTCCCAGAAATGAAGTGATTTGATCCTCGTAGAAGCCCAGAGTAAGGCCATCCACTGCCAGCTTGTTGCCATGTCTGTAGACCTTCACCAGGTTCTCGATGTAGACACCAGGTTCCAGATCAGCTGGTACCTCCTCGATACACACCGCTTTAGAAACACAAGATCATTTAGATCCTTACAGTTATAAATCTGAGCTCAGAGCTAAAGAGGAAATACTGTAAATACCTTCTGCATTTTCTTTTGTGTTGGTGGAGGATGCTGTTGTCCAGCCACATTTCTCTCCACACCAGTAAGATTTGGTGAGAGGAAAATACCATGGCCGGGGAATACCATACTGACCTGGAGATGTTTAAAAGATCACAGCAGTGTATAAATAGTCTGAAGATCCTGACTGTGAATGAACTGAAACCAGAGAAGACAGAGGGGTTACCTGGGAAGACGGCCTCTATGTACCAGGTCATGATGGCATACAGCACAGAGTCGATTAGCATGAGTGAGATGGAGGTGGTCAGACTGTAGCTGTCCTCCTGCATGGGGCTGGACAGCAGGTTATCCCACTGAATGCCCATTCCCTGCTCCTCAAACAGCGCAAAGTACTCGCAACCAAAGCCGAACGCCACCGGAGACAACAGGCTCTGAGACACAGAGACATCAGTAAATACAAGTTATCTTCTTGAGTACTAGTGATGTTCTAACGAGAACCCTTTCTCTGATTAATAACCCACTCACCACCACCACTTTAGCTCCAAAGCCGACGTAGTCCTGCCAGGCCACACACAGGACGTAGGGCAGGTACAGGGTGAAGTAGATGATGCCCCCACAGGCGGCTGCCAGGTTGGCCCGAGAGAAGAGCGTACTGATCAGAAAACACTGCATGATGGTGACGATAGCAAAAGAGACTAGGAAGAGATAGACCACACCGGGGTCACTGTAGGGCAGCAGGTTCCCCATCTGTAATACAGACAGAGAGTCAGAGGATCAGACTGGAACTTTAGTTCCCCCTCAGTCAAGCTGATATCTGTCATGTAACACTGATATGTTGTTCTATAGAAGGATGAGGAAGAGTCGGACCTTCAGGATGAGGACCAGTAGGGCAGCACTAATGAGCAGTGGGATCAGGCTGCTAATGAACCAGCTCAGCCACAGGATCCCGTTATCCAATCCCATAATCCTCATGGTCTCCTTCAGACGTGCCTCTTTTTCATACACTATGCCTTTAATGATGATGGCCACAGAGTACATCCAGGCCAGCGTCATGAAGAGGGGCATCGAGCGACTCATCACACGCAGGAAACTACACAGTACACACAGACATCATTAGAACAATGACAGAGTGGGTTTAATTACACGACAGGAGATAAACTAACATATCATCAACCTACATATCATCCACATAACACGGGTACGGCATCTGCTGGATGTACACTCCTGTCTTTTCCTTGCTGCCTGTCAGAGCCCGGATAATCCCGTGTTCTAGAACATCCTGTAGATATGAAAATCCTCCCCAGATGTAGCGCAGATCTTCAAACGGGTCTGCCCGAGGACCAGGATCCCAGTACCTGAGAGGAACAAGCACCATATTCCACTTAGTTCAGGTTCTGGTCACATGAGCTTGATGTTTAAAAAAGTAAACAGAACAGTCTCTTACCCGTCCTTGATCTTATTGGTACGCTCCACGTTGTCAATGTCCATGCGGATCTTGTAGTTGACGTTAGGCGGAAGCTCGGAGGAGTCGGCCTGCATGTCTGGAAACACAATCCCGGCCCAGAACTTGCGATTGTGCAGCAGACGCATGGATTTATTGACCAAACGTTCCTCAGTGGACACCGGCTCCAACTTATCCAAGTTCACACACTGACACAAATCAATAAAATGATGTCCTTCATACTTATAAACACTCTCTCACACTCAAAGTATTCCAAAGTATAAACATGTGTGTGTGTATGTTTACCTCCATGAAACGTGAGATGGTCAAAATAGCCTGGTCGGTCTCGTTAAACACGTCTCTCCATGTGTACCCTGTACCCAGGAGTGTGTCTTCAGAGGCTTTAGACAGGAAGCGTGAAATGTCCTCCACTCGCCAGTCTGTCCCCTGCAGCCTGGTGTTGAAGAACTGAGCGCTGGCATTATTCTGGAGAAGAGTCTAGAGAGGGAAGACATCACATGCTCAGACATGACTATGACTGACCACTGTGTGGCGCTGTGGAGTTTACATTACACAAATTGACCACAGTCAACTCACTCTGACTAGATCCATTTCTTCACTGTTCTCCATGAAGTCCCAGAGCTTCACCCTCATCTCCTCCCACATTCCTCCTAAATCCCTCAACACACCCAGCTCCTGGAACGTCTTATTAACCTGCGAGAGACAAGTGAGACAGGAGAGAGAGAGAGACAGTCAGAGAGACCATTCACATGGTTCTAGTTCTGCATTACTCAGACAGAGACGGACCTCGTGTATAATCCTGCGTGTTGCCGGTGTATCAGGTGTGTATAGGATCTTGCCCATGAGCAGAGGCTTCAGCGCTCTCCAGATCATCCGTGAGATCGGACTTGACTCTAGATTCTTCATCATGTTGTTACAGTACGGAGCTGAAGAACAGATACATATATCATATGTAACAATCCTAGAGTCCACCAGAGGGCACTGTTTTATTTACAGCAGTTAAAATAATTATTCAACAAGAATGATTTAAAATCATGCAGTTGTTTTAGTGACTGATGTTCTGGATGGATTTACAGCTCAGTCTTACTGGATGTGTTGTCGTAGACGGATACGGGTTCGCTGTCGCTGTCGTTATGGTTACCGAACAGCGCCTTGTAGTTGTGATCTTCGTACCAGTTGAGGGATTTGATCTTCATGCCACCGCCCTCTGGGTGTCCACACACGATACGTGACACGGCTTGGTACACGTGATTGGCCGAGTGTGTGGTGTTTCCGGTCAGGAACAGGATCTCGTTCCTCATGTCACGCCAACTCTTCATGCTCACCAGCTGGGAGGAAAAAACAGGAAGAATTATAATAAAGAGATGGAGATCAGAAGTTAATATTATTATTGTCTCATTTATTTAAATAGAAACATTTTGTTTTATCATGAACATGTAATGACAATTCTTTTTGGTAGAAATGAAATTTTAATGATCACATGACTCTACAGGCAGGCTGAGAGTGAAATGAAAGAGTCAGCCTGTAGGAGGAGCTGCTGAGTCCATGAGCAGTGGAGCGGGGTTACTCTCGGTCATAAAGCAGGAGGACAACAAAGGATGCTAATGAAGCTCTGTAGCTTCAGAGACATATTTACCACGCAGTAAGTTGTGTGGTGGGGTGTTATGGGGGATGAGTTCAGAGAGAGCGGTGTTCAGTCTTTACACTAACAACACAGTCTCATCTATAATAAACAGAACTGAGAGGTAACCCTGAGTCAAACTGCAGATTAGGAAACAGAACTGATTCCTCCAGCGAACAGAAAAAAACATGTGTTTAGAGAAAGAAAGGAATGTTAGAATCTGAGATCTGAGACAGCCTGAAGACTGTTTAACATCAGCTCAAACATTTAACTGGATCTTTCTAATGAACGTGTTGACACATAGCGTCGAGTTTCTGTTTCCTGATTTGATTTGTCTTTGTCCAGTTTTTATTTCTCACACGACTCATTTCTCAGTAATGACGCAATCCCACCTCCTCTCAGTCACACTCAGCTGAATCACATCCTACAGACCTACAGGCTTCCACATCTCCCCACAAACAACAGCTACTGTAAACACAATGTTCTGAGGAGAGAGGGGGGAGGGAGAGAGAGAGACAAAGAGGGAGGGAGAGAGAGAGAGAGAGAGACAAAGAGGGAGAGAGAGAGAGAGATAGAGAGAGAGAGAGACAAAGAGGGAGAGAGAGAGAGAGAGAGAGAGAGAGAGAGGGAGACAAAGAGGGAGAGAGAGAGAGAGAGAGAGAGAGAGAGAGAGAGACACGCAAGCAAGAGCAGCAGAACTCGAGGAGCCTGAAACGACCTGCAGTAACCTCGTGTCCTGCAGTCTCTCTGTGGGGTTACTGGAGTTCAGTGAGCGTTAAAAACCGCAGCGTGAGAACAATAGAGAAGCTGAGGTGGGAGAATTGTTTCTGTTTCATTTCCTTTTTAATGCTGACAGTAACAGGGTGTTCAGTCTGTGCTTCATCATGTCACATGACTGAAATATTTTCAGCGTTCTGCATGTAAACCAGCCGACACCCTCTGGGTTCTGTCTGTTATAATGAACTGTATTATAATAAAGAGAACCAGCGGTGACCTGAAGCTGTTTAACTGTAGTACAGGACGATCTGCCAGACTCAGTAAATCACTCATGACTTACTGACTCGTCTCCGCTTTCTAAACCCCTGAGAAAACCTGCCACAGCTGAGTGAGAGGCCAGACGTGCCTGAGCTCCGGCCAGCCGGAAATACCGAACCACTTCAACAGCAGTGTCAGACCTCATCTACACACCACAGCACACTGCGTCTAATCCTGAGATTAACTATAGAACCAGAGCTTAGACTCTCTCCCTGCACTTCTCTATAGTGGGCGGAGCTACAGTACAATTTGTGATGTCACCAAATAAACGCAACAGCAGGTCTGATAGAGATTAGAATACAAACTGAAGAGGACAGTGCAGTGGTTGTCATGGTTACACGAAAATCTAATCTAACACTAGAATTAAAAAATGACATGGGGGTGTGTCTAAATTTACATGCTCATACGTGTGTGTGTGTGTGTGTGTGTGTGTGT
>JAOVVF010000032.1:10563065-10580589 GCA_028565595.1 Duopalatinus emarginatus | reverse complement strand
CTGCCTAGTATGTGAGTGAATAAACTCCTTTACCATTTTCTCTTGTCCCAGCAGTTTTTAACAAGTACTTTTAGCATAACATGTGTTCTCCATTTTAATTGTAACATTTCACTTTAAAGCATTATTCATTTACATAGATTTAAAAAATGTGATTAATCGCGATTTAACTATATGAAATTCTGAGATTAATCACGATTAAAATTTTTAATCGTTTGACAGCCTTAATATTTATAAATGCCTTAGAATTCCTTTGAATTGACAATTTTAATTCAATTCATGGGAAAACCCCTAGCTTGCTATGGAAATTCCTCTGTTTTTATGTGTTTGACATATTATATATGCTTTCATATTAGCTGGTGCTTAGTCTACAGACTAACTACAGATTTTGTTGTTCTTTTTCTCTGCTCGTTTTTAATTCCAGTTCTGTAATGTACTAAATGATAAGAATTAAAAGAAAATTGCTAAGGCTACACTTCTAGCTGATTTACTCAAGTTTTTACTATTACACTCATGTACTGTTATCTTATTTCATTTTTCGGTCATTTCTTTTTAATAATCTATTTAAGCTCCCAGGGTTTCAAATCAAATCACATAGCAGGCATGAGTTAGACTAATTGGCTTGGACACACATCTCACACTTCGCTTTTTATGCCTTCTATCTCTTCTCGCTCAATAACAATTTATAATTGAATATTGATCATCAGCGTTGTTCCTCCGACTTTGGCACAACAGAGGGTTCTCTCGATGCGATTTCTCTGATTACTGCGATCAATGTGACTGCCAGTAAAGCCTAGTGAACGCTTCATGATTTTAGTCCAGATTTCCCAACCTGTGGATAATTTTGTGCTCATGACTATGCACAGTGCACAGTGCAGTGATGTAATTCAAATCATCTAGTCAGATTTGACTAGTGAGAATAATGTAGTGTGCACTCTACCTAAAACACTGCTATTACTGTCACTGGAGGGCAGATTTTATGTTGCAGAGGAAGACTCCTGCACATGACCACACACTGTCTGGCCAGCCTCTACAGTGTGGCTAATGCTCATTTTTGGGAAATAAAAGTGGAGACGTTCAGAAGGGGATGGTAAGGCTATGGAGGATGAGTGCCTTATAAATCATGAGTTTCTTAAGGCAGTAAGAGCTACTTGAGTTATTGTGAGTTGCTGTATTTTACACATGGATGCTTGGCATTTACGTTTCTGTCTTTGCAATTGGTATGGCTGTCTCAATATATACAGTGAGCTGTGTTGTTGTGCCTTCTCTTATCTCGTCCTAAACAACATGCTTACTGTACAACTCTTACAACTGAGTGGTTTTCCATTCTGTATTCGGTATTCTGGACCTATTGATTTTAGCGTAGTAGTTTATGCTTTGCTTTTTTCATGCAAGTGGCATGCCACATATGGAGAGAGAGAGCGAAAAAGAGAGAGAGAGAGAGAGAGAGAGAGAGAGAGAGAGATGCACAGATGGACATGCACAGATGTACATACACACATCTGTGCTGATCCAAGTAAAAGCATCAAAGTGTGTGTATGAGGGAGTGTTGTTATCTTGCTAGGGACTAAAAATCACGACAGTAATAAGAACATCTGATCATTTTGACCTTGAGTGGACATTTGGCTGGTCCCCATATTTAAAAAAAATAAAATAAAAAATTAGCTCTTTTAATTAAAGAGTTTTTTTTTAAAAATAAGGATTTAGGTTTAGGCATAGTATTAATTATGTTTATAATTTTCACACACACCCCTATGTGATGATCATCAAAAGCACACACGGGTAAGCTATGGACAGATGCTGTATTAATAATGGTCAGCAGTAACAGCAGTAATGCCTGATTGCATGGCATCCACTCACTTCCCGCAATGTGGTTCATACGCCTACATAATTAATCCCAGAAAAAAAAAAGTAATCCTGATTCGTTCTTATAATGCAGCGAGCACCCACCCTCCTGCTGCTGAGTCCACACAGAAACATCTGGATGTGTCATGTAAAACATGTAAGATCTGCTCACTAGATATTCTTACTGATCCCAGCAGCTCTGCAGCTGCTTTAGCATCGCCAAAAGCCAGAAACCTTCCAATTACCGCAGACCAGAAGGACATCAAATGGCAGAAGACAAAAAAAAAGAAAAGAAAATGACAGCAGTGTCTTGTTTCTTCAGACAAGCATCACTGCTTTGTTAGTCAGTGAAGAGGAAAGACAGCTGTCTGGTACCAAGGCATCTTTACCTGATAGTATTGTCATAAAAGGGAGCTTTGATGCACACCACGGCAAGCTAAAAAGAACTTGGGCCATTGTAAAAGCATACATACGACCGAAGCTGTTTCTCGTTTGATATAAACAATGATATGCAGGCAACAGAAAACCTCATAAGGGATTTGTTCATGCTAGACTGGGCCTGACGTACATATCAGAAGCTTAGCAAGCGAGTGCTTCTGTTGCCTGAAAGGAATAAGAGATATTGGCATGTAACAACACATATAAATCAAAGCACTAGGTATATTGAAAGGCAGGGACAGCAAGAGGGGTGGTGGGGGTCCGGCATATAAGATCTGTTTTGTCTGAAATCTGGATTTGGGATATCTTAATCACAGTATGGTTGCCACATTTAAGGTTGTCACTGGTAGCTCAGTGGTTAAGTGGTTAAGATGTTGGACTTCTGATCAGAAGATTGAGGTTCGAATCCCACCACCACTAAGCTGCCAATGTTGGGCCCTTGAGCAAGGCCCTCAACTGCTCAGTCTGGATAAGAGCGTCTGCCAAATGCCGTAAATGTAAATGTCAGTTGATCTAGCCCGACTGCCACCATTTCCTGGCTATGCTTGTTAATACATTTTCAGAGACTTAGAGCTTTCCTCTCTTTCTGCTTCTGTCTCTCTTGTCTCTGTGTCTCTGTGTTTCTGTCTCTTTCTATGTTTAAAAGCTCTTTTAGGAGTAAGCTGAAGATGCATTAGGCCACAAAGTACCACATGGAAAAGTTGGTCATTAGTGAATAAGCATCAAGGGAAGCCTGACATCCAAAGCTGCTTTTCACACATGTAGGCCAGAAACTCCATCACCCCTGCTTTGCCCTTGACAGCCTACACCAGGGGTGCCTAACCTCATTTGAACCAACGTATAGTTTTAATGTTGCCAGTCTGCCAAGGTCTACCAGTCCAAATAGGGACATGTTACTGATCGGCTACCTAGGGCCACATCATTATTGTGAATCTGTACTTGGATTTGATTATTTTTATGTGAGAGAAAGCAGCCTGGCACAAATAGGTTGATGCGTTGTCAAGTGTTGTTAAGTTCAAGGTGGATCCTCTGTAGTACGTTAGACTTTTGTTTCAGCAGTAGCTTCCAGCACTCTCCATTCATGTCAGGTATCTTAACATCAGTTTGCAGTTTGAGAATGTCATTTTCATCTGCAGACCTACTTTGGAGGCAGCGCATTGCATATCAATAGCTGGACCAGTTGGAGAACACGAATAGCTGGAAGCAGGCTTGATGGATGCACAGTCATATAGCACTTATCACATTCTGACACGATGCTCGCAACATGCTCCTCATAATGCACGCTGTCAAACGGCAAAAGGTCGTGCCCTGATATTGAAATTCTTCCTGCATGTGAGTAAAGTTCTGCAGGCCATGGCTTAGCAGTCTATTTGACAAAAGTAGCTTGTATTTAATTGTATTTTCCAGACTGCTCATTTTAATTACATACTAATGCATGGTGAAATTAGGTAAAACTCCTGAATTCCAGAGTGAAAACAAAGCACTGTATTGTAAAGTATAATATCAAAAAGGCAAAAGACTAAATAAACCACAACCACTTAAAAGACTAAAATTAAAATTATATAATACATTCAATATTGTTGTCAAAATCTCTACAACATTAAATCCTTCATTGCCTCAATGCTTATGACTAAGCGCCAGGTTTAGCTTACTTTAGACGATATATGACAGTTTATATTAATGATGAAACACCAAGCCAACATTAGAAATGAAAGGGCATGCTCTCAGCTAGCTAACATTAGCTAGCAAATGCAAAGGCGCGGCAAAATTACATTTAGCTTTCTAACATTATTTACCATAACTGCTAAATTGTTAAAAAAAACTTTTTTAAATTTGGAGCAAAATCTCCAAAGACTTGCTGTTAATATTTTGTTTAAAACAATAAAAAGTGCAGATAACCAAGCTGAATGCTGCGGCCATGAGCAACTTAGCTAACAAATTTTTGCTTATTGAATTGGTTAATGAAGATATCCTCAAATAAAATTCATTTTAAACATCTAAAATCTACAATTTATCTCAAATCTAACATGGTTCAGATTTACATTAGGCAGCTGCATTCGTAAAATTAGTCACCTATGTCAAGCTAGTTGCGAGTAGCTAATCAGCAATGCTAAGTTGTGTCTAAGTTACCTGACTACAGTAAAGTACATTTTAGTAATAGGCAGCTTGTCAGCAAAACACTGGTTTAACATAGTTAGGCATTCATCACCAAGATGTTTAGCGAAATGTGTAACATATATCGCTAGTCAGCTTCTAGTGTGGCAGCCGTGGCCTAGTGTTTAGGGAACCGGTCTTGTGACCGGAAGGTCGCGGGTTTGATTCCCACCCAGGGCAAGACACGACTGAGGTGCCCTTGAGCAAGGCACCTTACTCCCCTAACTGCTCCCCGGGCGCCGTGGTTTGGGGCTGCCCCCTGCTCCGGGCCATGTTGTTCACTGCCCCCTAGTGTTCACTGGTGTGTGTGTTTCACTGCACGGATGGGTTAAATGCGCAGGTCACATTCCTTCTGTGCGCAAACACAGTAAGGCAAAATAGTTCACTTTCATAAAAAAAGTAAACTCAGTGTCCGAACTAAAGTTAGGTTATTCGAACACTAGTTACGTTATTATTGATATTTTTTTTTTCAGGAATTGTAACTAGTTGATCACATTATTAATAAATTGCTGCATTTGTTTTTGTGTGTGTGTGTGTGTGTGTGTGTGTGTGTGTGCGCTCTTCAGGTGCTCTTAGAAACTGATGAATAGCACTGTTCTTTTGAATAGGTGTTGTTTCCTGCCATAAGCTGTTTAACTACAGATTATGTGTAAAAAGGAAACCTTTTTTGACACTGACCTCCCCCACCAGAGCACATAAACGAAGTCATTTTGGATTATTTTCCGGTGCAATTACCCATTATTGTGCCTATTATTCTGTTCTACTTACCAGCTGTTGTTAGTGTACAATACAATCTACAAGCCTCACATCTGGACTATATTGTCTGAGCTTGTTTTGTAACATGCTTCGTCTTGTAAAAATACGAGCTCTATTTTAAATTAATGATTGCATAGTGTGGTGTAAGAAGACATTACAGTCAGTAATTGTGCCAATAAATAAATTGATATTTTACAAACTTATTGTCTTTGCCTACTTTGGTCTACACCGTGAAGTTTGCTGTCCACATCTTCATATCTACATCTGACAGTTAGGGAATAGATGGAGTTCACAATGGGACAAGAGGGCCATTAAATGCTGCTTTCTGTCCTAATAAGTTTGTTATACAATAAAATGCAATTGCAGTAAAATGTTCATTTGTTCAAGACTTTGTTGAAAGAAGTTGAAATGCTAACATAGATTAGATATAGATTTGTACACAGTCAGTGTCTCTTTCTTATGAATTCTGAAACAATAGGGTTAAAGTCCATAATGGAACTTCAGTGGGTGTTGTGGGTATCACCCAAAAATACCTCTATAAAACAGTACCATAAACTGATGTTTTAAATAAAACAGCCTAATTGCAGACTGTTTCCACTCACAAGTTCATTTTCACTGAGTACATGTCCTGCTTTCCTTTCCACAGCCGTGTGGAATGAATCAATGTATTAAAATAACACATTTTCAAAAAAAATACAATAACTTACATACACACACAATATATGCACACACACATATACTAATACTTGGCAGAACCTCTGGTTGGCTCTCAGAGCAGTAGTCTCATCTGAACAGCCTGGGCCTGTGTGCATGTTCCATAGCAGCTGGCCATTCTTCCCACATACGGATAAATGCTTTTGTCATGCAGTGAATTCAGATCTGCTACAGTCAGATATACTGAGTGTACCAAGTTGAATCATTCCACGAAATGATGCGCTTTGTGCACTCCCATTGCTGGAGGGGCTCTAGTGTTAACTCTATTATGTGCACAAGTAAGTGTATTATGCAGAAGACCACTCAATGAGCACCTCTTTCTCTCTGTCTCTCCTTTTTTTTTTTTTTTTACACCCATGCTTTCCTTAACAGGAGCAGTCCAGGATCTGGGTGTGCACCCTCAGCCAAAAGTATATTGATTTCTCTGGCAAGAAATGTCATGTATGAGCCTTTAGTGGGTGATGAAATGAGAAAAGAAATGAGAGAGAGAAAGAGAGAGAGAGAGCTAGCGAGGGAGGTCCTCCTCATTCTCTAGACTGAAGAGGGAAGATTTAATATTTTCATCCCTGGGAAGAAGCTGTCAGAATTCATTACTATACTTCAATGCTCATGCCCCCGCTCTGTCCGTTTCTTTTTTTAGGGTTGCATCATTACAGCATTTAAAGGGGAAAAAATAAGAAAAAAAAGGAACGAGGGGTGAAGAAATCGTGACAGTCTTAAAAAAAAATAGAAAAACACATGGCCATCATTGGCATATTGTATTAAGTAAACAAAAGGTTTTGAGCTTTATTTACATCCGTGACCACCTTCTCAGTGTTTGGGTAGGACACAATTAATCCACCCCCTCCCTTTAACCTTTTCCATTCTTTCAGTGAGCAGTGTTTCCGCTCCATTTTCTCCATTTCCTATCTCTGTCCTTCTATTGTAACATGGCAGTGGCTAAGCTGTGCCACATGAACTTGCATCATTTCCCTGGTGGTCAGAATGAATTGGAAACCAGTTGTATGGTCAGTTAAACCAGCATTTCCATCAGGACTGCCAGGTTTGACTAAATCCACCAGGCATTTGATGGACTATTTGAATCAATCCTTATTTGCAGCCTCCCATTGCAACATTACCTGCGAACAAGGAATGAACACAATCTGATGAAAAAAACAAAGGGTAACATGTTAAAGACTATGGGAAAATCGAAGTAGTAAGTGGTATTGCATTTCCAAAGTTTTCTAAGTTGGATATTAATTCTGTACATACATACCTGTTATACGGGTACATATTATACAAAAACACAATTTTCCAGTTTTATGTACATACATTTGGGTATCTGGACAGTTTACCAAACCACAAACTGTGAAATAAGACAACCCTAGATAAGAAAACATCAGGCCATTCAAATTTGACTTCCCTCTATCTATGTCAAACTAACCTTCTGCATGAGTAGCTCCACCCACAGCTTGAGAATTACATTTGTGAAGGGGCACCAATTTTTGGTTTGTTTATTTGTCACGAGAAACAGATGCTCCAGCAATAAGTCAATGCTAAAAATGTATTGCTGTTGGATACGTTTGACTGGAAGTGTTATCAAAACGCATTTTAATGCCCAGATTACCCTAAAAATTAGCAGTGTTTTTTTTTTGCTTTTGCGATAAGAAACTTCAGTCATGTGATATGAATGCAGGCCCATAGTAAAGAATAGGCCAGAAAATTTAGAGCCATAAAACTAGTATGTTTTGCTCGGTGGACCAACATAATTACTACACATAGGCTCACCCTGCGACAGAGGGGGACGGAGTAAGCAGTGACTCATTATCATATTAAACAACAGGCACTAAAGTTGTTTTAGACAGGGTAGAAAGACACCTGTAGCAATTTGATCCATGTGATATTTTGACCAAAGGATGTCACAGACATTTCATTAAGACCCCGGAGAACTGGACTAACTTGTGGGAAATTGGTATAATACGTCTCCTTTAATATTTAAATCACTGTACACCACTGCTACTGCTATTTTACTACACTGGGTTAACCACTAACCAAAATACACTACATAGTCATGAGTATGCAAACACCTGTCCAAATCGTACACAGAGGCATTGCCATGCTGAAACAGGTTTGGGTCCAGTGAAGATAAATCTTTACGCTATAGCATGCAAAAGCATTTTAGACAATTATGTGCAATAATCCTTGAGGCAACACTTTGGGAAAAACCCAAATATGGGTGTAATGTCCATCACAGCGGTATCTGTATAAACAATATGCCTCTATTCTGGTCCTCAGCTTTTCTGCAGTGTTCTGATATGGCTCCTCTGATGTGATACAGTGTGACATGATGTATTTTTGTCAAGGTCAAACTCACACTGAGGTTAAAAACTTAATTCCTGATGTGTACATTTTGTTTTAGATAATGTGAACAGGTCCATCATGTTCAGTGCTACACATCTTGACTGAATATCTGAAATACCTGTTTAGATTTGAATCTAATTTAACATTGAAAAGGACAAATTACGATTAGAAATGTAACAAATTCGATCATTCGATTATTTGAGGAATAAAGTCATACTCTATTCTTTTTTATTCCGAATGTCTATGTGAGCCACTGAAGCCTTATTGCTGTCTCTATGTATACACATGTTTTGAGAATGAGGATGGTTAAGGTCATGTGTAGTGAAGCGGTGGTGCATTAGCTATAGTCAATGGCTGTACTGTGATGCCATTTCCTCTCCTACCCATGGGGCTGACATGTCTTTCCATACACATGTACTTGTCAATTTATATGCACATTCCGACCAAGCACTAGATACTTTCGAGAACTTACCACAAATGATTCTGATTTGCATTCAGCCAGATGATTATGTGCACATTTTATGATAGTTTACCCAGATGTGTCTTCTTCTGACATGTTTACATATACACTACATGACTAATTACTTGCTTTGGAATAATTACTGCCAAGCTTGGATTTTGAAAGACGCTATGAATCAGTCTCTTTTAGCCCCTTCTGTGTGTTTGTGCGTTATTTTAAGCCTTTTTCTTTTCAGCAGATGACTGCGATGTTGAAGAATGAAAGCTTGGTATTCTTTTGCTCTTATCCAAAAAGGTTTGTCTGGAAGCGCTCTTTGGCTTTGTCTTTGCCCACTATTGCAGTTGCACTGATCTAATACTATTTATTGTGCGTCTGTTCTTTGTGGACCAGAGCAGTGCACCGGAGAGAATGATACTATCTGACAGCGGAAGACATGGATGCTAAACGAGTGTGGCACAAAGAGTGGGCAGAGCTCAGCATAGCCATCCAGTGTGCCACACCGAGCAGAGGCAGACAGTAAAGGCAGGCATTTTTTTCTTTTCACACAGCACCGACTCAGTGAGCACCGCCGTGCCGTGAAGGGAGAGCCATGATGTTGCAATGGGAGTGAAATTTGCGATGTGGGCATTGGGTGGATAAAACAGAGTGAACATATTACAGTTTACAAATCTCAGGAGTGCAAAGTGAAAATAGCCTTTCTGCTGGTATGCTCTGAAGATTTGCATGGATGGAAGAGATACATGGATGTGATATGAAGACAGAAGCAAAATATGTTTGTCGAATGAGATGCATTAATTCTTTTGAAGTGACTTGTATGGCGTCAAAATAGGATCAAATGTTTTGCGCACCAAAAAACTAAATCCGGGAATGCATCTTGCGGCAGTCATGTTGATTGTGGGCGTGTAGAATGGGCTGGCTGGGCGGGGCTTAACTTCAACAGCCAATAGCTGTCTAGATCCCGCCCAAGCGTAAAAATAGGTCCAAAAGTTTTGCGTGGCAAAAAGAAAATCCGCGGCAAAAAAGGGAAACTTGCGCAGCAAAAAGGGAAATATGCGCAGCAAAAAGGGAAATCTGCGCAGCAAAAAGGGAAATCTGCGCAGCAAAAAGGGAAATCTGCGCAGCTAAAAGGGAAATCTGCGCAGCAAAAAGGGAAATCTGCGCAGCAAAAAGGGAAATCTGCGCAGCTAAAAGGGAAATTCGTGCACCAAAAGCTAAAATCTGTAACCCATAAATGAGATTTTGTAGTTGAGAATGCGTGGATTTAGTTTTTTGGTGCGCAAAACTTTTGATCCTATTTTGACGCCATAGACTTGCAGATTTATTACACAACTACCTTCTATTGCCTGTCACTTCCTACTGCCCATAGAGCTGCTTATGCACAAGATGTAAACACAAACTGCATAATTATCAGTCTCAGGCGAGCTTGGTACATGGAACGGACACGCCATGAACCTGAAATGCTTCTGTTTAACCTTTAAATGTAAATCCTGCGTATGTGAAAAACTGGAATAAAACAGGCGATTTCCAAAAAATGTAAAAAAAAACAAAAATAAAAACTGTTATCTAACATTCCATGTACATATGTATGGCCACAGATTTTACATAGACCAGACCACAATCAAGCCCAGGCAATAGTAAGGCACAGGTCAGCATTCTTTAATACCCACACCTACCCGACCTGTTATGTGAACCAACCTGTGCTGTCCAACGTGCAAAACTGTGTTGATCAACCACACCACCTGTCCCTACCCTCAAACCGCCAACTTTAGTCTGTACCGTGATGGCATTCACATTACAGAGATCATTTTTTCTCAGCTAAGCCGCAGTATTTTTCTAGTACACTCGCCTAAACTCGCCTAAACAAGTTCGACCTGCGCATCACTACTAAGTAATATTACCATAACCTGGCCCCGCCCACCACACTCCCAGGTCAGTTTTCAAAAGTGAACTTGGCTCTGGTTATACTAGGCTGATATTATTATGGACCTGCACAGCCTTAGCAGTTTTTCGAGACTTTAAAGGATGGAACAGTGAAAAAAGAGCAACAACAACAATGAAAGTGGCATCTGTAGAAATGTGCCATTCCAGGGGGTCAAGGGTGTGTTGTCACTTTTCATACTCAGACCCCTGACAACTTTAATTCCACATTTTGCTCTCCTTTTTTCATTTAGTTTCTCACATTTTCTCAGATCCTGGACAATATGGAGCAGGCTTCATAGGCTCAGTGCTGAAAACAAGGGCAGTTCCAAATTTACTGGGACAAGGACGTAGTATCAAAAGTCAGGAAGAATCTGTTTAAGCGTAGGTTCCTAAGGGCATTTTTGCATTTGTATTTTTTTTTTTTTTTACCTCAAATCTGTTTGCATAGAGAGCTTGATGTTTAATCAAATGTTTGCGCTTAAGTACAAACCTGATAACAGATAGCTTATATAAACAATATTCGAACCGTTTCCTTTAGCTAAGGTATTTCTACATTACATGTTAGTAACATCAGATAATGTATTTCAGATAATGCATCCTAATCTAGGGTATGTAACAGTCTTTCCTGGGCTAAAAAAATTGAAGTTAAAGCTGCTTAACATTAATTTTTAGTCACTTTCTGGTTTCTTTTTTACTGCATATTACTACTTTTAGTTGCATTATTTATTTTTAAAAGACTAGTTTAAACCTCTTAAGTGAAAAAAAATAAAACAGACAATGGACATTCACCATGGGAAAGTCACATAGATACAGTCTGTGAGTGAGCCTTATTGTTTGGAAATGGAATTCTTTTGTTTTTAACAGAGACAAACAACAGTTCTGTACTGATACTAAGTGCCATTCACCAGCCCTTAAATGCGGACCTGGGATAGGCACTGACAATAGACAGTAAAAGATAAGATAGTCTAGTAGTAGGTGGCTTATCATGTCAGGGGTTAGTATCACTTCTTATCTCCCACCTTACTTATCTCACTCTTTTAGATTTTTCCAAATGTTTTCATTTTCATTTCTTTTTCTCCATCCTACATTTTCCACTATTTTTGCACACAGGGTGAATTAAAATACGGAAACGTATTCTTTGCTTGCTGCTATGCAAATACTGGGCAAATTTGATCAAGGCCGTGGTTTGCAGGAAAGAAAATGCTACCTGGTTTTGCATCAGCTACTGTTCCTCCTGACGCCAGTTAAAATGGGTTGCTCCTTCTGTTGTCTTTACACTACCTCTCATACACTGACTTGACATATAATGAGCATGCACATTGTCTGCTGTCCATTAGTTGAACACCTTTCCCCAGTGCTTTCTTCAACAAATACTGACTAAGTTCCATTTTAATAAACCTTTCCTTTCCTATCTAATTTGATAGTGTTTTCCATTATCAACAAGCATTTCATTATTCTGCCATGTCAAGTATAAGATATTTAACAGAGTTTGCAAGCTTAAGCTGGTCAGCTGCCAGCATTTGTAATGCTGCATAAATGATGGGCAGCATAACAAAGTGAGTAGAGAGAGAGTGTAGAGAAGGAGTAGAGAGGAGTCCCAAGAATTTAGCAATAATTGTAGAAAAAATAGGAATGGGCTTTTGACCTGGCAGCCCTTTAAGGTTCTTGGTTTTGAACCACTCCAGTGAAGCTTTGCCATTTGCTTAGAATTGTTGTCCTGTTGCAAGGTTAGTCTTTGTTTCAGTCTGTTACTGAGTGGAGCAGGTTTTCTTCTAGGATCTGTTGAGAAATGTTACCATCACCATGCTTCACTGTCAAAATGGGTGTCTCATCAGACCAGAGAACCTTTTTACTCAAATCTGATCCTAGGGTCTCTCCAGCTTCTTCAGAGTTATTTTTAAATCAAATTTAGACAACAATAATCAATAATTATCGTGTACAACTTATTATAAATCAGTTTTATTGAAAAAGGATTGTACTGGTGTGTTAAAAATACTCATATTTTTAGACAAATGTATAATTAAGCTAGTAGATTTGCCTGTAACTTGAAGGCCTAAAATAGTCCACTCTCTGTGCCATGAGAATTCATGAATTCACGGTAGGCTTGCCCCAGATTCAGAACAATGTTGGTCACGTATCAATCAGAGGCTATTAAATGGAATTATGGGTTGTTGTATTGTGGGTGATTCACTGGCTTGATAAAATATAAAACATAGTTGGTATAGTAGGTATATCCTCCAAAATGTGGTTAAAATGCGGGGGTGGGGGTCTATTGTAAGGCAGAAGATAACGGCTTTTTATCCATAGACCATATTCGTAAAAGAACCGCAAATACCAAGAACACAATGTCCTATCTATTTTTATGCCCTTCTTTGCACCTCCTGAGTGTGTGGCTTGTGATAAGAGCTTTCTGATTCTCTTCATTTCTAGTGGCATGCAATCAACCGAATGATGCCCTCTCGCATCCCTGCCAATTTCAGAATGCGCATAAATAATGGAAGCACGGCAGTCTCTGTAGGCCTACTGGAACATCACAACAAACCCTGTCGTGTAAGAGAGGCCACGGTGAGAAGTAAACACCGGGGGCAAAGGATTCTGGGCTGTGGGAAACGTGAGGCAAAGATAATGGGGCAAGTGGAAAGAATATGATGTCTGTTGATAGAGAGAATGACTGCACTTCTGGGAAACAGCATTGTTTAGATGTAAATGATAAACAGTAATAAGGCACTGCAGAAGGCACAGATCTACAGGGAAAACAGTAGTTAATGGGCAACTGTCTGATCATTAAACTCTAAATCAGTTCAAGTCCATGCCTTAGAGAGCTTCTTTATGTTTTTTTTTTCTTCTAAGCATTAATTTTCACAGCTGAATAGGTTTGCATTGGGTTAAATAGAGAGGAAGTGCTGGACTTGACCTACATTACTGCTCACCATTTTTCTTCTTATTATTGCTTGGTTGCTTAATTGATTAATGTCTAAATATGCGATCATTTAATCATTGTTAAATTAATTTTTTCTTTATAGCTAGGCCAACAAATGTTAACACTAATCTCAAAATGATGAGATAAACTGCTAAAAAATGATCAGTATACACAAAAACACAAAAAAAAGGTACAGATTGATGGTGGCTTTATAATGGTATGGGGTTTGTTCTGGTATGTCTATAAACATCTCTGACAGAAAATAATGTATAACATAATAATGGGAAAAAATGGAAGATTTTTTGACACAGAAAAAACTAATCTAGGTTGCATCAGGACAGACTTCAAGAAAAAGGGATGAGAAAATCACTTTAAAAAAAGAAAAAAAAAGAAAAAAGAGGATCGACACAATCATTCAATCAATGACCAATAATCTGTTTATGTTGATCAGACTCCAAAAGGCAAATAGTAATTGTTCTCTTTTGGGCTGAATGATTTAAGAATAAAAGAATGATCACATACTTGCACTGAGCCTCAGTCTGGTCATTGTTCATTTCTGCTCAATTGTATCCACCTGGAAAATATTAATTCTGTTTAGTCATGCCATTAGGTTGAAGTTTGAGGTATGAGAGAGAGATTATAGCTTACTGGTTGGAAATGAAAAGCTTATTGAAACCTGACATTACTTTTAAACAATGACTGCATTTTATAGTGGTTCTACAGAGAACAGGCCTAAATATATATGATGTTTTTGGACTTTTGTGCTAGGTGCTAAATAAATAAATAAATAAATAAATAAATAGATAAATAAATGAGTTCTTTTTTTTTTTTTTTTTTCAAAATAGATTTTTAAATAAGTGATCAGAACCATTATTGCACTCTGTCATGACAGCTTTTTATAGGATTTTTATAGGAATTGATTCAATAAAAGGGGGGAATCAATGCACACAGTCCTACCAAATATATTACATAAACACATGAAAAGGGACGTATATAAATATAAACTATAATAAGTATAAAAATATAAATAAAAGAAATAAAAACACTATTTAAGGAATATAATATGGAAATCCGAGAGACCTGAATGCTATAAATAAAGGCCTGAAACTTTCCACCTCCTAGGACATCACAAGTACTCCTCTCTGTGTTGGAGGACATAAATAAATCATGATGAATCCTTATCATATGACATGACTGCATTCTCCAGTTTCTGTGCCCCTGTCCTGCCCTTTGTCTTCAGGAAACACTATGATGGAAAGCACAAGTCTATTCTTGCCTGCTCAGCGTTACCAAAACGTACCTCTGGCCTGAACCGAAACTCACAATACTCATTCATTTATACGTTGCCCAAGATGAATAGAGATATTGTGTAGAGAGTATTCTGTAATCATCCGGGTATGTGTTATGAGTCACATGTGAACGTGCAGCTTCTGTTTCCTAGTGCACTTGCAGCCTGAGAGACGGATGCAACTGGTTTTCTTTTTTTTTTTTAATGGGTGCTGGGCCATCTGCATGTAATAAAACAGGGCAGAGTAAAATGTTAAATGCACAGCAAGGAAAAATATTTCCTTTGGACTTTTCTTTGTTGTAGTAACATTACTGTTATTTGTGAGCTCATTCTGCTGTGTCTGGACTTTCTGCAAATAAAAGCAAAGCTATGTGAATAGTTAAGGGTTAGCAGGACTGCATTATGCATGGATATGGCTTTATTTGCACTACTATTGCAGTAATATAATACAGTCATGTATCAGTAATCAGTATTACTTTCTATCCTTGTAGAATAGATTACTTGTCTTGTATATGGCATGTAAGAGTGCAAAAGATGCATTTTTTTCAGCTGGTACTCTTGAGGGTTTCAACCCTCTCATAGTGGTGATGTTGTGGTCTAAGCGACATGTCAAAATTACAGGCCAGGCTACTTTAGCAGAAACTCTGCGGTGATTGGCCACTCGTGTTTTTACACAGCTGTGCAGCCAGGAAAGAGAACATGGGCAAAAGAAAACAATAGAGATAAAGAAAAGAGAGCTCAGGAATGAAAATAAAGCGCTGAGAAGATACCGCAGCTGACAGCCGTTGGTTCTCCTAGTGGGTGCATTAAACTGGGGAAAGCGGTTTAACTGGTGCCGAGGTGTATTATTTCCAGCCTGAGCTGGTTTTGCAAGACGCGAGTGTGCCTGAGCCTACAACTGTCAGTGAGTGTAAATAATGAAAGTGCAGACTCAGGCATTCAGGAGAGGTCTTAAAGCAAACTGCCTGTCCCCTTCTTCCTTTTTGGGCCGTAGGGTCTCTTTGGTATTACACAGCTACACTCCGCACCATCAGCAAATGTAATATGGTTTGAAAGAATGGTGATCAAGCTCTTATGATTCCAGAGATTTGTAAAAGCTACTTTTTTTTTCATCTGTACTAGAATATAAACCCTCTTCCCTGTTTAAATGAACCTTAAGCGTATATAAAGATTGTTATTTTTTTTGTCAGCGCCTAAAGATTACATTAACATTTACTGGCTTTAACAGGAAGTCTTTAAGGTAAAAAACTGAATAACCTTGAATCCCAGACTTTTAGTTTCTTCTTTGTTCTTTTCTTTTTATCATGATGCATGCCAGCGAAAGAACTTTCCTTCGTCCTTGGCTCGTTTTTTTCTTTCTGCCACGTGAGAGGGATGTGTTTAAAAGTTTCTGCCCTGGATCTTCACAATTTTGTTTGACACTCCCAAACTTATTTCTCCCTTAATTCTTATTCCTCTCTCTATGTCCCCGGTTTTTTAAAACCGCACCGAGCCACCCATTCTCGGATTCCTGTGGCTTGAATACTGGTCAAGTGAGCCTAACCGTTAAAGCAGATGGAATGAAGAGAAATAAAATGTTAAATTAAAGTAACTAATGTGGGCTTAGTTGCATTTTAATTATTAATCCAGCTACCTATGTGTGCTGTTTTTGGGAACAATAAACAGGATGTGGTGCAAAAATTTATTTTCTAAGTGTAATTATAGAGTAACAAATCTATATGTACTCATAATGCAGCGTTAAACAAAGGACATGTACAACAAGGAAATGCTGTTAGTTAGTCGCTTATATACTGTCGTTCTTATTTTCCCCAACAGTATTTTATCTAAAGTGTTCTCATTTTTCACCCCATGTAACAAACCACTTCTTGTGCTACTGCATTATGGATCAACCTCGACTTGCCTTACTTTCCTGCAGAGAAGCAGGTCTTCATTTCCAACACTTTTTCCTGTTCAGGCTTGTTTCACAGCGCTCTGTATTGAATAAGACACCATGGTGCTCAGACTAGAGTGAAACTCAGGGTTTGTCTCTGTGTTCGTGTCAAGGTCACAATTTTTTTCCCCTGCTTATTTCCCCTAGCATACACTTTTTAGCAAATCGAACACTGAGTTTGCCATCTGTTTATTCTAGATACTATGAACATAGGACTGTTACTAAGAATAGACAAAATGCTATCTATGCCTGGCCTGGTCTGTGCATGAGATTTGCATTCTCCTGACCATGCATCAAAATAAAAATATCTATGACCATTGGCCATTACGTTCCATAAATAAAGCACAAATATTGCTGAGATCCTGTGAACCGAACATGATGCGCTGCACTACAGTAAATGTACCGTCTGCTTGCCTTAGCCTGTTCGTTTCCTCATTCTTTCACCATGGATTTCCAGCTGTTCTCTCATCCTCTATTTTATAGCCATTGTAACCTTTGTGTGCAGAACTTGAAGCCATTCAGAACAAACTGAAAGAGGTGTTTATAAAAGACAACAAATGGGCTACCACACATACACACACAATTTATAAAGCACAGGCTTCTCTCTCAGATGTTCAACACACATCGGATGGGATTAACTCTCCTATTGCTCTCACCATCAAGGGGTTTTTTAACTAGTAAAAATGGCCACGTTTGCTAAATTTGATACCCCATTCTGTTGATCCACTATGAAAGATTTTTTGTGGTTCCATGAATTTATAT
>JAOVVF010000032.1:10528880-10541380 GCA_028565595.1 Duopalatinus emarginatus | reverse complement strand
CGGACAGATATTCCTGTTCTTGTCCCTCCACAACATCTATCCTGCCTGACTCAGTACAGCCCACAGCTGTTATATTGTATATATGTGTGTTAATAATTTAGTACAATGCTGGTCTGGTTGTTTTTTTATCTATGCACTTTTTTTTTTTTATGCCGGTAGGTCTAGTGGTCATTGCTCTTATGTCCTCTCTTCTAATGTACATAGTCTCTTTTCTTTTTTCTTTTCTTTTCAAATGACTAGTTTCGGTTGCTGATCTTTTCCTTGTGTGATCATTAGCCACGGGGATTTCATAGACTAGCCTTCCCCCCACCACCACCCGTTTAGAGGAACCAAACACGATAGGTGGCTTCTTATCTAGTATCGGCGCTGAGGTCATTGGCTAATGGGGCAGGTGGTGACTGAGTTGTGTTTGCTCTTCTTAGTGCAACTGAAACCATGACAATGTCCTTGTTTATGTACGTGAGTGTGTGTGAGTGTGTGTGGGAGACAGGCAGACAGAGACAGAGAGAGAGAGAGAGAGAGAAAGAGAGAGAGAGAGAGAGAGAAGGACTTGCTGCATTCATTTTGTTTATAGTGGTTATGCACTATTGACCTCCCGTTGCTTTATTTTGGACCTGAAACTGCTCGGTTTCTCCTCTAACCTCGGTCAGATATGGAGAAAAGTTGTGCCTTTGAACAACACAGAGTGATATGCTTCTCTGTCTACATTTTCTTACACTAAACAGCTAAAATGGACTCTTACCTACATATACTCAGCAGCGAATATATGAAAATATTTTTTTTGGTAGGCTACAACTCATTCCTTCACCTTTTTCAAAATCATACAGTCATACAGAGCTGTAGCTGCATGGCTTTAGTTCTGGGGTTCTCAAACGCTTTGGGAAGCTATCCTTTTTGTGCCAAGGATGTTATTTATTTATTAGCAAAAGCCCTCAAGGCACCCTACCCCATAGCTCAAATTCGTAAAGAATGCCAGAAACTGTTGTTGGAAAACATCAAACTTATCAAGGCACTCTAGTTACACAGCGATTTGCTTATGGGCCACAGGGCAGCCGTGGCTTAGCGGTTAAGGCACCTGGAACTTTAACAGGAGTGTGGAGGCATTTTATAACCACTGTATACTGTATATCGAGGACGTCTGAAAGTCTGGTGTTGGTAAATAGGGAGTAGATAATAAAGCGGTGATGCCGGCCATCTGTTGCATCTCTTTTCACTAAATGTAAATATTTGGGAAAGGGGAAACAGTACATGCAGGTCTGGCTGTAAAACAGAAACCAGGAAGGTTTGAGCTAGTACCCTGATGCAGTCAATATTCTTCTCTTCTGAAATCTTTCTGATGTTCTTTGTGATGACCTGTTGGTCGGTGCTGTATTTTTGTTATTCCCTTGAGAAGATATCTGCCGTGTCAACTTGGGGAGGTCATTTCTAGTGCAGTTTTTACTGCTAACTTATGAAAATAAGAAAAAAAAGCTTCCTTTTTTTACTCGTACTCATTTTTCAGTGATGTGCAGTGTCATATTAAAGTGAAATATAACGCAGGACTAGTGAAGAGAGCAAAAAAACACAGGGCTCGACGTCGCAGAATGCAATGGAGCTTCATAAAGCAGTTATAGTGAGTAGCAGCAGAGACTCGGCCTGGCACAATGGCATTGACAGTGATATTAGCATGAACGTTGAATATTTGGAGGCTGATATGTTTGGGCAGAGTGCTTAGATAAGGAAAGGAGAAACAGACTCAAGGCCTTCTCTTTACAGATATGAAGCAAGGACTGAATCCTGCTAAACTTCCCACTAAAGATGGTGTGGGTAATGTAGAGAACAAACTAAAACCTGGGTGTCGTAGATCACATGTTAATTTTAAAGATTAACATGCAAATTGTTCACATGGGATTTTTTTTTAAATTTCAGCGCACCATCGTTTAGTTATAAAAGACTCGTTTTTAATACCAGCGAGAGTGAAGTATTGTCTTTATTGTGCTCAACGGCTTTTTGCTTTTTGTGAATTTGATACAGTGATGTCACTCGATACTCCATTTCAAACAATATGTTCTTGACTTTATTTATTTATTTATTTCAAATGCCGCACATAACCTTTTCTTTCCCTTCTCTCACAGACGTCTTTCAAATATGCCCAGCAAGTCATTCTGTGGTCCTTTAACGAGATGGGTAGACAGTAGTCATTTTTGTCATGACTCAGAAGTGGTTCTGAGGTTCTGCTTGCATTGCTGCTCCTGGAGACTGGTGGCTCTGTGTCTGACAGAGACTTTGACCTTTAAAGATGACTTTAATGCATGCGACTGGCATATGCACATAGTTACCAGGACACAACATATTTCAACACCAAGTTCTTACAGCTGAGAAGAATCAATTTTAATTGTGATCTGGGTTTTTTTTTTTGATCAAAGGTAAATTATGATTTCAATTTACCTTTGATCAGAAAACAAAAACAGATCGCAATAAAATTGATTCTTTTGAGATTTAAGGTGCTCGATACTATCATTCTTTTCCAAGGTGTGATGTCTGTTGTCTCCTTACATGATGTGCTGCATGACTTTATGACTCTGTTTTCTCAGCAGGAAATTAAACTGTGGTTAGCAAGCATTATTCACCAACAAAACTCTCCCCAACTGTTTTTTATTTCTACTATATTCCCAATCACCCACACAAGCCATTATCAGGTTGCACATCTGTGCTTGCACAATAAAAGGCTTTTTGTGTATGTTAGAAGTAATACACTGTTCATCCAGAATGGGCAAAACTAATTTAACTAACAGCTGGATGCAATTTTATTAGAAAATTTGTCTGTGGTAAAATAATAGTCTGTGCACCTGTGAATGGTCAGTCATCCTGAAAAATGATATTAAAGTGCTTTTATCCTTTTAAATGGCAAAAACAACATTCAAGCATGTATACACCACTTTGTCCTGCGTTTCCCCAGTATGGTCTCAGACTAAAAAAAAAACACTTCAGTGGTGTACATTTAATACTGCAGAATGTGTCCGCAATAAATAGGCTATGCATAAAATTGTATCTGACTGATACGATCTTTTATCTCACTGCTAACCACAGATGAATTATGGACTTAAATATGGACGACGATAGCCTATGCAAGTACATATTCTACAATCTTCATTACTATCATCTGTTTTATGTTGTCAAATAAGGGTTAGGATCCCAGCGGGTCTAAAAAGATGTAGACTGAAGTTTTGGTACATGACTTGTGTCAGTCAAACTGACACAAACTTAAAACTTTATATTTATAGTTTATAATTTTTGGATGCAATTTGTATTTCACTCTGGATAAGTATACGAAATACCATAAATGTAAGATGTAAATTTAACTATTTTGGATGCAGCCTGGAGGTTTGCTAGTGTGTACCACTAGCACTAGTAATTTACCATGTGATGCTTACAGTTTATACAGGCAGACTTGAGTAGAAACTGCTTGAGAATGGCCTTGGAAAAAGGTCTGAAGTCAAAATACTGAACAAGAAAATCCTTATTTTGTACATGCATGGCCATTCTTACAAAAAAAAATAAATCTGAAAATAAATTATAAAAATTGGCAAACTTATTTAGACGTTTATCAATTGCAAAAGAGTTAGTAGTGCTTACACAGACTGCTGAAAGAATAATAGGTATAATGCTAGGCTTTATGTTGTAGGTTCTCGCATGACACTTAAGGTTATTCCATCTGATGCTGCTTTGTGACAGTCTGACAAGAACTGGCCAAGGCCATATGTATACAGCGAGCTACAAATGTTGCTCAGTAGGTGTACAAATGGAGACCATGACAGAACAGCCTGCTTAGGGTTGTATACAACCTTCCAGAATCACTAGACAAGACAAAACTTGAACACACTATAGACAAGCTAACGTTAACTTGGCTGTTAGACGAATTGAATAATTTGGAAACAGGTTCTGCTGACACTCCGATACTTCACACTGGAGTGGAGACACAGAATGGCTTAAATATCAAAACTGTGGAGTCCAAAATACACAAGACAAACTGAAAACTGTGACCATAATGGGGGTTAATCACAGGATAGACAATGGGTGGGAAAAACACAAGGGAAAAACCAAAGTCAGTGCTTGGGGGATGGAGAACGGGTGTCATGTGGAGATGGGGAACTATGTTCGTAGGCAGCCAAGAATTCTGCTAACTGGAGTCTGTATTCTGGGACTGTGGCAGGGGCGAATCACTAATAGATGGATATGGTGATGAACATTAACAAGACCAGAGACTGCTAGTGGTGCAAGAAGGCAGCATGAATTCACAGTTGAATTCACTAATCAATATATTTGCGAATGTGGTTGCCAAGGTTTCCTAATGAGTGGAGGAGTTTTCCTTAGTAAAACAATCTCTTTTTTTATTTTTTTTTCGTTTTTATTTCTCTACTTTATTTCCCCTCCTACTGCATACTGCATCTCAAGTGTGCACACTATAATTACAGGCTGTTGCCTTCTGTTTTCCAAAGGCCACGTCCAGCTCTAAATGAGCCTCTGTAGGCCCTGGCTTCTTCTGCACTTAGACTGGTGGGGGTCTGTAGATGTGTAATTATACCTTCTCATGCCACGGCTGCTGTTGATTTGCTGCATTGCGCAGGAAGCAGGAAGGCAGTTTAGGAGTGAATCTGTCTGTTTCCCCCCTTTCTGGCATTGTCTCAGTGCCTCAGTCTCATGGGACATAAATAGACATTACATCCTTCTGCCACAGAGCTAATATAGATGCTTTTCTGATTTAAATTGGATCCTGGAAAGCAGAGAAATTTCACCAGATAATCACTATGTCTATAATGCAAACTGTATTGGCCAAAACCTGCTGGTTGTCCAGCGTTAGACAAGGACATAGATGTTCCTCTGGGTGGATGAATCAGGATTAACACTGACAAACACCATAACACTGTCCTTCCATTGTACATCCACATAACCAGAGACCAGACCAGATATGTAAGTTGCAGCAGTATATGGAAATGTGAGGTGATGGTCTGAATTTTTGCAACATCTAAAACGATAGCATTCCCAAAGCTGCCAGTCGAAACATAATGGCAAATTTGCATACCAACAGCAATCATCTGGTCTAAAAAAATAGTATTGTTTTCACACAAAATGTTACTGGAGGTTTCTCACATTTACATTTGTACTTAATGTTCTGTACCACAATATACGATTTTTAACCAGTGTCAGATACAGGGAATTTATTTACAACAATTAAATTTATTAACAGGGTCTCAGGCCAAACCAAATTATCATTCTACTCATGGTGTAATTTGTTCCTAATTTCCCCTTTTATTTACACAAATTAGAGCGTCTTCATTTCTGAATGGCTTCAGTATTCAAACATTTTTGTTTTACATCGATTTTAATCTTTTCTCTTATTGCCATTTTTTTCAGTTAGCTGTTTTAAAATGCATTGTATCACAGGAGAATTCAGATTTCAGGTGTTATGATGAAATCGACTCACACACAGGCTTTATTAGTCATTTTTCAGAAATTTTTACTGTAACTTGTTTTGGTTTATTATTGCATCAGTATTTGCATAACACTAAGGGTAGTAATCACACATTTAGCATTTTCAGTTATTTTACTTATTAGCAATTTAGTAGATTTCAGCTAGATTGGAATCAGGACATGTTTTCTCTTAATATGTAGTAATTATACAATCTTTATTTTGTTTTTGTCCACATACAATCACATTATGTGGATTACGGAAATATATGCATATTTAGTTAGTCCTGTTTGCTCGCATTTTCCCGGTAATCATCATTGAATTCCTGCATATATGTGGATGTGTACAAAGGTGTGGGGGACAAAAATAACAATATTTTCTGTAGCATAAAGGAGGCACAAACACTCCAGGAGAAGTATGGTCAGAAAAAAACTGCAACAATAGAAGGGAACTATATTGTATATTTTTCTTTCCTCATGGCCAGTATCATATACCACATCCCTCATCTCTGCTTTGTGCTGTGTGTGGTATTTTCTCTTTTTAGTTAAAGAAATATTTATTAAAAGGGGCACACACATTCCTGTCAAATGCACAGGGGTATTCCTCCTGCTTTCTTTCTTCCTGGCCAGAAAAAAACCTATCCTAAGAATTTAGTTTAATTTACACACTCTGTTTTTGTAGATTTTCAACTGAATAAAACTCTTCCTTCTTCTGACTACAACTCAAAGCTCTTTAACATGCTGCTAGATGATGAACCTAAAGTTCCCCTAAAGGCTTGTTCCTCAGCCAGAACCTTTGCTTTGCTTAAAATGGTGAATAGTAAACTTACACTGTAGGGAATTTAACAAGTGATTTGTATTTTAACAGGTTACTTAAAAGGGTTCTTATGTATGAATTCTCTCTGTATTTTACTTATATTGTGGAAGTTACATCATCTTTCTGAGAAAGAGGTGTGTGTGAGTGTAAGTGTATGTGTGCGTGTGTGTGCGTGTGTGTGTTTTAGAATGAGTCTGTGCAGGCAGTGCAGTATTTGTATAACACCTGAAGGCATAGTGCAGTCAAGAAGAGATAAATCTCACCTGGACGTCATAAATCGGACGGATAAATCATTACACCAGGAGCCAAATGTCTGTTGTGACACATGCATGCACATGCATGCATGCACACACACACACACACACACACACACACACACACACACACACACACACACACCTGACAGAGGCCACTTCTATATACTATATGGAAAATTTGTATTGGGACACTTAATCATTTAATTCACGCCCTCAACACAGTCTCTTTCCTTTACTTCTACCATCAGGCCCATGCTATAGGCCATCTTGTGAACGACTTACACTCACTTCCCCTTACAATCATTCTAACTGGCTATATTCTGGTCAACACACACACACACACACACACACACACACTCTACTGCATATTTATTGTACCCTCTAAACTCCATAGAATGAACTCTACATTTTTTTGTCATTTGCAATAATTCAAAGTCCACTTTATAACAGATTCCATTTGTTAATTATATATTTGCAGTTTTCTGCTCTTTGCACAATAATGAGGCAAACATTACTCTGCCTCATTCTCTTTGCATAATTACTGTTCAATTCAAATAGGTTTTACTGTAAATAGGTTGTGGACAAAGGGTTAAGAGTAATCCTCTGTCAGAATTACATTGTGTGACGTCCGTTTACGCTGTGCATAGAACAATAAAAAGTGCATCTACTGAAGTGTATCACAAACCCTGACCTGAATCCAATAAAAGAGATGTTGACTGAACTGAAGAAAGAGGCCTACAGACTTCACAGAAGTTTCACCTGTTCTCTCAGGAGGAATGAGCAAAAATTTCAGAAAGAATTGTGAGAAACTTGTGGTAGGCTTCTATTTGATTCAGGTTGAGCAATTAAAGTCAATTCCTCAAATATTAACAAAGCTTTATATCAAATTTAGACCCACAGAAAGTGTGCTATACCAGATAAAACCTGAAATAAATGTGCTGCTTTTTAAAAATAAACTCAAGTAGATACTCAAATTGACTTGCAGAAATGTACAGTAGCATGAAATTTGTGTGTTTGAATGTCTTTGGTCATAACTTTAAGTTATGCCTGTAATGTATATTTTAACTAATATGGAAGAAAACAATAGAAAACATTTGAGTTTCTCTAAGCTGTTTGGAAATTTGGCAAGAATGGTTTTAATTGTGAGGCATTTGGGTATTCCAGTAGCATGTAATGACAGCAGTGTTGAGAGTTTGCACTAGCAGAAGGAATTAAAAAATATCAACTAATTGGGGAATGGACCACAGTATGTTTAACATCTTAGTATGGATTTAGTATGTTAAAACCTCTGAACAAAAACCTCGTGACAGCTGATAACCAGTTGATTATTAGATGTTTGGCTGATCTAAAAGACAGTGAGTGACTTTATTCACAGAGCAATTTCCCTGCTGCACTGTCTGCTGGAGACAGCTAGGGGTTGAGTGAAGATTGCAAACAATAATGGTGATAACAAGCATCTTTTTCAAGTAACTGCTGCATAGAACCAAGTAATTTTGCTTGTAAATCTGTATTATGGCATACAAGTACAGCTCATTTAGGGTAATCTATAGGGTTTCCTACTCTACGTTCTTGAGATCGACTCTGGATTTACTATCACTTGGAGCAGGCCAAAGCGGTTCCTAAAGAGAAGTTAATACATTAATAATTAATAGCTTGTTTTGGAAGTCTCAGATGCTAAACCTTGACCTTAAATCTTAAACATTATTAGCATAGGGTTTTATATTGTGTAATGCAAATGTTGTTTTTTTTTTTGTGTGTAGGCACACTTACCCAGGAGTAAGCATTGTTTTGTTTAATAGGTATTCTG
Source organism: Duopalatinus emarginatus (assembly GCA_028565595.1). Taxonomy (NCBI): domain Eukaryota; kingdom Metazoa; phylum Chordata; class Actinopteri; order Siluriformes; family Pimelodidae; genus Duopalatinus; species Duopalatinus emarginatus. Next base: position 10,533,051 of record JAOVVF010000032.1, on the reverse strand, counting down.
GGCCACCACAAGACAGTTTAGAAGTGAAGTAATTAAATTTGGTGGTGGTGGGGAAGTTTGCTGAAAATTCCTATGTTAAAAGTTTTTACAGTGGTGTTGGGTGGGCTGCCTCCAAGCTTTCCTCATCAGGAAGACAATAAATGTGTAGTCTCAGTGGGCTTTCTCATAAATACCTCTATTAAAATGTAGATAGAGTCTACCCACCACTGGAACAGGCTCTATTACCACCTACAGTAGGAAAGGAAGTGTTTGAATTTAAAGCATATGCATCCAGCTCATAAAGACTGTATTGCAAATGCATTTTGTTGGTTAAAATAATACTGACATTTTCTAGCATTTGTTACACATATCAAGTCTCTTCGTTTTTTGCTGTACACTGACAGCCCCAAACCATGCCGCCCAGGGATCAGTTGGAGGGGTTAGGTGCCTTGCTCAAGGGCACTTCAGTCGTGTCTTGTCCCATGTGGGAATCTAACTGGTCACAAGACCACAATGCTATACAATTGTTGTTTTTAACCAGTGGGAGGGAACAGTGCACTTCCCATGCCTATTCTGCCAGAAATTAAAATAATAATAAGAAATACAGAAAAAGATCTGTATTTCTGTATCCATCTCTGTATTTCTTTGTGCATTCCAATCTGCCTTCTGATTCTTACTGCTGATGAATGATTTGCATCTTGGTACAGCCTCTATATTTGTGGCATGGCCTCTATATTTCTTCCAATGGTGGACTGTGTAACATTACCCCTACCCTGTGGAGGATGTTGCTGATGTCACTAAGTGTTGTTCTGAGATTTTTCTTCACAGCCGTCATAGTGTTTCTGTCAGCTGTTGTTTTCCTTGGTTGATGTACTCAATGCCTGGTAGTTAGCACACCAAATCTTACTATTTTTAGTCTTCTCTCAGGTTTAAAATAGCTTACTTTTCTCCCATAGACAGCTCCCAGGTCTTGATGTTGGGTCATCATTGTGGGCAACAAATGCAGTCTTCACTGGCAAGACTCAAGAGCTCAAACCAAGAGTAGACGTTCAGCTATAAAACAGTAAAGTGAACATGCAATCTATGAGGGCACGCCAAAAATGGGTTTAAATTAGGTGATATGTTCAAACTTCTGAGTGGCACAATAGAAAAGCGTCTACCAAGTGACACAAAAGAAACAGCTGTGATTTCAAATCCCGATGGTGCTACAGTCCAAGAGAGTAAACTGGTCATCCTCTCACCCTTATCAATCACACGTAATACTCGCCACTTATGGGCGTCTGTGAGCTCATTTATATGAATCTTTCATCGAGTGTGTTACACCACCCCATAAACTCAGAGGTACCATGTTGGCATCCACCTTGTTTGGCAGCTGTCTTGTGATACAATATCAGGAAATTAATATCTCATATTTATCATTTGAGCGCAGTCCCACTTGTCATCGTTAACATACCTGTCTTGTTTTTTGCTCTTCCTTTACAGTGGGGAATGGGCAGTCTGTGCAGATGGACACAGAGGTATCTGGCTTTGTGGGTTCAACAGTAGAGCTGAGCTGCCTCTTCATCAACAGCAAGAACCCTGTAAAGATCTCTCAGGTCACTTGGCAGAAGTTTTTTAATGGCACCAAGCAGAATGTGGCCATCGCCAATCCAGCGCTAGGTGTCTCTGTGCTGCCTGCCTTTAAAGACCGTGTTGCCTTCAAGCACTTGGCCACACCACAGGCAAATCCCTTGCTTGAGGACACCACAATCATTTTTAGCAACTTGCGCCTTTCGGATGAGGCTGCCTACATCTGCGAGTACACCACCTTCCCAGCAGGCAACCGGGAAAACATGGTCAACCTCACAGTCTATGGTAATACATGTTTAAATTCAGCTTCTATTCAGCAAGCATATAGAGTGACTTTTTGCTTGCTATAATATATTGTATAATTTCTATAATATGTTCCATGTTATGCAGTCAGCTCAAAAAGTATTGGCACTCTTGGTAAAGAAGGCTATGAAAATTGCTCAAATCTTTTTTTTTGTAAAAAGAACTTTCACTGAGAATGAGAGTAAGAATATTTTGAGAAAAAAAAATATATGTCATAATTATTTGCACCTCTGCATGTAGTACTTTTCTAGTAGTGGGATGTGGTGTCCAATTATACGTATTATGACATGTTGTGACACTTATACATATTGTGAGGAATATCTAAAGCAGTTTGTCCTCTGTCACCTCATATTTATACCGCAATGAAACTAACAACTAATGGCTGATATATTATTGGTTTTGGTTTATAAATTTCATATAATAAAGTTCATAATAATCAATAATCAATTAATGCTTAGATTTCGGCCAGATTTGAAATGTGAGGATGAATTAATTAGTAAGTGCTACTTGATCAAAAGGGCATTTTTCCTATAGCCTTTCTTACTAATCATTACCAAGCAAGCCAATATGTCTTTAGCAAGCTAAGTAAAAGCCCAGACAACACTGACAGTGTCTTTTTTAATCCGACATGTGATCTATTCAATGATTAAGTTTAACTTACATTACTTATATTATAAACATAAATCACAAAAACACTTATTTGTAACATAACCTTTTTTTCGTGTTAAAATTAATGTTAGGAAATTTGGGAAACTGTCCATTTTTTCTTTTGTAATGAAATGCAGAAACCTTCAAATAAGCATCAAAGACAACTGACAATATTGTAATACTGTATATATTCTAAATTGTAATTAGCCTAAAAGCCTATACACAGACATTACATTACAGTTCTTACATTATAGGTGTTAATTCTTACTTTTACAAGCTATTTTTTTACTTTTATGATTCACTAGGAGAAATGTCTTTTATATGCTTGACTGATCACAATGCTTGTATGCAACATGTGTTCAGTGTGCCTGAGGTGGGATTTTCCCTTATAAGAAGCCATTTACTTAGTTTCGCTGTTTTCAGTCACGTGTCTGTACGTGTTTTATAATCTCTCTCTCTCTCTCTCTCTCTCTCTCTCTCTCTCTCTCTCTCCATTAAGATAACACCTCCATTTAATTAAAAGTTAAATAAAAAAGAACAAGATATACAGAGAGGAAGAGGGTTAACTAAATTTGTGTAGGGCCTGTCATAGAAAAGTAATTAAAAATTAAATGTATGTTGTTTTTTTTATCAAGCCTGTCAAAAGGAAACAGTTTTTTTTAAAGTAGTGCTTCTTTACCAGCACGTCTCTTCAGTTACCACCCACCTCCACACCTCTAATTTGAGGACAGAGTCTATAAAAATGTCAGAGCCCTACCTTACCTTGTTGGAAGAAGTGTAGTTTAGGTGGCCTTTCATCACCTCTGGCAGTTAAAAGGGATGAAATAGAATCAGCTTTTAGTGCACACTTCTTTGTGCAGCCAAACATTTTTTATTTAGATACAGAGAATGAACTGCTAGTTGGTGCTTTTACCAGCATTTAGATTAGTTTACTTTAGGTGTTTAGACACACTAGTGCCTTCTTTATCTGCTTTTAGCTACACATATATGTATTGTATATGTCATGTATTAGGGTGTTATAATAATGGTTCCAAATTATAAATGATATATAGTTTATTGTACACTCAACCCCTAATGTGTTTATGTTTTTCTTTAACCTAGCTCGACCGGTGACACATATGTCCCTTACCACTCCTATCATCATTGCACGGGCCCAGAACCACAAGATGACAGTCGCCACATGTCTGTCAGCGAACGGAAAGCCTCCTAGTGTGATTAAGTGGGATACCAAGCTGAAGGGCCAAGCCACATTCCAGGAGACACGCAACCCCAATGGCACAGTCACTATACGCAGCAACTATATGATAGTGCCGAGTCGCGAGAGTCACCGCCAGAAACTCACGTGCATTGTCACCTACAATTCTGAGCACATCAGTGACAGTGTCGTTCTCAATGTTCAATGTAAGGCAAACTGATTTTATATATGAACCTTTCTACAAGACAAATATAAATGTATATACCTTATATTTTTTAACAACCGGTGTGTGTGTGTGTGTGTGTGTGTGTGTGTGTGTGTGTGGGGCAGGGGGTGCTGGGGGCTGTTTTAGAGTCAAGACAAATTTCACAACTATTTAGGAGATATGTGGTGCAGTAGGAACTTTAACGGAATTACCTGTCCAAAGCGTGTTTAAGGAATTCATTAAGTATTGTAACTGGGAAATCTTTTAGTCAC
>JAOVVF010000032.1:10495370-10517298 GCA_028565595.1 Duopalatinus emarginatus | reverse complement strand
GGGGTGACATGGCTATACTTGGGGAGGTTGAAAACAAGTCGAGCTGCTGCATTCTGGATCAGTTGCAGGGGTCTGATGGCATGCAAGGAAAGACCAGCCAAGAGGTAGTTGGAGTAGTCCAGTCTTGAGATGACAAGAGACTGGACTAGTACCTGGGCAGCTTCCCTCAAGAGAAATGGTCAAATTTTTCGAATGTTGTGCAGGAAAAACCTGCATGACCGAGCCAAGTTAGCAACATGAGAGTTGGTCGTCCATAGTTCAAGCTTTGAAGAAGCCTTACTCCCTCAATGCAATTAGTGTTGAGTCACTTACAAAATGTCTTTTTTCCTCTTTCTCTTTCATATTCTCACTCAGTCCGGCCTCTTTCCAGCCATTATTCTAATCTGTACCAACATTGGCTGTCATTATTTCACATAGAGACAAAAACTTGGTCCTGAAAGCTTTAAGATCACCAATTTTTTTTTTTGCCTGCTGCCATAAGACAGAGTAGAAAAGAAAGCATTACCATTGCTTAATATATACAGACATAAATATGTACATGCATGTAGCTTTGTGAGATATTTTTTTTCCCCTGATCACAATTTACATTTAGTTTAGCCTCCAGAAAAGCCCAGAATAAGAATTTCCACCCTTTTTCATGTTTAAGATACAAGTACAAGAGAGCCAAATAATATTAGCATACCATACATCGTACAGTGTGTTTCAATGCAAAGCAACATGTCTGTGGAATGCAGCGACTAGGCTGGACATGCAACCACTTAACATCTGCTTTTATTTGCAGGCACTAACATAGGTAATATACACAAAATTTATGGAGCAAAATCACCGTGAACTACATAAACTCTGTATGTATATATATATATATATAAAATTTGTCAACTGTGCTAAATTAAATGTAACACCTCAATACACCTTAACCCTCTTATTTAAAAATATGCACTAACACCCTGTGAATTTCCACACATTTGATCATTGTATTATAATAGTAATTTGTAATACATTTTTAATGTGCTAGTATATGGTATAGAGATGTTCCAGAGATAACAGAAATAACCACTTTTGCTTTGATAACATATTTTAGCACCCAGATTTACATCCTTTATATCTTTTGTGATGTATAAAAAGTCTTTATACATCACAAAGATGTCATAGATTATATTATATATCATATATTATATATCAATGATTATAGGGCACAGAGAACATCATGTTTTTTTATGGTTTTAATTTATGTGACTTGGATGTAGCCACTAAAGTTCTTATAAACTATTACAAGAAATGTCACTTTATTTATTTTTATTACTGCCCCATCCCTAATCCCATCCCATTTTTTGCTGCCTAATAAATTATGAGTCAAAAATTTTTTGGTTATGATAGAAAAACTGCCTGCTCTTTCTGGGGGAAATAATTCTCCTCATGTATGTTTTTAGCCTTGTGCTATGAAGATGTAGTTTTTCAAAACCAAAATTCTGCTAGTAGTGATATAGTGATCTTTGTAGTACTTCGTCCTTTACCAAATACTGTATGTACATGTATACATCATGTATCATAATACATATACATCAGTGGCACCTAACAAGTGGGTGGAATATATTAGACAGCAAGTTCTAAAATCTCATGTGTTGAAATCAAGAACAATGGTCAAGCTCAAGGATTTGAGCGACGAGATTCTGACAGCTGGAGGATTCTGAGCATCTTCAAAATGACAGGTCATATGGGGCGTTCCTGGTATGCAGTGTGTCCAAAGAGGGACAACCAATCAGCTGGCAACCAGGTCTCATTTGTGTGTGTGATTGTGAAAGATAGCTTGTACGATCTAACAGAAAATTCACAGAAGGATCTGTTGCTTATGTCTTGGTGCAATATACCACAATTATATGTTTGACAGTGTAATTCTTTTGGTTTCCATACTACAACTAGCTCTGGGGCATGTTTCACAGGAATGATGGTGGCCCAATGTGGTTAACCCTCAAAGTGGATTCCATCATCAGCAAGACCAAAAGCTATAATTAAAAAAATTAGGAGTGAGATACATATGCTGGGTACACTGTACACTCCATTTCATTGTGGGAATAGCAACAGATCCACAGTCTTGTTTGCATCTTAGCAACAAAATACAAAGGATTTACTCAGATTCTTCTTCAATTATATCTTTATTGCCATGAGAAAGCTCCAGTGTATTGCTAGTCTGTCAGTTTATTTCAGCACTGCCAACAGTAATTATATCCTTTTATTTTACTTTGGTTTTTGGTATAGGACAAATGCGTGTCTGTTAAAACAAAGCAAACTTTAGCTGTAGGTAATATAAAACAATTCTATTACTTTTTCTGCACCTAGATAGTGGTTGTGTGATTCTGAAGACTGAAGATTTCAGCATTGTTAGTTTGGCAAAGAAGTCTTGTTTCTGTTATTTCAATCAGACTTACAGAGTGGCAGTGGCAATAAATGCTATTGCCACACACCTATCATGCAACTATCTGCTGCGGGTGTTCTCTATATATCTCTTAAAAAATTAAAAAAATTACATTTTAATTTGAATAAGCTTAAACAATTTGTTACAAAATGTAATGCAATATGTAAAGTAAAATAGTAGTCAACTTACACAGACAATCAGCAGAGTTTAGCCATATGTGCAATATTATAATTATTAGTTTAAGTATAGATGTTGAATATAAAAATGAGACCAAACATTAAGGACAATTAAATCCTGCTTACTATATTATATTTTATGATTAATAATTGCACACAGTATACAGTATAAAAGTATACAATATGTAACAACTGAACACGTCTCTTGAAATTGCCTTATTAACCAAACTATCAATTACATCTAAAATCACAAAAAAACATACAGAATCGGGTTAATATGGTAGCTGTCCAATCCTGTCAAGTCCCTTTTAACCATCGAGATTTTTGTTAGTTATCACCTCCATTGAAAAAGAAAAGAGTTCAGCTAACCATGGTAGGATTAAGAGGTCTGCACTGGGATCGGGTTCCGCTGGGTCCCGCGGGAATCTCGCGGGAACGGGCGGTTTGCACTTAGCTGCGGATGGGAATAGGCGGCTGAAACAAAACACTGCGGGATTATAGACTATAGCCTAAAGGTAATTTCAAATAAATAAAATACAGAGAATGAGAATAGAATATAAAACTGCCTTTATTTCATTTAAAAAATACATGAAAATAATGAAATAGGAGCACTATTCTCGAAAAGTGCGTCAAAAGCTGCAGGTCAGGAAAACGAAACAAACCCCAAAAATTTCTTTATTAATATCCTATATTACGTTTTCTCCTGCGGCATGGGAGAAGACACAAAATCAATGTATCTATGTGCGGGAATAATTTGCGGGTTGTGGGCTGGAGTAGACATACACATTGCGGGATTGGGCGGACACGTTGCACACACGTTGCGGTCTCGGGCGGTAATGGTCAGAATGTCAGCGGGAGCGGCATGAAAAAACAGTCCCGTGCAGTTCTCTAGTAGGATTCATGAAGAAAAGAATCTCACTGTGCTTTAACACATATTGACAAATAAAGACTTCTTCTGATCTTTTAAACCCTCTTTGTAAATACGCACCTGAGCCTTGGAACATAGCAGTATTAAGTATGTGAAGGCAGAAAGCATATTCTTATGTTTACATTTAGGTCTTTATCCAGTGCTCTGATCCAGAGCAACTTACAAAAGTGTTTAATCATTAACTTATTAGCACTGAATATCCAAAGCTTGTGCTAGTAGACCTGAATTCAGGCTAACCTGAGCTAGAATTATGATAGAAATGAGCCATACAATACCTCTGAGCCATACAATAGGCTTAGCCTGTAGTCTGTCCTTTTTATTATCTAGATAAGGTATGAGCTTGGGTAATATATTCTTACCCTCTCCTCCTCTCTCACCACTTTTCTCTCTTCCTACCTGTTTTTTCCCTTCTAATCTTTAATGCTAGTACCTCTGGGTAAGCCAAATGGGTAACATGGCCAAAGAGGATAAGATGAGCTGAGAAATAGACTGACCATGTGTTTGTTTAAACCTGTGGAAAAAGATCTTTCTGCAGGACACATAGCCACAGAGAAAGACCGAGAATAAACCACATTACTCTATTACAGGAATACTGGTCTCTCTGGGGGAAGAATAAACTGGACAGAAGGACAGCTTTAAGATTTTTGGATGGAGAATGTTTTCTAGTAAATTTTGTTACAGTTCATGCCCTTTCGAAGTGTTCAAGTAGGTTGCTCAATAACCCCTGCTTTACTGTAGCAGTAATGATTCACTTATCAAAATGCGAGGGTAAGAATATCTTTTCACCATCTTTTCACCTCCATTCCTCATTTTTATCTTCTGCTATCTTTTTTTTTCATTCTCTCTGGTCTCCAGTCTTTTGTCCTTTGTTTCATATCTCTTTTTCCTGTCCTTTTGTTCATATCCCCCCCCCCCCACACACACACACACTTACTGAAAAAGGAAATTCATATTCCACAGCACCACCGGTAGAGATCTGATGATTCCTAGTTCAGCAGATCCTGTTCAGATGAGAGCCTGTCACAAGTCACCTGTGCTTGATGTTGACTTCCTGGTCATTTATTCCATTTCCACTTATCTTGACGTTCATACCCAGACAGAAAAAAGATAAACTGTATAAAAATAAGTTAAATTGTATCTAAAAAACCTTTATTACTCTTATAACTTCCATACTGCTTTAGTAATAGTTACAAATAAATTTTGAGATTCTATCAACTAGTGTATATATGAAATGTAAAGGTATACATGGATGGCCAGTTTTCTTTCTTTTCATACTGATATGTGAGCTCTAGATAGCAGTTCTTACCTAGATTTCTAGATAATTAAAACCCAAAACTGATCAGATACTAACATCCTTACACTAAAAGGCATCTCTCTGTAAGCATGTTGCCAGTCGATGGAAATGTCAGACCACAGAGAAAACAGTACGTGGAGTTATAAGAAAAGCTATGTCCTATCAGAAAATGAAATAAAAAATGAAGTAACTGGATCTCAATTGATTGAGTAGTCTGCAAAATGAACTCATATCATGAAGATGTGTATATGCATTGTTGGCAGTGAGCAGATAAGTTATTAGATTTTTTCGTCATTAAATCTAATTAAGTCAAATTAAATCCATGCCAAAATTAGTTGATTCCAGCCTTTGACAACTAAGAGTTAGCAGCTTTGGAGCCGATTTCACACACTGTCAAATTCAGGATGATTTAAAATTGCCACCCGTTAACCTCAAAAAGGCCTCTTTTGTGTGTCACCACTAAGGCGGGCTCATTATTGGCATATTCCCAGACTCTTGCTAAATGGCAGTATCTTTTGTTTTCTCCAACATTACCGAAGCAGCTGACAGGGAGCTTTTAGCTGAGTTTTATCTTCCTGCTGACAGGCAGGCCTTATCTCTTCCCCCTCTGGACTCTCATCTACCTTCACTCACCCTTGCCTTGCATCTATCAGCTACTGTAAATGCTAAGATCCCCCCTCCATGACAAATTGAGCATTTCACATTTAAAACGATACATCTGTAACATCATCAAAGCAGTTAAGACCAGTGTCAAGCCATAGGAAGGCAGGAATGTGACTTTAGATTTCACGCATTCATGTTTTTATTTATTTCTTTATGCCCAAATGTGAGTTGCAGAGATGTGTTTCTCATCCAGTATTTCAAATATGACAACAGCCGTAATACATTCATGGGATAGTCAAGACAAGTTAAGCAAGGCAAAATGGCACAGTACCAGTGGGTGCAGCGAGTAAAAACTGCAATGGAAAAGCAGTGATAGGAACCTGTGCCTTGCAATCAAACAATACATTTTTTGTCCTTAACCAACGTTTTGTCGTAGCACTCTAAGGCTTGTTACTTTAATGCAAAGATGCATGTAAACATACATGGATTAAGGGCCCAGATAGGCTTTTATGTATGGCACTATGGTTACTAATGCCAAATGCCACTATACACAAAACCAAAACCTCTGGTATAAAGAGAGGTCCAATTCTATATCAAATGATTTTGGAATGGGATGTTTAATGGGCAGATGTCCACAATACAAAATGCTTAACATTTATATCCTTAAATTGTTATAAAACACAACCAAGTGATAATGAATTCTTGGAGGTAGATAGCTGAAGTCTTGGGAGAGGAAAACATTTTTTTGTATAGTGTATGCAACTAAATCATTATTTATCACACCCAGTAATCTGCTTTTTTATAATCTCTACTACTGTGAAAAAGCTGTCCTGTGTATATTCTTCGTTGGTACAAAGTTGCCCCCTAGTGTACATGTCGACATTACATTCTGAGTATATTGTTGGACAACATCTACAAAGGTCTACACAGGCTGAATAACTGGTGGTCTTACTGCAGACACAGCAATTGATTGACTCTGCATTGTAGCTCTGAACAATCTCTTAGTATGTGATTTGTGTAAATGCTATTAGACCTGAAGAGCTCTTTGCTCTTTTTCTTATCTCCATAAGGAAAGATCCTTATGCATTATTTGGATAGCTATAAAATGTAATGTAGCCTTGAATTCACCACGAATACAAACAAACTTAAATAATAGCAAAGAATATTTAAATGTGTAGATGCTAATAGATGGTTAAAATGAAGAAAAAGAAGTAATGGTTAAACGAGATTGTCTTCTCTCTCTCTCTCTCTCTCTCTCTCTCTCTCTCTCTCTCTCTCTCTCTCTCTCTCTCTCTCTCTCTCTAGCCAGAGGTGACCTCTATTTGCTCTCTTAGTCATGTAGGGAATAAAGCCCCTTATTATTTCTAATCTTATTAGGGACAAGATTAAACTGATATCTGACACTGGCTTGCAGTTACAAATCCACACTCACGCAACCCTAAACGAAAGGAAAATAGGTAAAGAGAGGGGCGGGTGATCAACAGTTGAGGTTGTGTGATTCAGCAAGCTTAAGTATTGAGGGATGGAATAATTTAAAATGATGAGATGTACAGAGGCATACTTGATCCATAAGTTTTAAGAACAGTCTATAAAAAATTTTTTTTAGTTTTTTAGTCTAGTGCTAGGCTACAGACTAGGCTACAGACCTACTGGCAGGCTGTAGTAAGTTTCAACATGGTTATTGTATTAAGGCCACCTTTTAAAAAGTGGTACGAGTCTTCAGTTGAGTGCCATTTGTACATGCCACCACACCGCATTTCATGGATTGTTCACTTACGAGCTCATGGTAGAAAAAACAGCATATTTGTATTTGTAAGGCAGATTACATGCTTAATGGTAGTAATGTTAATAATGAACACATCCTGCTTAGTAATTAATTTCACTCACCTGCTTCAGTTACTTCTCTACTGTTCTTTATTAATATTTTTACAATTTGTAACTGTATTGCTGTACAGGATTAAAAAATAGAATATAAGAGTATGTGGAGAAAACCGGCTCCAGAAAACCTCATAGTAGGTGCCAGGCTAAATATTTTTTCCAGTCTGTCATAAAGATTGCATTAATGCAACAGAATAGGCCAAGAAAAGGAGCAGTTCCCACTGAGTCTTGTTTGCTGTGTTCTTTTTGTCCATAGCTATCTGATAACTTTTCACCTAAAAACATGATGTATGTGACAATGAGTAACCAAAAATGGAAAAGGAACATAGCATACAAACACTTTGCCATGCAGCATGATATCTTTGTAGATAATTATGTTAAATTATGTCTACAGTGTATTGAAAGTAGATTTATTTATATAAATAGGTTATAAACACTATCCAACAAATAGTCTCCAAAGGGAATTTGTAAAAGGACACATTGCTTATAGAGGTGCTATATACATTAGCCACGGTACATAAAAAACTGATGAACAATGCATTTCTGTAAATTATGCCAAATCTAAAAAAAAAACAAAAATTAAACTTCGAGTTGTAAGATTTCAAGATTAACAGTTGGACAGTATGATATAGTGAGAATAAAATTGTTTATTTCAAAAATAATGTAAAAATATTACAAGAAATAATGTCGAAATATTTAGAGAGAGGGTTATTTAAGTGATCTGTGTTTGTGCACAATGTGTTGTTATTTTAAATACTTATTAATTTTTTTATGATGTATTTTAAATAATTGCAATATTTCTGTGCAAATTGTGCACAAACAGATCATTGACAAACTTTAAATATATCGTCTTTATTTTATAAATACAACTTTATTCTGGAAATATTATACTGTACATCCTTTAATCACAAAATATTACAAATTTGTTCTTGAAATAGCTTTATTCTTGAAGTGTATTGCTTTTTTTATATGTTGTTGTAGTCAATAGTAACCAATATATCAAAGTTTCATTAAATGGCCATCTTTTTTGCTGCCCCCTTGTGGATTACTTATCTATACAACTCGGGGGGTTAAAATGTGCTTAAGGTATGTAAGCAAATGGCTTGTTTAGTTGAGTTTGTATTTTTTCTACTTGCGTGTTATATGTTTACTATTTTATGCATGTAGATATTCAAATTTATTTGTTACATGGAATGTTTCCTATTGGCTGAGAGGGTGGTGCTTGGGAAAAGGTGGTAGGGTTGGTGGTGGGGGCAGAGACCCCTTATTGTTCCCCCTCCCTTGGCTAACCCTTTCCCATGTCCCTTTTCTTAAAAAAGAGCACATGCACTCCTTCCTACCTGAGCACTGACACACTCCCTTCCATCTGTCTTTTCCTACCCAGAATTCCCCAAAAATATGTTTCGAGGCAACGTTGACAATGCGCAGACGCAAGCCAGTTCCAGTGCTGCAATATTGGGCGGTGTGGGTGGCCTGGTTGTACTGATCATTGGTGCGGCATTGCTCATCTACTTCCTGCGGCGTCGGCAGCGCACCTTCAAAGGCGATTACAGCACCAAGAAGCATGTTTTTGGCAATGGCTACAGTAAGGCGGGCTCTGTGCCTGCACATCCCACTGTGCCTAAGAACCTGCAGTACCCAGACGACTCAGACGATGAGAAGAAGGCTTCTCAGATTGGGGGTCCAGGGACCTTCGAGGGCACAGAACATGATTTTGACGGGAACTCTGAAGACCTAAAGAGACCGTATTTCACCGTGGATGAAGGTGAGAGCCATGATTATGATGAGCGGACTCTAGCTTTCCAGTATGAGCCTGAGCCTGAGATTGCGGATGACATGGTATCCCAAACAGATGGCTCTGTCATTTCAAAGAAAGAGTGGTATGTGTAGTGTAGACCAAAAAATATATCCATAATAGTCTGCTCTTACCTGCATTCCACCACACCCCTTCACCTCCATCACTAGAATCCTTCTACCAATCCCGGTCTTCATTCCATCCCTCACTCCTCCAAACCAGCAACCTCTGCCCCCATCAAAACACATTTGAACATGAACATGAAAAAAAAAGCTTGCAGCGTTGACAAATCAACATTGATATTTCCACATACTAATAGCTGAACCTGGTACAGCAGTGAAAAGAGGCGTGATCTTTCACTCATGCCAGACGCCATTGACTCCTAAAGCTGTACAGGCCAGTTGCTTGAAACTTTTTATGCATTATTATTAATATAATTTGTCTCATTTGTTGACATTACTATCAATGTATTAAATGTATTAAAAAGAGGTTTTGTAATGAATAAGTTCTCCATCTTGTGAAAGTCATACACTGGATGTATTATATTTTTAAAATGTGTTTTAATTTCAGTACCTTTGTCTTTTTCATATATGATCATTTTTGTAATGGATTCCCTGTTTATGGGGTGTTGGGGTTCTGAAAATGGTGAGGTTATGTATAAGTGGCTAGTGTGAGGCATGTGGTCAGTTGCTTCAGATTGATATTAAATGATATTTTATCATAAGGAAGAAAGCACACAAACTCTTGATGAGTTTCCAAAGACATGGATGACAGTTAAATTAAAGTCCAATTCTTGGGTTGTGGGCAGCTTGGCATTAAACCTCTGCCTTACTCAGTCGGATGGGCACAGATGTATAATGGTGATTGACTGGCGTCTCACCTCATGCCTCATGAGGGTGCTACTGCAGAGGCGTGTGATTTAATCATCATTATAGGGTATTAAAGTATTTTAATACCATTACAATGTACATTTCACTATGTTACACTAAAAGGTATAAATGTACTATTGACTTTTAATGGAGTATCAGGTTTTTGTCTGTTTTTGTGGTTCTGTGGGGACATGGGGGTAATCATTTTTAGAGATGGAATTTGTTTGACACTGTACATATTAAAAATAGGGCTTAATATGTTATGGTAGCATTTTGTGACATGCATTTAAATGATTGTATTCCATTTTTGCACATGGTGTCTTCTTCTAATCATCTGGGGGGCCGCAGTGACGTGGAACAGGACAGATAAAGTGTTTGGAAAAATTCATGTCAAAATGAGCTTAAATCATGGGCTTAAAGGTTGTTCATCTTTGCTGTTTTAGCAATTTCTTCTTTTTTTAGGATCACAACAAACAAGGCAAAGGCAACTGTGTCTGTTCAAAGATACTGACACTACAGACTGATATAAACCTGCAGTGCAACATACCTCTTGATTATCTAAACCATTGACTATGTTTTGCAGTGTTTTTTCCTACTATCTTTCATACAAACAGGGAGAATTTTTGTTGGTAAAAAAAATAAAAATAAAAATCTACTAAAAATTCAACACGTAATCAATCAACATAACTAGCTAGCTGAAAAAGTGTCTTATTTTAATGTATGTATTTTTGTCTTACAAGTGTGTACAGATGTGTGTGCATGCACTTGTTTTATCATTTTTTTTATATCTTCTGCATAAGAAACTTTATCTAATATTCTGTTTTGTTTAATTTGTTGACTGTGGCAGTGCGTTTCGTGCATTCCAGTGTAATGGAACAGTGGATTTTTGGAGAGAAGCTCATGTAGGTTGGTTAATTTTTGGGTTTTTTTTAGCCAAAATTTATTTAAATTACAACATGGCAGTAAAATACTCAACTCCTGTACCTGGTTTAAATTACAGTGGGGAATATTCATAATCTAATACACAGGTTTTTTGTGAAATATTGGAACCATAAATATGTGCCACTTATTGACATTACTGAACAGGGAAAATCTGCATGTGCAATACGTAAATATTTTGGCAACATTAAAATCTGGAGTTCTTTTTGGTGCGAAAAGCCTAATTGTCTCTTGTTGGTTTCTTTTTCAAAAATAAATCACTAATTGTGTAATATAATGTACCTATCCATATTATGCATGCGAGATGTAATAGTTGTTTATTGAGATGGGGGCCACTGTGATGTTGCTGTGGAGCAGTGCATTACATGATCAGTAATTCAGTGCAACAATATAAACTGAAAAAAAACTGGTACAAAGAAGCCTATGCAAAATACATAGCAACACCACCTATGTATGTGCATATATAAAGTGATAGACATCTATGGAAGCTGCATAATGGTATGGGGTTTGTTTAGCTGGGAATTCCATGGGATGCCTGGTACGTCTACAAATGTCTCTGACAGGGGAAAACTATGTGCCACATTTCTGATGAGTTACACCAGTTCGTGTCATGCATTCATTTTGATGGGTTTGGCTTATTCCAACAAAATAATGCACCACCACACACATTTTGTATGAGTTTGGGGTTTTGCCATTTCCACTTAAGTCCCCAGATCTCAGAATTGTGGACCGATATTTCCATAAGCATGTGAAGTCCATATTCTTCATCTGGTGAACATGGGGCTGGTCCATCAGCATTTAACCAGGAGCAGTTGAAAATAGCTGTGGACATGTTATACGCTTCCAATGATGAACTGAGGGGCAGGATCAGGTTGGCCCCTTGAATTACATAGGCTACGTCAAGATGTTTAGTAAATGTTTGTGTATAGGCATTGCTAAACAGCTAGCCATGGTCAGTGTAATAAGTCGACAAGTTTAATGAAAGTTACATTAAAAATAAATTAATTCATGGATTAGTGGACTTCGACAGAGAATATAGCTGGTAATATACCAGTTGTGGGAGATCTGATGCCATTATTAGTGGTGTTACTTTTATTCCAGTCTTAATGTCTCCTGCTTTATGTGTGCATTCATAATGCACACTTCTTTGATGATGTGTATTTTTTTAGATTCATTGACTATGCGTGTTTGTGTGTTTCACTTATGTCGGATGTATACATAACTTATAACTACATGACCCACTAGGCTTTCTGTGACATCCAGACATGCCACTGCATAGGACAGGTTTCTTATATTTATACAGACTGACCAGTTATGACTAAAATGAAAGCTCAGTTTACATCACATGGTACATGCTATGTGTAAGCAGCCAGTACATTCCCAACCTCGTATCATTAGAACAAAATTGACCTGTTCCTAAAACATTTTGGAGATGATGGTTTGTTCAGGATCCTTGTCCCAATGCACTTAACATGCATTTCTCTTGAAGCACTGAATGGTAAACACAGCCATCAACTGAGAGACAGATAATGAAATTTTATATTAATGCCTTTTAACAGTAAAGTTTCCAACAGTTATTGCTCTTGTGTTGCTCTTTAAAATTAAAAAATCTACAATCATCTTAAATGCCCACTACAAGGCCTAATTTTTAATTATAAATACAATATATAACATTAGCTAAGTATGAACACCTCTCACAAACCTTCAAATTCTTTCATCACAACTGAATGAAAGAAGCAAGAACTGATTCTGTAGATATGTTTACGTTATTGTGGGAATTTTACTTATAATGTTAATGGGTACTGTGTAAAAGTATATCACATACAGTTGGATATATATACACACCGTTTGTAAATAACTGCCAAGTCCCCTATGGAGTCGTGTTAATGTATGTATGTTTGCTGAGGTTGATTATTGTTCACATGTTGACATAATGAATTAACCTGTATTTGCTTTAAAAAATTAAATGATTAAACGATTAAAAGTTCTGACTGCGTGACTGAAACATCTTCTGCCCCATGCAGAATACAATTTAGTAATCATAAACATTTACTTCCTCATCTTCCAAAAATGGTCTTTTTGTGAAAAAATAGTGTCTTAAGAATTTACATGTGCAAAAAAAAAAGAATTACTGTTCTTTCTGTTCTGAGAGATTTCTGCAGAATTTCAGGCTGTGTTGTTCAAATTGGTGCCTTTGCATAAAAGCCAAATTATTTGAAAGTAGAAGAGAAAAACAGTAAAGATGGAAAAGACCTTGCTTTGGTACTGTACTATCCTTTTAATTTTTTTCCCACAAACCATTTTAGGGGGCTTTCCCACCCTAATGCACCTTCAAGCCCTAAATGTAAAGCCACTAATAACTGCTTTCTTTGTCACAAGTGCAAATAAAACCCATGAAGCATGTACAAAACAATACAGTCTCAGCAACAGCACATAAATTCTCTCTACAGTTTATTATGTCTACAGCGAACACACTCTTTCTTATGTTAAAACTATTGGGCTGTTATTGTCCTTAATCCTGGATAATAAGCATGTGGTGGAATGGTTATAGGCCATTTCTCAACAGGAACAATGCTCTTTGTTTCCATCATTTAGGAATCCCCAAACCCCCCACTAGACATTGTTTCTACTTAAAAACGTTCACTGTCATATTTATCTATAAAAAGTCTAAATGTTACAGAATGACATTAAGACACGACCATACTGATGACCATTATATCTCGGGATATAGGACATGAGAATTGCACTACATCAGAATGTGATTGTTGCAGTATAGAGGAGACTGTTGTAAAAGGCTAGCTGCTGCATAATTCTGTGTGATTTTAAAGTGTGGCTGTTGTTTTTTTTATTTGCTGGATGTGGTCATTACTTTGTCTACTAAAGTAAATTTATTGTGGAATCACAAGCACCAGGAAGAAACATTCTGTAGATTATAAAGCAGGTACATAAACCTGAATTATAATAATTAGGGGATTGTCACATAACTCATTGTTATAAAGCTTGTGTGTATTGGGAATCAGCTCTATAGGCAGATCTGTTTTAATTATGGAAACAGTCATAAAATTTTGAGTGCCTACATATCATCCCTACACAGACTTTATACATCTGGATGTTTGTGAGTGCCAGTAGTAGTGTCTGTGTATCTTTAAATATTTGTCTCTTTAGATATTTCATAAAGCAGTAGTCAACTAATTCAACTTGACTTGTTGAGCTAACAGATGACTGCCTACTTAACTAGATGTGGTTCAGGGACAGGGCACAGACAAATGTTACAGGCCAGGATGTCTTTATCACTTAATTGACCAAATGTAGGAATTTCTGCTGCTGTAGCTACTATGGATGGCCCCATTTTCCACAAATGAAACATTGTTTAGCATGTTGATTTTACCGCGCTCTGTGACTGGCAGACCAGACTTGTGATCCCAGATGAATAGGTGACTACAGTTCAGCAGACCACATGTCTTGAATCTTCTGGACCTGCATCTCCAACACACTGGTATGTTTGTAATGCCATCTCATGCAAGCAAGGCTAATTTTTTTTTATTAGAGTTATAGTGTGTTCCAGTCAGTATCTTTGGGTAGCATCTGCTAACTCCTACGTTTTGTTCGTTAAAAAGGTCAATTGTTGTGTATTTTTATTCATTACATGTAAAGTGACATTTCAAGCCGTTTCTCCAGAATCTCCAAGTATAAGAATATTTTATTTCAGGTTTGAATAAATTACTATTTATACTGTATACATGCCATGAATGGTTCAGCACACATTACCACAGTTGTTTGGAAGACTGCTGACTTGGCAGTTGTCCAGAAGACAATCACTAACAGCCCTCACCAGGAGTCTAAGCCACAAAAATTGAGCATTGCTGTATCAAAGCACCTTAAATGAAAGTATTAGAAGGGGAAATGTGGTAAGAAAAGGTGAGAAGTGGTAAGAAGTCTTGAGAAGACTGTTAAGAAAAGTCAATTCCAGAAAGATTCCAGGGAGAAATCCACAAGAAATGGACTAGGGCCGATGTCAATGAATCATGAGCCACCACATGCAGACGTCTCCAGGAAAGGGGCTACAACTCTTCATTTCTAATATCTAGCTACTCCTGAACCTGAGACAATGTAAGGAGCATCTTACCCTGTGCTAAGGATAAAAGAACTCAAGTGTTGCTGTGTGGTCCTGTTTAATTCAGTTCGATTTGAATGGCGCTTTCAACAATGAACGTGGACAATGGACAAATCCGGATGTTACATTTATATCATTTTATCCCTGATGAGCAAGCAAAGCTTCCCTGTGATGACAAGAGAAACCAGACTCAAAGGGGAACCCATTATTCATTTTAGTTTTAACATGAAGTTTACACTGGTTCGATTTTTGCTTTTCACTGATGCAGAGTACAACTCTCAGTCCTAGTTTTCCTGCAATGACTGTTTATATCAGTCACAGTACAAAGCATAATTCATGGTTTTTCATCCTCTGCAGCAGTGAGTGATGTTTAGGTGATGAGACTCCAAGCAGTAGCAATAGGACATCAGAGTAGATCACGGAGGTCCGCAGAGTCTGGAATAGTGATTACTGGTATCTTCTGGTGCCCCAGGCGTAGCACGTGTAGTTTGACCAAGTGGGAAGTGAAAAGGAAAAACACAGAATGTTAGGTATCCTCTTTATATGTAATGGTTACAGAAAATGTATTTTGTGCAGAAAGCAAACAGAAACTTCAACAAAACTACAAGGGAGAACCAAAAGGTAAGATAGACATGAGGGTGGCCTGGTGTGGTGTATATTATTGTATGTATATTGGTGTGGTGTATATTATTACCTCCAGTATGGAATATTTATTAGAAAACCTATGCTTGCCTAAGACCCTAAGATCACCTGCAATGTCTGGTGCCATGGATTGAGGTTAACACCTAACTGAAGCTGTTGGTGCACCCCCAAGGCCTAGCTAATTTAATGTCTCCTATAACCAGAGTTCATTTAGGTTTCTCAGCAGGTGCCTTACTGAGGAGAGCAAACCCGTTGGACTCGTGAAGAGGAGAGGAGTGGTGCTTGTTAACTCTGACTTGCACCTCCAACACTTCAATCTTCTCTGTCAGAGAGCTAACTAACGTACACTTATCACCAACAAAACTATTACTAACAACAAAGGAAGAATGAGTACATTCTGCACTCTACATACACAAAATGACAACAGAAACAAAAAGAAGTAAAAATACAACAAAAGAAAAATTATGGTCGAAAATGAAAGATTATATGCTGACACATGCAAGAAAATTTCCAGCTGACGAATCAAAACATTTTTCAATTTAGGAAACAAGGTCATTAAGGTCCTGGAGGATTTCCCCTTTGTAAAACTGCGTAAGCTCTGTCAGGTTGCATGGCATCCAGCCACAAATTCTCTAATATTCTCTTTATAGAGGTTTGACCACTCTAGGACATTTACCTTGTTGTCTTTAAACCATCTCTGTGTAGCTTGTTTTGTAGCAAATTTAGCAAATGTCCTGAAGGATTTCTCAATGTTTTGCTGCCTTCACCTTCACAAGCCATCCAGGGCCTGGTGCTGAAAAGCATCACAACACCATGATGCATCAACCACAATGCTTCACAATGAGGATGGTGTCTTTGTGCTGATTGTCAATCACCTCCAGTGATATGTTCAAAAAGCTCCACTTTGTTCTTATCAATCCAAAAACCTTTTTTTTCAGGTGACCTTGAAGTCTCCTAGATGCTACTGGGTGAACTTTAGTTGAGATTTAATATTCTCTTTGCCACTCTCCCATAAAGCTTTTACTGATGAGGAGCGTAGACAACAGTTGTGCAGATTTTCTACCCCCTCAGCATCTGACACCTTTAACTCCTTCAGAGTAGCCATAGGTGTGTTCTGTCTTCAGGTCTCCCAGTCTTCAACCCTTCAGCTGAGATCTCCAGATGCGGGAGAGGGTGAAGGTCTCATTAGCATCCTATTAGCATCACAAAATATTAAGTAAAGATGGCCTGTAGCATCACTGGCTACCAAGAGTTCTGCATTCTGCAGTATGGACTCTCTTGAACCCTATTGATGTTCCAATGTCTTATAAACAATGTGATAAAGACAGGTTGGGGAAATTCCTAATTGCATATACCAGTATTAATGACATTTTGATTTGCTTACTATACCTAGAAACCCATGTTAACCATGTGAAACAAGTATTTCACCAACTACTGCATTTACATAATTCAGATCTCATTCCTGGGTTATAGAATTTCTTTAGAGAGTTTCTTTATAGACCAAAGCAAAGTGGCGACTGTTAAGAACTTGCCAGTGTCAACCACAGGAGCTCAGGGAGTCCCAACCAACTTCACCAACTTCTAACAACACAACATACTAAGATTCAGCTCCCAACAACTGCCCTACTGAAGAAAGTGCCAAAAAAGTGGAATTCAGTGACTCACCATGTTTTGATAAACTTCAGAAAAGCATTTACCACACCTCAATCATTCTCCACCCAACCAAAGCCTTACAGTGGTGCTGGATGCTTCTGCCTGCCATGAACTAGCTGAGTAATTGCTCAAGCCAGTCGTCTTTAGTGTCATGAGTCCTGCCCCAATGGAAAGAAAAAATATTTTCCCCTCAGTTTGTGGGTAAAACTCTTCACTTAGGCTCACACTTCACCTGCCACTGGACCTGGAAAAGGTGTGGGAAACCTCTCAGCAATGCTCCATGACCATGTATCAACCAGAAGACCAGAGTCTTTCCACCAGGAAAGCAAAATTGCTCATCAGTCCATATAGAAACTTGCAACGTATCAATTAATTATAAACTATAAACCAGAACTTTCTGCAACTTATGTAACCGCCCATACAGGGCATTGTATTTCTGAGAGTAATTCTCATTCCGTCCTCTATCCTTAGGACCTTTTGTGGCCTGTAGAGTGTCAGTTAAATGGCTGACGGACACATCCTAACACAAACACACATTCAAGACGGGAAGTATGCGTTCTAAATAGGTTTCTCAGTGAATTAATTACCGTTTGATAAGGTCAAGGCATAACCCATTGCTGTGTGTGTTTTTTAAAATAGCATGAAAAAAATAAAAGTATTTTTATTTAAAAAAAAAAACATTGCATCTTTAACATTTGCAAAAAAGTGTTAAAAACTGCAATGCTGTGTTTATTTTTTTTCCAGATATGTAAGTGACATTTATAAGACAAGTGCATGGGCTGCCTATCAAAAGGTGGCCTACAGACGAAACACGCAAAATGTTTAGAAAACTGCAGAGAGGTAACAGTCTTGTTGGGGAGGTTCTTCAGTGGAAGAAAATGTTGTTTGGTGGACATAACTTTGGTTTTAGAGTGGCACAATGTGGCAGATATTGTCATTGAGGTTGGAGTGTGAACAAAGTGAAAAAGAAAAAAAATTACATAGCCTTACACAGGTAGAATGCCTGTTGCACAGGAGGGCAAAAAAGGAGAAACTGAAGCTCACGGATCATCAGGAGCAGAGTAATATTAGAGGCGGAGCTGAAAACCAAAGTACCAGAAGACTCAGGTACATGATTTGTTTGAAATGAATCCAAATGCATTTAAGTTGTTTTTACACATTTATGTACAAAAACAATTCAAATGTCAATTACAAGTGATATATCTATTATTTATCTATTTTTTGTTGTAGATACTACATGTTCCAGTGGTGTCAGTGGTGCTGCAGTTGATTAACCACATGTACCCTCTATCTCCACTACAACTAGTGCATCTACAGCAGCAGCCGTGTCCTGACAGATACAGTTCTGCAAATGCAAAAAGAAGTGACTGCATCAGGGAGGGTGCCAGGGAGAATTCTTAATTAATTGAGAGAATTAAGAAATGGGCTGTCTAACATAAGCTATACAAACAGTTTATCAATGAATTATCAATGAATTTGTGTCTATACCTTTTGTGTTATTATGAGTCAAACATCAAATTCACATGCTGGTGCATGGCAGTCGAGCTTGTTTTAAATGACAAGGGGATACGGGTCGGTGTAAGGACCAACATAGCTATTTGTGTCAGGGGTAAAGCCACATTCCTTAGCTTTGTTATATTATGAAGCACATACCCTCACAATTTTGCATATTATTTTGGGGTTATATGAGTTCCGGTTACTCCTGTGTTATCTGCTGTTCAGGAGCCCTGTGGTGCAATTATCAATATTACCAATACCAATACTCATACTGGCCCAACTGTGACATCTGTAAACATTATCTGACAAACTATTGTTTATTATTTATAACAAGAAATTTCATAACATGTACAGTTAGATACTTACAGAACATATTTGAAAGAACCTGCATTTGCATTTATTATCATTAATTATATTTTTTTAGGTATACTTTTTGTTTATCCATTGTAAAAATGGCTTTTATGCATTTTTGCAAATAAACCCTTTATGTATGATATGTGAGGTAATTTACAATTTTGTTTAGTATTATTTTTAAATATTAGTTCTGGGGCTTGTGCACAACAATGGGTCTGCAATTAAACTTTCCATGCAGATATTGGGTTATATTAAAGAATACTTGGCAGGAAATAGAATGCATGATTACTAAAGCTTTGACCCATGTGTAGAGCCATCCACAGCACTTCATGAAGAGGAATTAGTGACTGTGTGGATATGTAAAAAGTTCCATGTAAATGTGAAAATCTTTGTCTCGCACATTACACATCATGTCTACTCATCTAGCCTCATAATAACTACATACAGGCAGCTTGGATATAAAAGCATTATGTATTTGTTTATTTATTTATTTTTACAGTATATGTGTGTTTGTTTGTTTTCATGTATTTATTTAGTTTTAATTAGTCTGTTTCTGTATATTGATATGTATAGCTTAATTATACAATTAATCCTCTTTTTAAACAAAACTGTAAAATGTGATGAACTGGTTCTAATTGTGGGTAATAGAGGTTATGCAGGTAGTGTGTGTGCTACACAGCTCTAGGAATCTGGGGTCATGGGTTTGATCCTTGCTCTGGTCTCTGGGTGTATTCTCCCCATGTAAGCATTGGTTTTTGCCAGTTGCTCCAGTTTCCTCCCAGCTTCTGAAAAACACACATGGAACACAAATTGAATGTGCTAAATTTCCCTAGGTGTGAGCGAATGGCTGTCTGTGTGTTGTACCCTGCGATGGATTGGCACCTTGTCCAGGGGGTATTCCTGCTTTATGATTCTGAGTGGGCTCCAGATAAACTGTGACCGTGATGGACGAAGCGGATAAGAAAATGACTGATTGTTATTGATGTAAACATGAAATCATACAGCATGTGTGCTTATACCACAATTGTGGGCATTTTATCATTTGATTATAAAAAAACAATACATGCACTAGTTCTTTGGGAACTCCAAGCATGCCTGGACAGCATTTTGTCTAAAAACAATAAAATTATATAAACAAGCAAAGCTGCATGAAATGCTACCAACTGCTTTAGACAAAAAGTTAAATGATTTTAAAGTTAAAATTGTCAGGTGTATATATACACACAATATTAGTGGGTGGGACAGTTCACTTCCTTTTACTATCAGGCCTATGTGAATATCAGTCAGTGTTTGAACTAAAGTTCAAAACAAAGTGTGCACTGTACCATGAGTGCTGGGCTTGTTGTTATGCACATACAAGCAAAAGAAATGACAGATGTCACATAATTTAGTGGAGTAAAAAGTATAGAAGATATTAGACTTTATACTATAGTGGAGTTAAAATAAAAAGTCACCCAAAATAGAAATACTTCATTAAAGTGAAAAACTACAAGCACAAAAAGCTACTTAAGTACAGAAATGAATCACATTTACTGGATTACTGTCCACCACTGGTAAATAAAATAGTCTACACTTAATCATCCAATACTCCAGATTAGCAGAGCAATTCATTTTGGTTACTATGAATTTTGTTCACCATGATTTGTTCACATAAATGTACGAACCCCCTTCCCCCTTACTGGAATCCTATGTAAACATTTTGCCATTATATCCACTGTCTAATGTTTGTAGTACTGTACTGAAGACTTTATCTAACCCATTTATAACAAACTGTATTAAGTACATTCCTATCACAGCAGTATTTCTGCGCTGTACATTTATCCTACCTGATTTATTCTGCTGCTGTTCTCCAATATGTATTATGCCCAAGACACACCCTTGCTTCATTGGGTAATTTCACATAGATAGTTTAGACTTGTACATGAAAATCACTTGTTCTTAGGACTTTATGTGCTTTTCCCTAAATATTATTATTGATACTGAGTATACTTTCACCACCCGTAGCAGTGTGTATCTTTATAGTATACAGCTGTAGATGAATCATTTATACTCCCAATATCTAGTACTACCCAACCCAGAATGGGTTACCTTCTGAGTAAAGTTTCACTCATGTTTTGTTCCTCTTTTTCAGGAGTTTTGCCTTGCCACAGGCACTCCTTGTTTACTCATTAGGGATTGAAATACATACAGATTTCTGTTAGGGGAGCTTTTCAGGTGTATTACAATGTTTATTGCTGGGAGCACTAAAAAAATGTCTATCTGTCTTGTAGCTCAACAATCAGAGGTGAAATTAATTTCACAGTAGAACTACACATAAGGTGAACTTCATTCTTTTCTTGAAGAATAAGTTATAAGTGGTTACCATGATTCTGATTTTGAATCATCGAAAATGACTGGCAGTGCATGCTTTTAAAGCTAAATGTTGAATTTTGTGGAACATCATGCCAAGGTACCTGTTGGTTAGTCAAAGATCTGTCCCAGTCTTTTTAAAAATCCAATTTCAGTATCGAATTATTATTCTTTTTTAAAAAAATTTTAGTCTAATTATTTTTGCTGACTATTATGACATTAAGCAAAAGTCTGTATATTGTAACAACTAGGTAAAATCTCAGGAGAGAATATTGACTCTTTTGAAGGACTAAGATTCTTCATTTGAAATGATACTATTTTTAATGTAGCAGAAATGTTTTCACAAGTACAGTGTATCACAAAAGTAAGTACACCCCTCACATTTCTGCAGATATTTAAGTATATCTTTTCATGGGACAACACT
>JAOVVF010000032.1:10449636-10473012 GCA_028565595.1 Duopalatinus emarginatus | reverse complement strand
AAACACCCCCCCCCCCCAAAAAAAAAAATATAGAAAGGAACACTTTAAACACTTCTGATCCTAGCAGACTTATTGTGCCAGTCAGTCTTATTGCCCAGTCCCAAAACACAAGTCCCAGCTTTGGTGCAGAACAAACATAAATGTTTCTTTTTTTAGCTCTGCATTTTAAGAAACTGGTTTAAAAAAAAAAAAGAGAGAGGAAAAAAAAAAAAAAAAAAAACACTTGGAAAAAAAAAAAGTTTAAAAAAAAAAGTTTTAAAAAAAAAACAAAAAAAAAACAGCAGTATGCAAGACCTTGAGAGCTACATATGTCGATTCCTGTTTTTTGATTCTGCATTTGTTTTTACTTTTAAATGGCAGACATCTCCCCCCACCCCTGACAAAGCACTTTTTTTCCTCCATCAGAAAGCATCATGTACCAGTGCCAATGGCAGTGAACACTGATCTGCGTAACAGTATTGTATACCATTCGCAAGTTGACCCCACCCACCCGACAGATTGCCAATTTAAGCTGCACTGCAGCAACAAGCATTACTACATGATGCAAATATTCTCATGTGGGTCACCATTAACATGGACCCAATGAGTGCTTTGTAAGTCAGTGGAACAAGCAAAGGCTGGAGAGCAGACAATCTAGTTAAGCTACTAACATCAAGATGAGGTGCTCGCAACACCACTGGTAGAGGTTTAACTAAAAGATACTTTTTGTACAGTAAATAAACTTGGCCAATACTTCCAAAAAATAAATAAATCTTAAGTCCAATTTTTATAACAAAAGATCTGACATCTATTTTTAATCACCAAATAGGTGACAGCTTGACAGAAGCAGGAAAAAAAAAAAAAAAAAAAAAGGAGATGCCATCCAGTGCTGACAGAATCCTGCATCTTTGATGTTTCTTACATATTCTCCAGCCTTTTAGCTTGTTTTATAAAAGATCCTTAAAAATGAAATGAAAGTATTTACAAAGTTTACATTGTGCCAAAACTGATTTCAGTGGCACATATACAACAATATGTAGCCACCCAAAATGAATGAGAACTGCAATGGAACAATAATGAGGAGGGGGAAAAGGTCCAATATGTCCACATTTATCAGGCAGAGGAATCACAGCAGGAAGAAAAGGCTGCCTTGAGTCTCTGAGCACGTCTCCTGTTGTATTAGAGCACTGAAGAAAAAGGGAGAGAGTCGATCTCTAGAAGCACATTTTCCATGACAAATGAAACTGCTACTTGAGCCATTTAAGGGGCATTCCTCAAGTCCCACTTTCATCTCCAAAAATCATAATCAATACCCAGTCTGAAAGGAAAGGCCCCTTTTGCAAACATTACATATGTATTGGAGACAGCCCTTTCCCTTAACAAAATCTACTTGGTCTATTCCTCAAAAAAATCCAAAGCACCAGGGATGTGTAATTTCTTCTGGGGAAAAAAAAAATGAAATGCAAACGACATGTAACAAAATAGCATGTGACCGATGAGAAGGGCAGGATCTGGGAAAAACATTATTACTTTAAACAAAGTTTGACTGCTTGTTAAGGCACTTCATACAAATAGCCAAATACATTAAAATAAAAAGGTGCTGGATGGAAAGAGCTGGGTCTGAGGGCCAGTGGGTGATGTTCAGGTAGGTGGAGAGTAGTCACATTTTCACAATCAATAAATAGGATAATTAGCTTCATTCTCCGTTACCCTCCTCTCAAGTGCTTTATAGTCTTCAGAATGTTAAAAGATGCAGCAGTCCTTTTAAGGCCCATGACATTTTTCCTCCAGTACTGTCCTGTTTTAAACAAATTCCTCATGGTGGCACAAAAAGGGAAGACAAAAAAATAGAGAAGGGACAAAGATGTGGAAAAATTAAAACAAAGTGTACGGGTAGTGGCTGGGGACTTGGTGATCTGCAAAAACAAAAAGTGAAAATTAGAAATGTATTTTTAACCAAATATCCGCCACACCTCCCCTTAACAATAGGCATTCACTTTATAACTCAAAAAGAGTAACAGACATTGTTGCTAGGTTTACTTTTCTCATTGTAAAGGGCTAAATATAAAATATTGCATGCATTGCTTGCAGAACAATTTCATCATGCTGCAGTCTGCCATACTTTCCCCAGAAAAGAAATTCCTGTTCGTTGTGCGCTCATTTCTGTACAAGGTACTTTTGCATAGAGCGAGATTTGGCATAAACTGAACAATTGTACATCTCGGACAAAGGCTATTAGATGAAAAAGTTAACCAATTCACACCGTCTTCACAACTTTTGTATGCTTTTAGTAGTAAACAGCAAATGCCTGACTGAAAATATCAAGGCCAATCAGGCCTATGTCCTCACCTGTAATTTGCTTAAATTCTGTAACTGTTTCTGAAAGTGCAAACACTATAACTGGTCTAAGAACCTGTAGCATAGCAATATAGATAACCTGAGACCTTGAGAACTACACATGCCAACTCCTGAGAGCAACATGCATCAATTCCTGGTGTGTGTGGTAGGAGTACAGTATAAATTTTTGTACTTATTTAGTACTTGGCCAGCCTTACCTCTCTTGCTCACAGTTTGACCTCCTCAGCACTCTCACTGTGATACTCTGCCACATAAAGGCTCTTATCAATGCTGCTAGGGATGGGCTTGATCTCTGTGCCCAGCTGCTCTTCAATGCCCTTCAGGTTAAAGCGGTCATCATAGGTGATCAGGTTAATAGCGAGACCCAAGTGCCCAAAACGACCTGAGAGGGGAAGAATTTGACATGTACAATGGGTCTGACAACACAACATTAAGAGCCCATAACATTTTACAATGTGCATTTTTTGGGCTATGAATCTATACACAAACTATGACAAATCAAAAACTGACATTTTGTTCACAAAATTATTAATTTTTCATGATTTATTTAAGTTCAACAGGGTATGGGAAACCTTTGGTATGGAACTCCTAAATTAGCAGATGTGCATCGTTTGCTGTGATAAGGTCAATTCAAAGCAAATGCTAGATTGAAAGCCATGAAAAATTATGCCCTTAGGAGCAAGAAGCAGGCTCTTACAGGACCTAAAGAAGACAGGGCAAAACTTTAACCAAACTCCTAAATAACATATCTTGCCCAGAGTAGCCTAGTACCCAAATGCTACATTGTAATGATGAGACTGAATGTAAATTCTTGATGGATTCAAGCAAACCATATCCAATGTATTACTCATTGATTAGCAAAGGACAGTGTTTAGCTATGTAGCATACTTTCAAGAATTTAAAATAATGTAACTCTAGAAGATCCTCATGGCTTGGCACCCACGTCAGGGTCTAAATGATCAGCTTCATAGCATTTCTTCTAGTATTTCTACAAAAGAGAAATTCTCTCGATACTTTTACGCTTGCATGGTGAATGCAAAGTACATTTTTTTTGCTCATTTGGTAGGCAGGATGGCATATAATTGTACAGGCCTTGTTCTGTTTTCTGTGTTTAAATCGTTTTTATTTTTGTTCTCATTTTCCCCCACTTACCAGATCTGCCAATACGATGAAGATACGTCTCCCCAAGTTTGGGAAAATCAAAGTTGATGACCACATTTACAGCCTGGATGTCAATTCCTCTCGTAAACAAATCTGCACAAAATGTGTGTATATATGTATTTACCTTTGGACAAAGCCTGTTCACATCACATTAAAGACAGTAAAAGTTCAAGCATATACCTGTGCAGACAAGATTTCGGCACAAACCATTTCTGAAATCATGGAACACGCGGTTCCTGTGTTCCTGCAGGAAATGGCGGAGCAGAAATATTTGAGCTTCAATACAATAATGCTAATTGTTAAAAACACCAATACATCGAATTTGTTTACACTGAAACAAACATGCCAAAAGCACAGCAAAAACAAGAAAAGCATGCTTAAAATCCTCAAAAATAAAATAAAAAATTACAATAAACGTCTTGTGGAAAACTGCTTTTACATCCATTACAAATCACACATCTTACATGACCATCTTGGGGTCAATTCAAAGGGTCTTTAAGATCATAACTGGTCATCAGGTCAACAGATCACAATGTTCACTATCCAAGGCAACCTCCTTTAGTTCATCAACTATGCTGCTTGCCAGTCACGTTCGAGCTTTTTTTTTTTTACCTCGTAGTTATTAAGTGGGTAGGTAGGTTTAACACCTGCAGACCTAGAACTAATTTTTACACTCAGACTTAAATTAAAGCATACATGCAGTTACTAGTTTATACACTAGTGGTTGTTTAGTGCAGTTTCCCCACTTGCATAGGTTAGCTGTGTGCCTAACCTTCAGTGTCTTTGTCCATGAAAAAAAAAGGGCGGATTATAAATGCTGTGTGTTTTAGAACATTTGTGTTATAGGAAATAAAAACCCATTTGTTTTATTTGCTCTGCACATCAAGTTGTACCCAAAGGAATTCTGAATGCAGTCAAATTAATACAATTAGATACCTATAGCGCTAACTGCAGCTCTCAAAAAGCAAGGGTCTGGTCTAAATAATGCTGAAAAGGCTAGTTATCATAACTCAAGGCATCACATCAGCATTATAGACATGATCTTTAAAAAGGAGTGGATTTAAACATAGCTAAAACATTTGCCAACAATTTTTTAAAGCTCCAAACACAATATAAATGACAGGGGCTACGCAGTAGTTTCTCAATAGATGCATCTGTAAATCCCTTGTTTTAATGCACTTAACCCATCCAGCTATCTATGGATAATTATGTTGCTTTTCATTTAGCTGTCAGAGGGGGGAAAATGACTTTGCTAATAACCTGGTGCTTTTACTTGCTAGCTAATAAAAATCATGATTTGTCCACAGCTAGTACTGGTAGAGTGGATTAATTGTTATTAGTACAGGCCAAATTATACAGTGAAAATGCACATAAGTGTCAATACACAAAACAACTATGTGTGCGAGCCCAGCTACAATAAAATCACCAGCTGCACATTTAGTTTCTGCACTGATACGTGAAATAAGCACCATTTGGGCATTTTCTACTCAAAATATCAAATTCTAATCCATTATTTTATATTAGCAGTAGCCAAGACAAGCAAATACGCCTACCTGTCTCATCTTGGCATGAATGTAGAAACAAGAATAACCCAGCTGGGAGATTTTCTTGGCTAGGAGCTCCACTCGTTGGGACGAGTTGCAGAAGATTATGGACTGGTTAATTTGTAGCTAAAAATAAATAAATAAATAAACAAACACAGAGAGAGAGAGAGAGAGAGAAAGGGTGTCAAAAGTGTCTCCCACAAAAATTTAAGTGAATTAAGAAGGCCGAGGGCAACTCACCCTAGAGAAAAGGGTATTAAGGCAATGGACTTTCTGCCTTTCAGTCACATATGCATAATATTGGGTCACACCCTTCAGGGTCAGCTCTTCCATCAGGTTTATTTCATAAGGCTTCTGCAGATGAGAATTCTGCACATAAAGATAAATGCCAAATCAACAATAAGCAAGAGTGCAGACAGTATTAAAGTTGTTCCAAGCCACAAGGATACATGGCATCCTGTGAAAGGTAAATTCAGGCAACAATAAATGTATCAGAGCTTCACAATGTTGAGGCAATATGAAAGACGCCACTCCAAGCTAAACATAACTATTGACCCATAGTGGTCAGTAAGAAGAAAAATGCATGGAGCAAAATCTGTCCCCATCGTTTAGTAATCTGTACATTTTAGCATATTGAAGTGTGTGTATATGTATATATATGTGTGTAAGGACATTTTAATTATCCAAACTCTGCCTTCTACTATAGTAAACAAAGAATGATTTGATTTTTTAAAGGTGGGGGTGGGATCTTGATGCAGGAACTAGTATATACTAATACTGCACTGTTTTGTATCAAAAACAGTGAGTGTGTGAGTTTTGTTCTAGCATGTTCAGAGCACAGCACTGTGAAATAGAGCATTTAAGACCTGATTTTAAGATTTATAGCCAATTGTAATACTAATTTAGCAGGTCATTTTTGAAATGCAAGTATTAATGTAGTGGTTTTATTGTGGCACTTGTTCCACATCACTATGGAAAAACAATGCATTTTGGCAACAATTTCCTGGCATAATTTAATAATTGCATCAAAATGACATCACAAACACAAGGAATTCTATGCAAAATTTCAGACTCTGACATTAGGCATGATTTGAGTATTGTTAAGCCTGTAATTCCTACCTAAACTCATTCGAAATGTGGGCGCTGTAAATACTGTAAATAAATTACACTTGTTAAATATTGAAATTCCTAGCTGAAGTGCTTAACTCACTCCAATGTGTTCATTTTTTTAAACCAATGACAGTTATGATTATATTCAATTAACTAACTGCATTGATTTGCAAAATGTAACTGCAGGATTGACAGGTTCATTTTATGCTTACCATGAACTTTTGTACACTTAGTGGAAAAGTTGCAGAATACAGCAGAATTTGCCTTTGCTTGGGCAAGAAGCTCAAAATTTCCTCCATCATCTGCACAAAGTCCTGAGACAGGAGCTTGTCTGCCTACACCCAAACAAGACAATAAGATTTGTATGGACATTGAATGGGGTAATTAAATTTTGTTCTATTATTACATTTTTTTTCCCCATTAATTAATTTAACAGGCAAGTATGGCTTACAGCTCATGAAAAATTCATCTTCTACAAATAAGAATATTTCATTGAGTAAAGCACTACTAAAATAGTATAAACTCAGTATCTCAGTCTGGTTCACTGCTGAAAAGGCTGGCTGCTTGCAGAGTGCTGGAACAACGAATAATAGGAGATTGAAGAGAAGGGGGCTAATGTAGTAAGGAACTGGGCACAAGCAACACGGATGACAGCAGCATAGAAAAGCCGATTAAAGAACTTGAAAGGTAGTACTTCAGCAGTAGTGGGGTGAGGCCAGTGTCAGTGCATCAAGAGCCATCACCCACTGACTTTTCCAGGAAAGAGGCTACAATTGCCATGTTCCTAATATCAAACCCCTTGTTAACCAAAGACGTCATCAGACAAGTTTACTTAGACCAAGAAGAAAAAGAACTAGACTGTTGCTCAGCAGTCCAAAGTCATCTTTTGAAGATGAAGGCAAATTGTGTGTTTGATTTTGAAATCAAGGTCTTGGAGTTTTAGGTTCAAGGTGTCTGAGGTCCAGAGTTGCATCTAACATCTGCAATGGTTTGTGGTGCCATGTCATGTGCTGGTCCACTGTGTTTTATCAAGCTTAAAGTCAACGCAGCCACCTACCAAGAGGTTTTACAGCACTTCACTTCATGAATCTTAATTATGAAGATGCCGACTTCCATTTCCAGCAGGAATTAACACCTGCACACAGTGTCAAAACCATTACCAAATAATCTGAGTATTAAATTACTGGGCTTGATTAGCCAGGCAACTCTTCATACTAGAAAACCATAGACAAGCTATGGGCTGTTGTCAAGAGAAGATGCAAAAACACCTAAACTAGCAATACAGGCAAGCTGAAGGCCACCACTAAAGCAACCAGGGATTCAGTGACATCTCAGCAGTGCTACAAGCTGATTGCCTCCATGATAGTGAAATTATTAGAAAGGAGCCCCAAGTATTGAGTGTTCAAATGACCATGCTTGCCATGAAATACTCTAATAATTTGAAATACTGGATTTCTAATTTATGAGCTATAAGCCAAACTGATCAACAGTGAAAAAGGCTTGATGGATTACTTTACAGGCAATGAATATAAATAAATTAGGTACTTATGAATTAAATTACAAACAAAAAGCAAACATTCTAATCTTTTGAAATGACTCTCAAACACAGTATTAAAAAAAAATAATAACACAAACAGCTCTTTATCTGCCACATTGTAAACATGGAAGTAAACAATTTGGGCACAAACATTTAAAGAACACAAAGCCTGATTACAAATAATTGCACTTTTATACTACATTTTCTACAGTTCACATTTTTTTTAATTCTTTGCACAGAAAAGTGCCACTCCAGGCTCATGTGAAATTGACAAATGGAATATAGAAACACAGAAGTTATTTACTTATACAAGCAGTTACTCAAATATGGGCAATTTACCCATTTTATGTCAATTTAAATTGTAATATAAATTCTCAGCTCTTCAGTCAAATCAGTTAAGAAACAAACAGAAAAGTCAACATTAATCTGGAATAATAAACAGGAACAAAGCACTGAAATCAATAGTGCAGTGTTTTAGCTTTATTAGACAAATTTCACATTCCTTGTGTGACCTCCTAACTTACCAATGCTGACAGAAACTTGGTATAAATTTGGAATTTATACCCCTGTCCCTACACAAAGTGTAGCTATTGCTCACCTTTAGCCAGTCTGCCATAGTCACTTTCATTGTTTTTTGTACTGTGCAATGAGCACAACTGGGCTCACTACTGCCTTTACCTATTCTGTATTCGTTCAACACGATTGCTGCGTCTGTTACACAATGCTGCTCTTAGCATTTCTCCTTTTGGCCAGTATTTTACATTTTTTGTAATGTAAAATCACTGCAGAACAAATTTAAACAAAGAGCTCAGAGACTATTTTAGAGGCTATTTTTTAAACAAACAAAACGTTCTATTAGCTTTTCTTCAATACTCACTTCATCCAACACAATCATCTGCACCTGGCCAACTTTGGCTACTCCTTTTTTGATGAGATCCAACACTCTTCCAGGAGTGGCAATAACAACATGCACTACAGAAAAGAAACACCAGGTTAGATGCAAGCCAGCTAAGTAAAAGTCATGAGCTTAAAAAAAGAAGACATACCAGTCTCATCAAGTCGCATAATATCATCACGAAGGTTGGTGCCACCTGTGGTTGCCATGACCTTTACCCCACCCATATGTTTGCTGACCTGGATGCAGATTTGGCTCACCTGCAGAGCCAATTCTCTGGTAGGGACAATGACCAGTGCTAAAGAGAGGAGGGGGGAAATCCCCATTTTGAGAAAGCTTTAAACAGCCAGTTAAACAAGCAGGTAAAAAATCCAAAATAATGTTGACAGTTTATATTTATTTTACCTTGTATGCAGTCCTTCTTCAGATCAATACGTTCAAGTAAAGGAATGAGGTAGGCACCACTCTTTCCTGTGCCATTCTTGGCTCTAGCCAGAATGTCTCTCCCAGACAAAGCAATAGGAATGCTCTCCTCCTACAGGGAAAACACAAATCAGGTTCCTTCGAGGCAATTTCAATTGTCCCACCCTCCCCACGGCATAACACAGCAGATCTTAAGGAAGAACTAAAGTGTATTACCTGGATAGGTGATGGTTTTTCCCAGCCCATTTCAAAGATGCCCATTAACAACTCCCTCTTCAGGCAATAATCTTCAAATTCATTCCCTTTGGTAGCAGTTACATCCTGCGTGTTCAAAATGAAAACAGATAAGCAGATGTCTGTATAACCTTACCCTTACTGATATTTATTTATTTTTTAAATTCAAATGACTTACAGAAGTTTTCATGCGCATGTCCTTTGGGGGAAGCTTTAAATTCTTTTTCCAGTCATCTCCAGGTCTGACAAAGAAAAATCATGTTTAAGGCACTGAGAAATTAGCAATGAAAAACATCAACATAACACCTGGTGCTCCTAAAAGCAGTACTTACTTGATGACTGTGTTTGCTGTGGGCACGGGCAGGGAGTTGCCATTGTTTACTGTGCTGGAAGCTTTAATTTGGGCAGGCTGAGTTGTTTGAGGTCCCCCACCACCCCCACCAGGTCCCCCAGTTGGCTTGGCGGAGCCTCTCTTCTGCCCATTTTGGTTTGTCAAACCCAGAATAACTGGGTTCTCTGTTCTGGCTGTACTCATGTCTGTTTGTGTCTTTCTTCCAAATAAAAAAAAAAAAAAATGAAGGAGGATGTATACCTTTCTGCTGAATTCAAGATGTCTTTACCACAGTCCAAAAGAAAGATCAGGTAATATATTTTCACAAGTTGTTCCTCAGGAATATATGTCTCTTGTAAAACATCTCAACACAAAAGAAAAAAAAAAAGTCACCCAAGTAATTATCCACAAATTCTGAAAGTAGGAAATTTACTGGAAGTCTCTTGAGAAATATCCTAGTTTGTCAAAATTATAGTCTCACAAACCAGAGAGGCTAAGCAGCCAGATATCTACTTATTTTATTTCTTCACATCCACTCCTCATTCTCTCAATGTTCATAATCAGTGATTCAAAGAGTCCTCAACCTAGAGTAAAAGAAAGATTTGTTATTGGCGTTTCAGAAAGCAAACAAACATTATACAAACAGCAAACTATACATTGGTAATCTCTTGATTGCAAACAAACCTGGTAGTAAGAATTTAGGCATACTCAAAGGTCTAAAAGTGATGCTGGGATTTGAACTCATGTTCAGTGAGCCAACAGATTAACCACTTGTACTTCAGTTACCTAGTTAACAGCTACCCTGAAATGATCGATGGCCTGGTATGTATCGTATGACTATTAATAAGTCAACAAAATCAAGCTCTTCAATTATGAAAACGAATATGCTTAGATCAACCACCAGTCATTTAACAACACTAAACATGCATTACAACATCAAGACACCGGTGTCGGAGTCTTACAGAGCATCATGAGGACAGATTATTTCACCACAAAATCAGATTGACTTCACTTGCAATACATAAGGTGCCGAGATTAAAACCAGACATGAGCATGCACACTAAGTTTACGTTAATTAACGTTCCACAGCATTTAAAGACTCAGTGGTTTATTTTCTCTTTCTTGTTATCACAAATGGTGAAGGCCAGCTACTCTTCTGACCATTGTGCAGTGAAATCAACCTCTGCCTTTAACCCATCGATGCAGTGAAACACACACACACACACACACACACACGCACACACACACACACGAGATCACACTTTGGGGCAGTGAGAATACATGCCCAGAGCAGTGAGCAGCCCCTTATGCACAGCAGCCGGGAATGACTTGGGGGGGGGGGGGGGGTGCCTAAATACCTGTGACCTTTGGGACTAGATCATTAACCACAAGCTGACCCTAAATAAGCATACTAAGCCTTCCCAGACTGGTCAAGATGTCGGATAGTTAGCAAAGGAATAACTAAGGAGTAGCTATACAGCTAGACAGAGTCAGAACCTGTAACAAGTACATCTAATAACGACAAACGTCGCACATGACAAAATAATCCACCACCAGTGAGGATAACTCATTGCTAGTCATGTTGCTTAAGCTGCATGAAACGTGCCAGACACCAGGTGGACATGGGAATTTAAGCCATCCGTGCAATAACACACACAAGTATACACTAGGGGGCAGTGAACACACTTGCCCAGAGCAGGGGGCGCCCCAAATCACAGCACTCGGGTACGAGTTGTGTCTTGACCGTTGCAGGGCTCCCCTAACCACAAGGTCAGGACTTGAGATCAACTTCTCACCTCCAACCAGGAAAGCCGAAGGAAATGTTCCCTCAAATCGAAAATCCGAGTCGGGAACTCGGGCTGGCCTTTTCATGTAGGATCTCCCCTGAGTTCCGGTTGTGACGTCAAACCAACATGGCTGGGTCAAGAGCACGTCTTACCCTCAGACTAGTTATACTGTATACACACGAGTGTGTGTGTGTGTGTGTGTGTGTGAGAGAGAAAGAGCATCCAACACACTCAGAAAATACAACAACGTCTACACAGTCAAGGAAGAAAATACGACATTTAGCAGTTAGCTAGCTAGCGTTAGTTAAATTAGCTAGTTACCTTGGTTTAAGGTAGAAAATGACGTCATTCCGAGATCCAACTTTTCATCTAGGATCTACAAATTGAATGCGGTGATATGATAACACGCAGATGAACAGTAAACCGGAACATTTGGCTCAGTCAGCTAGTTGGGCTAGCATTCAGGCTAAAGCTGCCTGTGTAAATGATATTAGCTTAAGTTTGGTTATTTCAAAAAGGATTAAAAAAAACCTAACACACACACACACAAAGTCGTCCGATTCAACATTTTACAGAAACATAACCTACTGGGTTTTTTTTTTTACAACCGCTCTCAGTGTCAACTACGCAGTTCATTTAGCTAAACACCAAAAATGTCTATACTAGCTAACGCTAATCACCGAGCTAGCGGTGTATCCACTGCAAAACAAACAGCGTACACTGAGCAGGTGGAGCTCAGTAAACAACCACACGTACAGTCTCCGCATTATCTTTACACTCTGTTTAAACTGACATTTATATTTTATTTAGTTTTTATTATTATTTTTACCCAGGCTGACGGGGTTTCAGATGTCAAACCAAACAAATCAATCGTTTGCTAGCGGCTGGTTAACATCATGCTATCGAATATAGCGAGCTAACGCTAGGTTAGCCGTCTCTGCGGGCGTGTACTGGCCCTCGTCATTAAACAACAAATACTGCGTTTTTATAAAAATGCTTCATAAACCAACAGGCCTTCATTTTCACCTCACTCAATGTCAAGATCCAGGACCGTTATTTATGGTTTATTTAAACGCTTTAGGGAGCAGTTACAGAGTTAAATGACTAAGAAGACCCCAAAACCAGACTGTAACAACAACCTCTACCGGAGACCTGAGCAAAAAAACACCGCAACAAAGAGTTCTCACGGTCTCTCGACTTCCCTCTTAATAAAGCACAACCACATTTCCTACTACATGTACTATACTCACCAAATACAGCTGAAATCCCGCACCACTCGCTATGTTTAATTTCCGAACTGTTTGGCCTGTGTGATATTTTGGGGCTCTACAGCGAACAGCCAAGATGGCTTCCAGTCATCTTTAAACCCTCCCCTCTCTGGTCACATGACTCACATGCTCAGCGGTATGGAGTTAATTTTTAAAAAAATATTTATCTTTTTTATGATCCGTATTTGCAGCACATGTTCTTACAGTCTGATTTTAATATTTACTATTTTTGAATTTTACTATTCTGTGTGAAATGTCTGGCACAGATTGAACTGTAATGTAATCAGTGTATCTGTTAGCAGTAGGAGATTCAGTCTAGCGCTAATAAACACACATGTGATCAGAAAGCATGTTTCTACACACAGATGTTCATGTTCACTGAATATAAATGATTAGCCGTGTCGTCATCTCGTCACGTGATACGTGTGGTAACGCGCCGAGCAGGCAGCGAGCACCTGGCTCAATAAAATAAAATAAAATAAAATAAAATAAAATAAAATAAAATAAAATAAAATAAAATAAAATAAAATAAAATAAAATAAGCACCTGGCTCCTGCTCAGTAAATAAATATAATTAAATTAAATATAACGACAGATAATAATAATAATAATAATAATAATAATAATAATCATCATCATCATCATCAATCATCATCATAATAATAATATTAAACAGAGCTTTATTATTATTTAAATGCTACATATCAAATGGATTTTACTGTCATTTACTATATACAGTGGTGTACTGTACACACTGAAACAAAACAGAGTTCCTTTAGGACCAACATAAAGTGCACATGTGCGTGATAGCATGTGCTACACTGCTACACAATCCACAATCCACTGTGCACAATACAACACAACATAAAGTGAAGGTGTGCCATAGCATGTGCTACATAGAATGATAAATCTACAAGATAGCATGCATGCAAGACAATTGACACAAGACAATTTACAGTAAGTACAGATAGGGTGTGGGGGTGGTTGGTGCAGTTAGCCTACGTAACAGTTTGGTGGCAGTGGGAGCAATAAAGTTCAGTTATGTGCAATTTGGTTTATGTGTAAACATTGTACACTTCATAGCAGCAGGTATACTAATGTTATCCAGCTTGGACAGTGTAAATAGCTTGGGGGGAAAAAAGCCTAGTACTGCAGTCTTACTGAGAAGTCATGGTCTGGTCCAAATGTCATGCACATATCTCTCAGGACCATGAAGTAGTGTGGAAAGTTAAAGGCTGTTCATCAGTGTCACATGTTATATTATACATCAAAACAAATAATCTCACTCTAATAATACACCGAGAAGCTTATTTCGTCATAAAGAATGTGTCCTTTACTTATCTGAAAAATACTTGCAGGTCACCACATCCTGGTGAGATGTGGTTTCATTTTGGATGTATTCATACACTACATGAACAAAAGTATTTGGACACACTGCTTAATCATTGAATTCATATGTTTCATTAAGTTCCACTGGCATGTGTAAAGACTCTGCATCTAGCCATGCAGTCTGCCTTTACAAACATTTGTGAAATAATGGTCGTTCTAAAGAGCTTACTGAATTTGAGGTACTGTAATAGGATGACACAATTACAATTACAAGTCAGTTAGTAAAATTTCCTTCCCTCTAGATATTCCACAATCAACTGTGAGTGGTATTACTGAAAAGTGGAAGTGTTTAGGATTGACAGCAACTGAACCATGAAGTGGTAGTCTCCATTAAGTTACTGAGCAACTGATAAGTTCCAAATGTCCTCTAGCATTAACATCAAGACAAAGACTGTGCACTGGAAGCTTCATGGAATAGATTTCCATCCCAGTGAAGGAAAATCATAGTGCTTCAGTATACGAGACTTTTTGAACATTTTGAACAATTGTATGTTTCCAAATTTGTGGGAAAAGTTTGGTGAAGTCCCTTTTCTGTTCCAGCATGACTGTGTCTCAGTGCACAAAGCAAGGTCTATAAAAGGCATGGTTAGGTGAGTTTGGTGTGAAAGAACTTGACTGGCTCACACAGAAACCTAACCCCAACTTTACCGAAAACCTTTGAAATAAGCTAAGCTTATACCACAGTTAGTTCCAACCCTGCAATCTGATTCGTCAAGAGACGTTCCATGAGTGCCGTTATTATGCGATAATGGAACTGGGACCGAAGCTCTCCAAATATCACTCCAGCACATACACACGTAACCCTACCAATGATGCCAGCATTTACAAGCCAAACACCGCAGTCATAGAAAACCCAGCACCATCCCTTTAAAATTAGAATCCCTTGGAATTAGAATATTACACAGAATGTAATACAAGGTCCTGCAGGTGTAATGTGTAGGTGTCCCAATACTTTTGCCCATATAGTACATATAAACCACAACCAGCAGCAGGCCACACCAGCAGTATGAAGGTCATTGTGCAGGGGCAAGCAGATAACTTGAAGATGCTGTGAGCAACCTGTAAGCAAAACGCCACACACTGGGAAAAATAACAGAGAAAAGGGGCAAAATGTATTAGACATAACTGACAACAACAATTGATATAAAAAATGTAATCAAAATAAATCATTTCAGATTTAATTTTCACCTTCAGTGTTTCCTATAATCTGTGCAATTCAATTGAAATACACTGAAGCCATTTAGAGAGGAAAAAATAAATAATGTGGTTGTTTGTATAAGTGTGCACACCCTCTTACAATCAGGAATGTGACTGTTAAAATTATTAAATCACATTTAAACTCGTGTTAAATATTAGTCAGCTGAGTTCAGCCGTTATAGTAGAATTTTACTGATATTTACTTATTTGCATCTTACAGCAAAAGCCATGGTCCACAAAAAGCTTACAAAGCATTAAAGAGATCTCACTGTTAAAAGATAGCAGTAAGCAAAAGCCTACAATTGATTTCCAAGGCATTATGTAGACCATGGAACACTGTCAAGACGATCATCATTAGGTGTATAAAATATTGCACAACACTGACGTTACCAACACTGACGTCCCTCCAAAATGTATGAAAAGACAAGAAAAAACATAGTCTGGGAGGCTGCAATGAGGCATAAAACAACACTGTAGGAGCTGCAGAAATTTCTGGCAAATACAGATTTTGTACTAAATATGACAGCAATTTCCTGTATTCTTTATATGTGTGGGTATTTTACCCCTGGCTCCTTTATTTGCCACTAGCAAACTTTAATCTCAAAGGAACATAGGCAGGTGCTTTTTTCTCTTGTTTTACTGGTCAGCCTGAAATTTGAAATCATTTGCCGGTAACTGATAAATATTGTAATCACAAATGCTGTCATGATAAAGAAAATTTTTGAACATCAGGTCAACTGGTAACCTGAGAATCCTACCAAACATTCAGTAGAATCAAATCCAGTGGTCTTATTTACAGTGCAATTATATACAAAGGTCATCAACTGGATAATCTGTGGCCATTTCTGTTTAGATCTAGGAGGCAATGAACTCAGCAGGTTGACCAGAGTGCAGTTAAACCTCTTATTGTTCCCAGATGGTCAGGAGTTATACAATATTTCTTAATACCACTCCACTTGAGAAACATAGCAATTGACTGACTCCCTGGCCAGAGTGGCCAGAGTGGCCTGGCCAGAGTGGATGCATTGTGGAAAGCTATACACAGAGAAGAGTCCATCCAGTAGTTCTTCACTATTCCTTTTGCAGTTAGCAGATCACCAGGACATCCACAGACTTGTTGCTGTTGTCCTCATCTGAAATCAGGCATGACAAACTGAAAACTCCTGTGTTTCATCATTGGGTCCTTTGTGACTGTGGAGTAAGTTAACCATTTCTGCACTTCTAGATCACTGAGTTTTTTTGGAGTGGAATAAATTATTGGTGGGGACAATTCAATGATCGATGGATATTGGTAGGGACACGTCACTTACGAACATGCTGATTCTATGTCCTTGGTGTCACCTCTAAGCCAGTGATGCAGGGAGGCCAATATGTTGCCTGACTTGCTCAACCCCAGTTTCTGCCATCTGAACAAGGCGTTGGTCTCACATAGACCAGACCTGTTGAGTGCCAAACATAGAACAACGCATACTAAATATTTCTGGCAATTAACCTCTGATTAATGTGGCAAGTTCATAATAATGCATAAATTAAAATAACTACAACTTGTGTCTCATATTATTGCACTTATGACATTGTGTTCAATAGAAAAAGGGCACAGTATGATATTAAATAATGAATTTATTCCTGCTTTTGTGATACCAGCCTAATTAGTTTAGGTGGTCTTGACAGAAAGATTACTGCAGCAATCAGATTACAGTCTTCTAGAATTTTAGACACCATCCTAAATTGGCTCTGGTGAGTGGCAAACACATCTTGGAGAATGTCTCCAGCTGACTTGTGCTTATAGCTGGAAGATCAGCAGCAGGAGCCACCACATGTGTGTGTTGGTCTCAGACTGAAAGATGTTTAGAGGTTTCACTACATGCTTCATCACAATGCAATACTTAGTCTGGAAAGCAATTTCAGCTAGACCCAGCCTGTGTGACATAAAGCACATGTATGCAACTTTTAGAACATCTGCAGGAATAGGTGTGGAGTGTGTAGCTAAGTATGAAAATGTATTTTTACAATTTTATAAAAGCATGAAAAAAACAACAACAAAGAATTAAGCAAGCCAGCTTTAGGCACTGCTTTCTTTTGTGTCATTTATACTTTAGAAAGAGGAATTAAAACGGACAATTTCACTTTCAGTCATTCACAGACATTCCTGAGTGCCCTCCCCCTTCTCATGTATTATCAGTAAGATTCTCAAGTTCCCCAAGTTTGATTTGGCTGGA
The DNA here is from genome assembly GCA_028565595.1 of Duopalatinus emarginatus. NCBI lineage: Eukaryota > Metazoa > Chordata > Actinopteri > Siluriformes > Pimelodidae > Duopalatinus > Duopalatinus emarginatus. The sequence goes on along the minus strand of JAOVVF010000032.1, from coordinate 10,455,580 downwards.
ACTGAATTGACATGTTCCAGATTCCAAAGCCTACACATGATAAATATTTGTATGCATCTGTATGTGTGTATTTGTCTTCTCTCCTGCCATGACAGCATCTGTTGTGGTTACTAAGTTTAACAGGAAGCTGTTGAATGTCTCCTTATCAAGTGTATCAGGGTATATATCACATTAGTTAATATACTATATTACCTAATTATATTATATTACATTACAATATAAGGTAATATTTTATAGTGTAATGTAAGTTTAAATTTAAATCAAAGGGATAGGGCAAGGCTGAAAGCGCAGGTCAAGTGCAGGACAAAACGTAATCTGTCATTAATCAGAAAACAGAACCTACGTCATCTGTCTGCATGTTCATGAAGCACAAACACGTGGCCTATCATACGTCCTCGTCTTTCTAGGCTTGAACTTCATCATGTATTCCAGATTGCTAAGATTCCCCTGGAGACAACTGTTCCTGGTGCCGTGCTAATCAGATTTTTGTTGCGTTGTCCTCTCAGGCCACTGCAACAAGAAGTTGGGTTCTTCATACACTCTGCATCTCTTTAGCTTGATGCTGATCAGAAATCCTCTCCCCCTTGGTCTTTTTCCTCACCATGGTGGCTCTTATCTGTCCAACTGCACTTCATGCACTTTATTCACTGTTCTTCCTCCACACACTGTGCAAAAGTATGCACAAGAACTTACACATGAAAACAGCAGATTTACAAAACAGCCAGTAGGAGGCACTGGACAATGGGCAAGCAACCATGTATAAGTAAAATCAAGGTGTGCATTCTGTAGAGTAGCAGGCAACACCTAAACTGACTTAAAGAACAAAAAGTAACTTTTAAAAGCATTCACCAGTCTTGTGACTAGAAGGTCCCGGGTTTGATCCCCACAACATACAAGATACGCCTGAAGGCAATTAAAACCCCAACTGCTCCCAAGGCGCCATGGTTTGTGTGTGTGTGTGTGTGTGTGTGTGTGTGTGTGTGTGCGTTTTTTCACTGAAGGGAATGGTAAAATGAGGAGGTCACATTCCTCTGTGTGCAATCACAGTAAGCAAATAATTTAATTAATAATAACAGGGACCTTTAATAGCGTTAGAGCTCTGGCACCATCTAGTGGTCTAATGCATCCATCTCTCGTCTAGCAATCGACTTGAAAGTACAAATTGAAATTAAAACCCTATGGTGCACGCACACCTATGTAAGGGGGGGGGGGGGGTGCAAAACCTGCAATGTCATACAGCACGTCAAACATTTGGTGAAGCTACAATTTGACAATTTGCAGGTATAAATACAGCACATTTACAATACATTAAGTTTTTCCAGTTAACAGTATTTTAAATCAGGGACATACTCAAATACGTAGTGTACAGAATATAATAAAACCATTTGGAATATACTGCAGTTTCTAAACAAATAAAAAAATGAAAAAAGAAGGACGCTACAATATATAGCATGCATATCAATTTCTCATCAGTTTCTCATAAACACCAGCTGACTTTAAAAAATGTTCACGTTTTTTTTATTATAAATATATTTAAAAATACATTTTAGAATTATATTGGCAAAAATGTTTTTAAGGGTTAGTTCAAATCAGATCAGTTGCTTGTTTTGTCTTTGCTGTTAAAATGATACCTGCAATATCTCCAAAAAGTGTATTAGACCAGACCTATCACCTATCATCTTTCCTGCACACTCATCTTTGTGTATGAGCAAATCTGCATATCATTCTGGATAATTCTCTTTATTAAATTAACAATTAACACATCTTAGAAACCTTTTAACATCCTTTCATCAGTTTCTTTCAGTCATGACCGCATGGGGTGGTGGTGCAAGGCAAAGAAGATCATGTGGCTGATACCACAGAATATCAATTGGCAAAAGAAGTGGTTATGGCCTACACGGTTTATAGGTTTGACCAGAGTACAATCCTCTGCACCCACATCTCGAATTATTTCAGGATACACACCCCTATCATATTTTACAACACACCAACATCTTTTGGGTTTGTCTGTGATTTTGGTAACCAGAGCAAAAGGAGCTTGTGCATTCTTCACAGGTGACTGCACACCTATGTTTGCAGGTCTTTTGGATGTAGTAGGCCCTTGGTACATGGTCACTGACTGTAGACTATAGCAGCGGCAGCTATGTTTGTAGACTGCTTGTTCTGGAAAGTGGAGTCCTGATTGGCCTTAGCATGGCTTTTCTCAATTTACAACAGAGTTTTAGACAGATGATATACTCGGTCTATGACCTAATGAATCTGTATCAGAATGTAGTTACTGATAGAGACTTTGAAACACTTTCTCTTGATAAGGGCTTCTGCCAAATGTAATATAAATAAAAGGGGGCGACAGTTTACTATGTCTTATGAGTCCCAGCAGTTACTGCCTGACACTTTTAATAGCTGGGTGTCTTAGTGAGTTCTCAGGAGGCAGTTGAGTTCGTATTTGATTTGGAGTAATTCTTAATTTTCTTTATGTGTTTGTCAGGGTTTCCAGTCTCTTCACCTCTAAAAAGGTTATCTTACAGTTTCTTCTTTTTTCTTTTTTGTGGAGTATGATATTATTTTTCCTCTTAAAACTGCTTTTGCTGTTTCCCAAAGTGTGCTAGCTGTTATGTCTAGGGTACTGTTGGTTTCCAGAAAATCTGTCAATTTTTTTTTTAAGGTTGAGTTTTAATACCTGTGGTTAATTTGAGAGATATAGGGGGCATGGTCTGATATAATAATGCTGTGGATGTTAGGCTCTGTTATTCTATGTACGAGTGTGTTATTAACCAAAAAAAATTATCAATACGGGAGTATGTTTTGTGATATGGGGAGTAATATGTAAATTCTTTGTTATTAGAGTTGTGTAGTCTCCAAATGTCCATCAGTCTATATTCTGTCATATACTGTTTGATTGTGGATGAGAAATTGGCAGATTGGATTGGATTGGCAGAACGGTCTAGGTCTTGAAGTCGCCACCTATTATAATATGAGAGTTTGGAAAGTTCATAATTCATAATGTGAATTATTGTTATAATATCTTTGTGAATATTACCATTGATGATGATAAATCGTCCCTCTGGGTCTGTAATAGTACTGCTATGAATGTATGGAGTGGTTTTGCTGAAGAGAATGGAGGTGCCACGTTGTTTGGAGTTGTAGGTTAAGTGATAAGTCTGGCCAATCCATCTGGCTTTAAATTTCCGGGATTCTGCCTCTGTAAGTTGTGTTTCTTGTATTAAGCAAATGTCTGATTTTAATTTATGTAGATAATTCAGTAATTTTGGTTCTTTTGGTGGGTGAGCTGATCCCTTGTATGCTCCATGATGTTAACTTCAATGTTACAGTCATAATGCTACTACAATTGGAGGTGAAAGAATAATAATGAGTGATCTGGTCTCACTGTTCTTTTGCTCAAAGACATGCTATTAGAAGATGATTTGGGGGAAAACAACAGGAAAACAGGTAACAGAAAACATTGAAAGAAGTGCATCTACTTTCACTAGGCCACACCTGCCCTACTGTAGTTTTGGCAGATAGAACCATAGCTTCCCATTGTGGCCTGAACCGCACCACCGGCACCAATCAGAAATCCAGAGATTCCTGTCCAGACTGAAGGCAATAACGCCCCCTAAGTTGTCCTGGAGGTTAATCGTGGCGTTGCATTCACTAGCTAGGAGACCATTTTGCCATTTTGAGGTCCCATTCTGCAAGCGGACACACATTTCTTGGCCCTCCCGTGTTAAGACACAATCATTGGCAGCCTCCCTATCTGGTCCAATACCATTACCTTCATAACGCATGAAACATATGGGGAAAATGTTTTTAGGGTTAGTAAGGTGCACAGAAAAATTCGGGGGTCTGATTAGTCTTTCAGGAACTTATCGGTGTTGTTGTAGCTCGTGGTATGTAATGCCATCCATGTTTTATTCGTTTTTTCCCAGGAGCCCCGAAATACCATAAGCACAAAAGACTCTTTGCTTAAATGGGGTAAAAGAGAGCACACAACATATAACTCATTTAGGGTGCTATTTGCTTTTGCGGTAAAATTTGCATACTGCCAGAAAATGTTTTTACTAAAATCTTTGAATCCCATCTCAATCTGTGGTTTTTCTTTACTGCAGATCTTTATGGCTGTCCAGATAGCTGCAGTCAGGATGGCACAGGCGAATACAAATGCAGTCACCTTGCAGAGGTTAAATGAGGTGGTGATACCTGGTTTCCTCACCATTGTGACTTTAGTCGCTGTCGTATAGTTATTCTGGTGCAGGAGCTCGTTTGCAATGTGAGATGTGGATCCACGTGTCTCTCTGAGCGATCTTCACAGCTGTGTGAGTGGTCAGCAACACTTGGAATGGTCCTTGCCAGCTATCTGCTTTCCAGCTTGTTCTCCTGTACACTTTAGTCAGGATTCAATCCCCTGGTTTCATCTTGTGTCCTGTTACAGCTGGGCTAGGTAGAGACTCCTTTACTCTCCTGTGCACATCAGATAAAACAGAACACAGCGTTGCACAATATCTTTGCATGTGATCTTCTGCCAGGGACAGTGTATCCCTTTTTGAGGTACACCCTGTGTTAGGAGGTCGCCCAAACATAATTTCAAATGGTGATAGTTTTGTTCTAGAAGATACTCTTTGTCTCAGGTTCATACATAAAAAGGTTAGGGCATCCACCCAGCTTAAGCACGTTTTTTGGCATGTTTTAATTAGTTTTTGTTTGATTGTGCCATTTGTTCTTTCTACTAGGCCTGCACTTTGCGGCTGATAAGCACAATGCTTGTGCAGTGGCATACCAATTACATCACTGATGTGTGTGAGAATATTTCCTACAAAGCCTGGTCCATTATCAATTGATATTTTCCTATGAATATCAAATCGTGGAATGATCTTTCTCACCAGTGTTTTGCTACTCTGAGTGAATCCTGATGGGAGGTGGGGTAGGCATCTCAACGTTTACAAGCACATATTTCTTTTTCAAACATGGTGTAAGTTCCATAAAGTCCATCTGCAAATGATCAAAAGGCATATCAGGTTCTGGATGTCCAGGTGTGTGTATGTTGAATTGCCCCAGCAGAATTTGCTTTTAGACAAGTTAAGCGCTTTTTAGAAAAAAATTGAGAGTAATTTGAGAAGGCTTTTACAAACCATTGGGTTTTAACGGCATCTACCATTCCTCCCCTCGAACAATGGTCCACTCCATGGGCCATTTTCACAAAATAGGGAAAATAGTAGGAAGATAGGCAATGTTTGTTGTTTGGGCCTAACCAAATGTTTACCATCAAAAATACACCCCGCAGTTCTCCATGACTTCACATCCTTCACTGTTCACGTTTTCTGTATGTCTTCAGGAGTGATATCTGGGAGTTTATTGATGGTGGCTTTTATTAAAAACTTATGTGGCTTAAAGGCTGCTTTCATTGCTGCCGCATCAGCGCTAGCATTACCCACGGCTTCTGGAGTTTTGTTATTTGGGTGTGCACGAATATGGACTACTGCAACTTGTTTAGGTAACAAAATGGCATCCAGAAAAGCTGAGACTAGTTTATGATGTGGAACTTCTTTCCTGATGATTTTAAGAAGTTTCTTCGTTTTCAAAGGGTTCCAAAACTGTGTACTACCCTGAAACTGTAGCTGGAGTCCGCGTAGATAGTGACAGCTTGGTCCTTTGCTAATTTGCATCCCTCTGTCAGAGCAACAAGTTCCGCTGCCTGAGCGGAGAAGTTAGAAAAAAGACTTCCTATAAGTAAAATATCAGTAGATGTTACAACAGCAAACCCAGTTCTCATACCTCCCATGGAGTCTTTGTAACCTGATCCATCTACAAAGAGAACAAGATCAGTATTAGCAAGTGGGACATTTTAAATCTGGTCTAGGAGAGCCGATAAGGTCCAACATGTGCAGACAATCATGAGGCTCACCTTCCTCCTCAGTAGGGAGGAGGGTAGCTGGGTTTAAAACAG
>JAOVVF010000032.1:10431832-10449536 GCA_028565595.1 Duopalatinus emarginatus | reverse complement strand
ACTCCCTGCGGCCTTAACCTCTCTACCACCACCAACAGGTCACTTCACAATATAACATTCCCCTCATCCTAGCCTACCCCCCTCCGCCTGGGAGAGTGTCCACGCCCCCCTCTGTGTAATTGGTGATAAGGCAGAGGTTAATATAAAAATAAATCAAATTGACAAATCAAAACGAAATCATTACGAGTTAGCTTTGGTTTAACTTAATATTTTGCTTCTGTCTGGAATCTCAGAAATAAAGCATGTTTACTTACTATGCTGATGAATTCATTTTGATGATCTTTGGCCACATATTTAATGGCAACCTGGACACATGGACAAAACAGAACAAATTAGTTACAAGCTAGTGCAATACTACATAATATAGTTAGCACATATTTACACACACATACACCACATTTTAGGGATCAGATGACTTCAGATACTGCAAAATATTTTACATTACTTTGTTTCACGTTCCAGACTTTGTTTATACACACATTCATTTACAAGAATAACAGATTTATTACCTTTTTCTTATCTTTCTTACGGATTCCAGCATAGACAGCACTGTATCCTCCTTTGCCCAGCAGCTCCATCATTATGTAGCGTAAATCAAAGTCAACTGTTACACAAACACACACAAATATAGTTCAACAGAAATAAAAATAAAAGCATTCCATTAAATTAAATAAAAGGCAGATGAATACGTGTCTTGTCAGACCGTCTGTGATAATCCAGGTGAAATATATTTACAGATTACACAGTCTCTATATGAAACAGCACTACATTCTAGAAATGTTAAAAGTGTGGATTGTGTGGAACGTACTGAGTTGTGTGGAGCTGAATCCCAGCTGAGTTAAGCATTCAGACTCTTCCAGGAAATGTTAAAGTTTTTTCTGCCACACTCTGTGAGCTACACAACACACAGGGAAATTAAGCGGCTGATGGACAACTTTACGTTTGAAATAATAGGAGCAAATATCAACCTGATTCTTATTCACCTTTTCAACAGATTTATTTACATAACCTTTCCAGCAAGGGACTTTTCTAGTGATGCTCCTGCAGAAATTAAGTGACTTAGCAAAACATCCAGCCATGGCTAGCTTACAGGCATGATGAAACTTGAAAAGCTAAGACAGATGGAGAAATGTTTTTCCTTAGTACAAAGGTCCCATGTTCAATTTGGCATGAGACAGAGACAAAGAGGAATTCCAACCTGTACATGTGGCTAGCTGTACCTGTACCTACTAATGTCTAAAAACTGAATTCTTTGAAACCACCTTCTACAAAAACTATATAATACTTTAGAAATAAAAATGGTCCAAATAAATCAATGTTCACCTTTTATTTGCATATAGCCTTCATATACAAACTCAGACATCCCTGTCAAACATAAACCTCTAGGTTTTATCAATATATATAAAGGTTGAGTTTCTTATTATTTGGTAAACAATTAAACAGATTACAACAAAAGTGCTTCAGCCAAGATAAACAACATAAAATGTGCTTGGAGCTTCTACAGGAAAAAAAAGAGTGCAACAAAAAATATACATGTAGCTGTAGGGACATGTTTGAGTGTTGGTGACACCCTAAGGTGAACCCTACATTTTTTAAAACTTTAGAGGTTTCTGGCAAGAAATATAAGCTGGTCTACATGATTTGGCTAAAAAAACAGGCTGTCACTTCTCAAAATAACTCCATGACTTCGTCTAGACCCACATTACAGAAATAATTTAATGTAAATGTTAGCATATTAAATGTATTCTGCTCATAGCAAAGCCTCTCACCTGAAGAAGCATTTATATTTACAAAATCAGTGGGATCAGTGGCGGTGGCTTTGGGTATGTGCATGTGGTTTGCAGTGTTGATGTGGAGCAGTGTGGGTCTGCTCTCTGCTCTCTGACACTGTGCGCCTGTTAGTGTTGTAGGGCAGGGCTCACTGAAGAACATGTGCCTCCAAGTCTCCAATAACAGCAGAAAAGTGACCAGATTTGTCTCTGTCGCTTTTAAAAAATGGGTGTGAAAAGTCACTAAATAAAGCAACAAAGTCACTAATATGGCAAAAACAGTTTTTGGTTTTGCATGTGACAATGTTGCCACATATGCTAAAAACCCTCTTAGAGGAGGCGATTGTGGCTTGAATGCACAAGTACTGTGCATTCATTTTGCAGCTAAAATTTGCCGTGCCTAGCCTAGCTGGCTGCATGCATGTGATTACGTCACCACCCACTGACGTAATGAGGATACAGAGGCTGATTATGTTCAGCTCTGCTTGAATGTGATGTCGGTGCTCTGTAATAAATGCTTGTCAGAGACGGATGCTGCAAGTAATATATATTGAAATACCGCAAAAATTATACAACCTTTATCGAAACATTTCTTATCGCGGTAAATACTGATATAAATTTTTTGTCCAGACCTAGTAGCAAGATGGAACAAGATTAAAAAATGCCCTAGCAGTAAGCTTCCAGTTGGAAGCAATGGTAGCTGGCAAAACACTAATGAAGCAACTATTAGACACGGAGAACCCCTGGATCAACATAACGATGACAACTTAGGAGAATGTATTTAAGTCAACAAAAAATCAATAAAATTATTACAGTGGTGTTCATATGACATATGGAGTTTCTCCTAAACAAGACTGATAACAGCTTTAAAATCATTCCAGTCCCTCAAAGACAAATACAAATTGAAACAAAAAGTTTTTTACAGAGACCTTCAAGTGAGACATTATTTTAGTGAATCTGTATTATTTTAGTGAATCTGTACCCGGGTCCCTCGGGTGAAAGAATGGAGGCAATCCATTGAGCTATTAAGAGGGATGGGTCTGACTCAAAGGTGGGCAAGCAGAAGTCTTGAAAGTCTGAATTTTATTTCACAGAGTAATCCACTCAGAAGGGAACAGAAAAATATCCAAAAAGGCAAAACTAATCCACAAAGTAATTCACTCAGAAGTGAACAGAAAAATATTCAAAAAGGCAAATAATCCACAGAGTAATGCACTCAGAAGGGAACACGGTAAAAAATTCAAATTCAAAAAGGTAGCTGAGAGAAAGCAGGCAAAACCGTAGCAAAGACTTTCACAGTAATCTGTAAAGACTCAAAATAATAATACCAAAATAATATCAAGACTTTGCAAAGAATTCCTTACCTCCAAGAAGAATAACTCGTTTTATGTTAAAGCAAAGTGGAAAAAAAGAGGGGAAAATATCTATTTCTGAAGAAAATTGGGGAAAATTATATCAGTGTCCCAATAGTGTCCCAATTCCAATGGGCTACAACAAACTGTCCAATCTGGAGAGAATGTTATTGGAAGCCATTTTTAGATTTTTCATTACACCAACACAGAAACAGTATCAGGGTTTAGGATCCAAGTGCTGGAGAATATGCAGTTCAGATAATGAACAAACAAATTTTATCAAATTTGGCTTAAATGGATAGATTACATAAGACCCCATGTAATCTGACTTCATGTAAACTTAAGTGATCTCCCCACGTTTATTAATCTCTTTTTATTTAAAAAAATGATATCTCCCCACTCCTGTAAAAAGTTCTTCAGATTTAAAACAGAGATTTAACTATAAAAGGAAGTTTTCCTTTATAGAATTATTTTTATTTATCTATTTTTATCTTTCTCTTTTTTTTTTGGAAAATTTATCTCAACAATGTTTTCTGTTTGAAACAGTTTTTCAGCATACTCGATCTCTTCAGTTTAATTGGTTGTTATTAAACTAGGCGGTAAGGCGACGCTTAACAACAGTAGAAGAAAGCCTCCTTTCTGATTATTTACTTTCTTTTTCCGTGAAACACCAACCTTTTTATCTGCGAAAAAGTTAATGTCAGACTTTTTCTTCTTTAACGGACGTGTAAGAGGTATGTTACCGTTAAGCATGTTAAGAGCTACTTTGCTACTTTGCACAAGAGCTTCGAGTCAAGATGAGTTCATTAGATGCCGATTGTAATATAACACGCCTCTGCGCTGGTTTGGCTTTAAATAAAAGTTTAAGAACTGGCAGGTTACTATATAGTCTGTCTGACATGTTGGTCTATCGCTGATTTTTCTGAATGTAAACAACAGGACTGTTTGATAGCAGATCTGTTCTAAGGTGAAAGTTTTCAGGAGTCTTTGCTTTATGATCAATCAACAGGTAAACAAATGGTTTACTTACAACATTTTGAAAGCACGTAATAAAAATTTTGTATTACGGGGGTACATCTGTCTACCTAATACACAGACCTGATTGTTGTCTCTAGGATTTTTAAATAATATGAGGTAGTTTGTGTTTAAACTAATTGTCCTACTAGGCTTTCCTTGAAAAAAACAAATTTTGCATTAGGTAAATGGCGGTTAAATTTCAATGGAGTACATACTGTGTAAACACCTTTTCAACCACTGCATTATTGCTAGCACCTTTCATAGCATTGTCAATTATTAACAAGTTGTTTCTGTTATATGGTAGAAGTGTGTCATCATTTAGTGATGATGGTATCCCTTGAACAAAATTAATGTTTCTTATTTTTAACATTTCATCATAAAGGGGCTGCCAGCAGTCATAAATATATACTATGTTTTCAAGTTTCTGTAACTGTTTTACAAAAAAAGTTTTTCCAGAATTTGATGGTCTGTTATTACTCATGAAAAAGGATGTTGTAATCTAAAATCAAACCCATTAGCATCTAGTACACCACGATAGTCATGACCATCTTTAGTATCCATCAGAAAGTGTTGAAAAATCAGACAACAGGACCCGTTTGTTGTACACGACCTTAAACCGTTTTACTACTGACTTGTTTTTCAGAGTGAGTTTCTTTTTATTTCTTGCGATGTGTTGGCTATTATCACGATTCGCCACATAATGATCAACAAGACCAATCAATGTGTCGAGTCTAATAACTTTTGCATTGTAGTGTTATGCCTTTTTCCTTCACACATGTTTTAAGATAACCGTATGTCTTAGGACCTCCTGAGCAGAACTCTGTGATGTAATCATCCCCACCAGAGGCGGTTCCCAATCACCTTCACGAGAATCAAAAATTACACTGTCAGTGTCACTGTACAACAACCTATCGCCTAATCTATCCATTACATTGTACAGTTCTTAATGAGCGTGTGCTGTTGTAAAAGCACCAAGAAATACATTAATGTTCCGTGTTGGGCGGCTGTCTCCATCAGAATAGCACCACTGAATCAATGCTGTGGTGTCAGACACAAATAAAAAGTGTTTCACATCATAGCCATCACCAAAGATGTGTTGTAAAAACTGTTCAGGATCAGTCAACAGCTCAGACACAGGCAAGTTTTCCCTTACAGAAAAACGACCCCACAAATTGTTTAACAACTATTTGTTGATAGATCGACATACTGGGTTAAGACATATCTTGTCAGGATTCAGTTGAATTTTTTTCTTTTAAACCCCAAAATAATTCCTGATGTTTTCAGCCCTCTCTTCATCTGTGACAGCGTGTGCTGGATAACCTCTGGCCTCCTGCTTGTACTGTAAAAAGGTCTTTACATACTCGCCAAACAATGTCTTTGAACTATCTGGAAAATAACAAACCTCATGGATTTTTGCCACCACATACCCCTTCTCGATAACCTTCATCAGTTCAATACTGATCCAAGTACCCATGATGGATCTATCTTCAACACTATGTATATACGTTTGGAACTGTTTTTTTTCTGTTCAGCACAAGTATGACATAGTGGGAACATTAAATTGCCATTACAACGGTGTGGTAAAACAGGGTGTAAGAGATTTCTTAGCGGATGCACTGTAGCCTTGACTAGACCATAGTATTCCTCAAGAGGACGAAAATCTTTGAAAAATATTTGTGGGTGTCCTACAGGATATTTTTTCTGGGCCTGACAGAATGAGTACAAACTAGTAAAATCCAAAAATCTGATTTTCTTACCTTCTTTTGCTTTGTAATACAGTTTGTAGGCATTTGTTCGACCACCAAAAAGCCAATCTCTTGGTTTGAGCCTTTCAGGTGCTGTGTAGTTAGACATGAATGCAACAACATCCTGATCATACCCCTTAGTATTCACCCACTGGCATTCCCACATTACTTCCACATCTAGACCATATGCATGAACAAGTGTCTTTACCTTGGCATCAAACTGTTTTCGCAGTTCACCATACATCACCTTTGACATAGGATGGATCTGGTTCGGATTGTAATGACATTCATGACCATGATGCATGCAGCTGTTAAATTGCTGTTAAAGCTGTGTAACCCCGATATTTAGGGCATTTAAACTCTTTCCTGAGTCTTTCTACACAGCCTGTACCTTCTGCTGTAAACTCCCAACCTGTTTTATCAACGCTATACATTCGTCAACCTTTTCAGAACAGATCCCACCTGATGTGTTCGGTCTTTTGGTTCGGTCAACGGATGATTTAGTCTGACATTTGACACAACTGCAGCTGTTTTGTCCTCCTTTGTAGAAAAAGTATTCTCATTCCAGGCCTTCAGTCGATCATCAGACCATTCAGCATTGTCCAGATCGGGGTCGACACCAATCTCATACACAGGTAGACTGCCGTTGTTTTAAATCTGTAAACAGTTTTTAAGTAATTATTTAATTACATATGCACACTTTGTTACAAATATCATGAATAGTGTTAAGTTTGTGTCTTCTTACCATCTGGTTTGTGACCATCTTCCAGCCTAAGATATCTCCCGCTCGAATGTGAAACATACCAAATCCCCAGATCCAACAATAACACCTTTTCCTTGACCAACCGACAAACTGACGACTTTAGGGTCACTTCGAGTCATTCGTGACCCACCAGGATTGCTTGTTAAACAAGGCTTAAAGGTTATCGGTGTGTCTCCATAGTTTCTTGCAATGTCCTGTGGTTACCCAGCCTCAGGCGTGTCAAATATAGCATCAAATATAGCACCCAGAGGTGTTAAGAGACCCGTCGATTCAACTAAACGTGTCAACCCTGCTGCAGAAAACATATCAGTTACTATCACACAATAATGCATTACACAACCATTGTTATAGCATAAACTATAACTCACTAAGAGGATTAGGGTAACTTGTGGTGTTCATAGTTTCAGTAGAAATGTAAATATATTTTGATGAATAACAACACTTAAACAACAATAACAAAATAATATAGTAAGAGACCGAGGCATACCTTTACGTCTAATGGCATTGAGTGTTTCAAGCTCAGATGTACCTAAACCAAGAAAAACCCTATTAAGCAAGAAAACATTACAGGACCTGTTGAATTTCTTACAACAGGAATACATGTAAAAGTCTATAGCAATAATTCTCACCAAAAATGCAGGAATCCATTGTCGTTTCCTAGTTGATGTCTGAATAGGTATTGTCACACGGTTGATGACTGAATGTTATTGTCACCTGTTTGTGTTTTAAATACATATACTATTTTCTCAAAAACACACCTCTTTACCATATTTAAATGCTTTGTTTTTGATGGACCCAAACTGAATGACATAGGAGCCATAAAATCATAAATCAGGGGTCATAAATCACTCGTTTGACAGAAAGTGTAGAAAACTAAAATAAACTGCAGCTAATCTATTTTCTTTCTTCACAAAACAATAAATAAAATCACGTGATACAAAAGCAGTAAGGGCTCCGTCTTTTTATTTTTGTGAAAGCGGAAGTTTACGCTTACAATGCTATAATCAGAGCAACTGGAATAAACTGGACCCTGTAGAGTAGACTTGGGTTTATTAGATGTAAACATCTCCAGGATGATGGATCTCCAGGGCCAGGAATGAGCACAGCTGATTTAGACTATTCATAACACTGATATGTTTAAAGTACAGTCCAGCGCCTGCCTCTGTTCACACTCACTGAGAACTGAGTAGCACGAGAGAGGAAAGAGGGAGAGAGAGGCACTGCAGCTAATGCATCTCCAGTTGCCATGACAACAACCTTGTTAGCGTTAACTTCCGGTTTCAGAAAAATGATGGACCTTTTTTTTCTGTTTTTGTTTTTTATTTATTTATTTTAAGATGTTTATTTAGTTTTGTAAAGAAAGAAAAGAGATATGATTCACTTTTACATTTTGTATTTGTTATGTTATTTCTGGCAGAGAAAACGGAAAATGACTTGTTTCTCTGTTTCTTGTATTTGGATTTTGTAACTAAGGAAAAAACGAATATCCTAGTCAATGAGCAAATATCCAAATACCTGAATAATCAGGCCCAGCCCCACCTCGAACCATACTTTGGTGTCTCTAGACGTGTGTGGTGGCGCATTATACTGTTTAAGAGGCCAAACCCATGCGAATGATTGCAGGACATGATTTGGTTTAACTCATCAGAAATGAAGGCACATATAGTGTTCACCTGTCAGAGATGTTTGTAGACATATCATGTGTCCCATGGAGTGCCAGCTATACAAACTCCATACTAAGTCTTTTGTGATGCACTGGGCGAAGCTTCCCCTATCGTGTAGGAGTGAAAGCTGCAGTGGCATGATGTTGAAATATCACCATCCTTCTTTTTCTCAACATCGCATGCCCCAGAATTCCCTTATAACTTCGTCCTGGGCTGCCCACATGGTCCATGTCTAAATCTTCCACTGCCCCTACTGCAAAACAAAAAAATCCTTTAAAAACCCCACGCTTTCTACATTTCTTACTTCTGGGGTCAAAGATGTCGAGGCAAAATGATTAAACAAAGAACAAAATTTAACTTGTTTTCGAAAACATAGTGCACATCCATACTGGACAGTATGCATAAGCTGTATACAATAAGAGCTAGTGTGCGTGAATGTTTCATTAAATTGAGGTAACATTTTTAATTACAAACAAAATTTTAAGTTAATTAAAATTGAAACTATAAATAATTGTGTGGGACTCAATTGGTGTGACGTGTCAAAAGTTGTTGGTAAGATGGCGGATCAAGTGCGACCGAGGTGGTGTGCATACTACATACTCACATACAAGATGTGTATACTAATTTAGTGGTTAAGCAGTATGTACTCACACCAAGCTAGTAGGTAGTATTTAAGAATGGCGTACTTGAATACGACCTACTAGCTTAGAGAAAGTACGTATTGCTTAAACGCTAAAGTAGATTTCACTTCTAGTATGCAAGTGTGTAGTATGCACACCAGCATGGATGCACTTAATCCGCCATCTTACCCACAACCTTTGACTTAAGACATCATACCACTTGAGTCCCCCCTTCACCAGGAGTCCTGTCCAACACAATTATTAAATTTAAATTTTGTTTGCAATTAAAAATGTTACCTAGCTCAGCCTACATGGATAATCATAAAGTCGATCTGTCTTGTTTACAGATCAAATGGGCTCTCAGTGAATTATAGGATATGTCAGGCTGAGATAGTGTGCTGGGGGAGCAAAATAGCAAATCTCTCCTGATCTGGTACGACATTTGGGAACCTTTCGCATACTACCTGATACATACTAGGCATTCGGATGTGTCACGTTGCATACTAGATTTACATACTAACTAGTATGGGAGTATGCCATTTCAGATGCAACCTATATGTTTTAAATGCATCAGTGGTTACACATTGATTTGTTTCTTGCCTAGCTCATGCCTTCTTTTGTGGCTTTTGTCTGCCTTTTTAGTTCTTGCCATGCTATGATTTTGTATTTTGTAATCTTTAGTGTTTTTGTTTGTGAGTTTGTGTTTTACTTTGTTTGTTTGTGGACACAGTGGAGATGATGTGGTCCATGCAGGCCTGTCAAAGCGAGCTTGAGCAACAGCACGAACAGATCCTCCAGCTGGAGAGATTGATGGCTTACTGGCAGGTGTACTATGCTCCCTAACCAGGTTCCCCATATCCGAGGGTGAGAAGGTGGCCTTTTTGTATTATAGTTATCATTATAGAGTGCATCTCCAACTGGCTATCATTGTGGCTCTGCTGAGGCAGTGTGACAGGTAGAGTGGATATAAAAGTCTACCTGCCCCTGTTAAAAAGGCTTTTGTGATGCAAAAAATTTGACCAAGATAAAGCATTTCAGAATTTTTCAACCATTAATATGACCTATGATCTGTACAATTGAATTCTTCTTATTATTATTCTTCTTCCATTTTATTCTTCTTTTTTCTGAAAACAGAAAATGACTGCTGGAAAAATATGTGGGTGTAATTAAAAAAATAAGCAAAATGCACACACACAGAACTGGAACAATGCTTCCTGGAAACACGGTCTGCTGGGTTTTTTTTTTTTTTTTTTTTTTGCACTTGGTTTCTAGATTCGCACTTAGCAAATCAGAATGAAAAATTGAAGAAGATGAATAACCTAACTGGTCATTTCATTTTCGAGGTAAGTGCAACTATGTTAATCTTATTCATTTGTGACAACTGATTTATAGGATCAGCACCAAGTATAAAAACACAAAACTTATTTATAAGCATTGAAAACTCAACCAATTATTCATCTTTTGCTTTAGACAACATCTGCTGCTATATGGTGTAATAAATATATAAATATCATGCCATAACTGATACTACATAAGGTATAAATTCATGTTTGTTTATAATTCCTCAAAACTACACAATTATATGTAAAGTAATTTTTTTTAAAGCTTTGTGTTGCTTAAATACTTTACTTTAGTACGCTCGTAAGCTACAGAACCTACAGAAAGTATTGTATGTAAAAAATAAATAAATAAATAAACGTAAAAATTACCTATATAGTAAGTTACTAGATTTACTTTGTCTAGATTTGTTTGTCCTTGAAACAACATTTACTGTGAGTCACTGTTCATTAGCATGATAGGGACAGATGAACAACATTTATTTTAATATTTTATGTAACTTTTAAGTAATGCTGTTTCAATGGGGGGGAAAAGATTTTATTTGCCTTTTATTTATCTACAACCGCATCTTAAAAAATACAATATAATAAAAAAACTTAATATTCGTTCACAATTTAATTCAGAACGGTAAACTGTCATATTTTAATTGCATGTACAGTAATGTATTTTGAGCCTTTTTTAATTTACAGCATGTTTAATAGCTCATGAAAATCTAATATTTCCAGTTAGTTTAAGTGAACATAAATTACTATTCAGACAACATAAATTTTGGAAATAGAACTTCCAAATAATTTAATATACACATTAAATTAAAATACATTATTATTTACATAATTTAAGAATTTGGCGTTTATTATTTCAGAAAAAACTTATTTTTGTTTTATTGATCAAATTAATTTTGTTTTGAGCAATCATTTTCAGTTCTCTCTTTTTTTTAAAAAAAGGGGGGAGGATGTGAAAAGTTTCATTCACAGTTTCCTGTGTGTTCCACAGCTGCCATACCTAATAAAATTGTAGACACTGTAACTGTCTATATCAGTAAAAGCTGTGCTACTTCTTTTCCTAATTATGTAACCAAACAAAAACACAACTAATTAGGTACATTTAAAGATTAAAGATCAGTTTGCTAAATATCAATTTGCCAAGTATAGCATCATATAGTGCAGTAAACAATGGGGAAAATAATCTCGACAGTTAAACAACAGTTACATTTATATGTAGGTAATTATATATTCATTACCTACTTGATGTTTCCGTTTCAGTTTCCAGATGACTGTGAAAATGTCACAGTGAACTTAAGTGAGGACCACTTCACCTGTGACAGTGAAAAAGATCACCTGCCCGTGTACCATGCTGTGGTCCAGCCACTAATCTACAGTATTGTGTTTCTGCTGGGCCTCTCAGGAAATGGTCTCCTGCTGATGGTCCTGCTGCAGCGCCGTACTCAACTACGTATGACTGACATCTACCTGCTGCATCTGGCCCTGGCTGATATGCTCTTACTCCTTACCTTACCTTTTGAAGTGACCCAGGGTCTGACAGGTTGGCTCTTTGGGAATATCCTGTGCAAGATTGTAGGCCTATTAAACCACATGAATATGGTGTGTGGGAGTCTTCTCCTTGCAGGCATTGGTTTTGATCGCTACCTTGCCATTGTTCATGTTGTCTCCAGCCTCCAGACGCGTCGCCCCAAAACAGTTCACCTCATCTGTGCTTTGCTCTGGCTTTTTTGTTTTTCTATCTCTCTGCCCAACATAGCATTTCTCTCTGTGGAACCCAGAAGGAATGACCATACATGGCTACAGTGTCACTTCAACAACCACGGCATCCATGCTCACAACTGGTTAATTGTTAATCGGTTGCTGACACACCTGTTGTGCTTCCTCCTGCCTTTAGTTATCATGGGCTACTGCTACACCGCTGTGGTCCTCACCCTGTACCACAGTCAACAGAGCCTGGAGAAACAGGGGGCTATTCGTCTGGCTATGGTTGTAACCCTGGTTTTCTGCTTGTGCTGGCTACCTTATAACATAACACTTTTTTTGGACAGCCTTGTAAGGCTAGGGATACTGTCTCAGGAAACTTGTGAGAGTCGCAGTGCACTGTCAGTGGGTCTGATGGTGACAGAGAGCATTGGTTATATTCACTGCTGCCTTAATCCAATACTTTATGCCTTTGTTGGGGTGCGTTTCCGAAATGAGCTTTTAAGATTGCTACAAAAAAACTTTTGTGTCTGTGGGTCAACGCTATGCACCAAATGCTTCAGCAAAGTACCGGTTTCTGATATGGCAACAAACACCTCCTCTAACCAATACATATGATCACAGAAAAAGGGAAACAAAAAAGTCCCCAAAAGTATGCATTCAATGTTGAGTTTTTTTTCTAAATAAAAGCAGATCTTGTTTTAATTTTGACCCATCTTTCTGATAATCTGTGTCTGATACTGTATACTGTGCCATGCTTGAGTATGCAGGATATCCTGTGCTTTTTATCACTGTAAATATTATGTGCCTACATTTCAACATTTCCTGTACCTGGTGAGTGCTCTTTAAAGTAATATTTGATACAGGATCACAAAGACATCAAAGATAAATAAATAAAATACTGTTTTTTTTTTCCGGATTGTGTCTGCCTCCCTTTTTTGCACCCCTTAGCAAGTTTCCCATCATCATACACAACAAATGTTTTTCTCCACTTTTTTTCTTATTGTTTGCCTTTAGACTTCTATTAAACACAGTTATACATAACATTTGTAAACAAGCAATTTGCATCTTATTTACAGCAATTATACAGGTATTTAATAATTATACATAAGATATTTATATACTTTCTTGCACAACAGTTCGGTAGCCAGAGAAAACAATTACAAACTGATTTGTGAGAGGTTTTTTTCTTGCTCACAAAAATGAACACATTTATCTGTCAAATGTACATATTTTACAGACATTTAAAAATGGCTTCAGAATTTGTTGCTTAACTGCAATTTTCCACTATTTGGCGTTTTTAATTAAGACATTATTACAAATAATATTAGCATCTGATTGCCACAATCAATAAACATTGAAAAAAGCATGTCAGGGTTTGAAGTAACCCATAAGGGGAAAAGATTTTTACAGATGTACTGAAAAATATTCAGAAAGGCATGTTTGCCATGCTTCCAGGTCCATAGCCCAGTGGACTATCCAAAGACAAACCCCTCTGTCTAATTCCCTGGGATCCTATCATGGCTGACTGTGGGTGTCCCATCATGGACCCCTGAGGGGACAGGACAGCTCCTTGCTGGCCAAAGTGCTCCCCAGGAATTGGCATACCCCTCTGCTTAGATTGCATCATCATGTTCTGCTGAGCTATAAGATTGTGTGGATGTTGCTGTTGAGTCATCGTGCCCTGTGTCATATGGGACTGATGCTGTAAGAGGCTGTTAGTCATCATGGCCTGCTGCTGGTGGTGATGTTGCTGCTGTTGCTGAGACATACCTGTCCTACCCATCAGATGACTTGGATGGCATATCGGCCCAGGCCTCATCACACCTGGGCCCATACCTCTGGCTCCTCCCTGGGTCATGCCTATGCCAGGGCGTAAACCACAGTGTGATGGCTGCAGGGGAAGCTGCTGCTCAGCCATCATGTTTTGCAGATTGGCAATGTGAGGATTGGAAGACGGTGTGCTGCTCTGAAGGGGGCCAGATGAATAAAGCTGCTTTAGGAGTTGTGCTGAAGGAGCCTGATGAGGTAGATGCCCTTGGTGAGAGCTCTGCTGCAGCTGGGACATTGCCTCACTCTTGGGGAAGTACTGCAGGGTACTGCTAGGCTTGTCGGCAGGAATGATTCGAGACAGGTCAAATTCTGGAATGCCTGTGTGTGTAGGTCTAATCACCTCACTTAAGTCTGGGCCCTCTCCTATGGGCATGGATGGGAAAGAGTCAGGTGGGTGAGGGGGGCGCTGATTAGGCATACCCTTGCTGAGATGGTGCATTTGCTGGGAAGGGAGAATGTCATCAGAGGGATGGGGGTACTGCTGCCCCATACCCCCAACTGGTGAGTGCAGAGGGGCTTGTATGCGAGAGAATCCACCCATTTGACTTGGTGGATGCATTGGGGACATATTACAAGGTCCAATTCCATCTGGATGCCCCCCTCCACCTCCCATCATTACAGGCATGGCAATGGGGTTAGGAGAAGGCAGCAAAGGTCCAGAAGGGTCAAGAGATAACTGCTGATTTCCTGAAAGGACCATTCCAGTGGGGCTTTGAGGGCTATTGTGAGGTCCTATTGAGCCTTGAGAGGACAGGAGCATCTGTGTGGACTGGTGATTAGCCATATTTCCTATAATAAAATAAACAGTAAGGTACATACAGTATGTGAATTAAGTGTACCTATGGAAAATAAAATACATAGTAGTAACATCCTATCAGTCAAATAGAAAAAGTAAAAAATTAGGTAATCTATAATTTTAGGCACAACTATTTAATATTTCACTGTATTACCAATTATCGTCTGTTCTGCAGAAAACTGGCATTATGCTAATAAACTGCACCTTGAATGTTGGCTCCAGGAAGAAGCAAACGATCTGTTGGCATCTCGTCATCGGAAGTGGCTATTGTCTTGATGGCATCATGATACAGTGGAATAGACGTGGGCATTGCATACTTGGACATCTGAGACATTATGAGGGAGAGGGGATTCTGGGATGGAGGTGCATCTGGGGAAGAGGTGAATG
Source organism: Duopalatinus emarginatus (assembly GCA_028565595.1). Taxonomy (NCBI): domain Eukaryota; kingdom Metazoa; phylum Chordata; class Actinopteri; order Siluriformes; family Pimelodidae; genus Duopalatinus; species Duopalatinus emarginatus. The sequence continues at coordinate 10,434,549 of JAOVVF010000032.1, read as the reverse complement.
GCATGTTGGGAGTTTGACTGCTGGGTGTTGAGGTGGAACTCCTTGGAGGAAGGGATATGCCTAAAGTAGAAAATCAGGATGAGTTAACCCACAAATAATTCAACAGCAATTAAAACACAAAAAAATCCAGGCATTTACAATTCCTTACCCGTCTCAGTTGAACTGCTTCCTCCATTACCTACACCTTTACTATTAGATATTCCTCCAGGACTGGCAAGGGAGGTCTTGGGTGAAGCAGTCCACCTTGGAGATGCAACAGTCATGGCTGGAGATTTGTGATGTCCAGGGGAAACAGATGGTGACCGGAGTCCAAGGGATGATCCCACCATTTGGGGGGACTTCATGGAGGTGTTAGAAGGTGTTCCTGCTCCAGATGTTGCAGAAAGAGGAGGGTGTGGTGGACCAGTGGATGCTAGCTGGTTGGGGGATTTCAGGCCTGTAGTAGAGGGTGAGGGCATGAGGGGAGAAGATTCCTGGCTAAGGGGAGGTGACTTCAGCTGGTGAGGTGGGGGCATGGCTGGGGAACCAAGTGAGTTGACATTAATGGAAAGGTCAGATGGATGACATGGAGCACGGTCAGCTTTATGGCCAGTGTTCACAGGCATATGGCTAAGCCTTGAATTTCCACCAATTTGGGGAGTACCCTGCTGATCAGATCTAAACATCTCAGGATCTGATTGCTGGAGGTAGGGCCCATCCCCTTGTCCACCTGAAAAGGGGCCCTGGTTAGGAAATTGAAGTGTTACATCTTGTCCATGAACCATTATTTTATTAGCACCAACCCGACCATTTGGTGTAGCCCTAATACGAGTGTTGTCCTCAGGGCTTGCAATCTCTGACCCAGGTCCTTCTCTTAATTTCTGGGCCAATATATGTTGCTGCTGATGCAGGTTCATGTTCATGTTTATATTTAGATTTCCCCCTATAGGAGAATCAACCATATCTCTCATTAAGGGGCCACCTCCATCACCAATGGGAGATCCAATCATGGTGCGAGGATTGGAAAATTCAATTGGATCACCACGTGAAGGTAGATTTCCAATGCCATGATTAGGAAAACCTGGTCCACCAGGGTTATCCATCATCCTGGGGCCTCCAAGTCCACCCTGCTGCTGCTGTCTAGATAACTGCTCCAGTTCTAACCTGCGGAGACCTTGTAGCTGTCGTTTCTCCATAACATGAAACATTTCCTCTCGTGTCAAGGGGCGATCCATACCACCCTGCATTTGCTGAGTGGGTCCACCAGGTCCTCCTGACGCATAGCACCCATGAAACGGACCAACTCCAGACATATTTGGTGCCATGTCATCCAGCCAACCCATTCCTGGCCTAGGAGATCTTTGTGAGCCTATCGCTTCTATGGGTAAAACCCCACCTGGGCTTCCAGGATATCCTCCACCACCTGGGGGTCCTCGCTGCATATGTCCAAGAAACCTGGGCCCTCGGGGTCCATCCTGATGCATGTCCATCATCCTTACATTTCCACCCATCCCTCCTCCAATTATAGGCCCAGGTCCCCACTGCTGGTCCCCAGGTTTGCTGTGATATGGAGGTGGGGGACCTCTCATCATGAGAGGTGGCCCACCTGACATTCCTGGCATCTCAGGCATCATTCGGAAATGTTGGGGGTGTGTGTGAGGATTCATCTCCTGTTGCCGCCTCTTCTCCTGATAGTATTCCTCCTGTAGCTTCCTCCAAGCTATCTGTTCTGGTGTTAGTCCTTCAGGACCTAGCAGAGGCCCCATGTCTAATCCTGAAGGCGATGCCAAGTGGTGATGAGGGGGTAAGGTGTGGTGCCTTACCATCAAAGTGTCATCCACACAGGGCCCACTAAGGTTCTGTGTTTGTGAAATTATGGATTGTAGAGGCTCCTCATGCTTTTTAATTCCACGGATAGAGGGAACCCCATCAGAAAGGCAACTGCTGCCAACCCTTCCACTATTTTCTTCATCTTCATGCCCTTGGTATCCATCAGTATTATTGTTGCTAATTGACCCATTATTGGGATTGCTGTTTGGGACACCTGGGTCTCCATGGCCAGCACCAGCCCCACTGCGCAGTAGAAGCTTCTCAATGTCCCTAAGTGTCTGCAAAGAACGCTCACGGTGCTCTAGTTGCTCTTTGGACAGACCTTCAATACTCCCTTGTCCTCCCTGCTGGCTGGGCTCACCCTGAAGGTGCACAGACAACATTGATGAATTGGCACTAGGAGAAACACCTGTACCAGGGTGATTTATAATTCCTGACCCATCTACTCCGCAACCTTGGGCTCCCACTCGCTGTTGCCCTGAGCCACCAGGTCCTAATGGATGAGATGTTCCACAGTTATTGTGACTGGGTGTCGCCCCTTGATGGACATGGGTTACCTCACTGTCTGGTTGGCCTGTGGAAGAAGGAGTATTGCCTCCTGTGAGATGACCCCCAATAACTCCACCAACAGAGGCTGGACGTGGTGTACTGCTTTGAGATTTGGGGGTGCCAATGGGAGGGGTGCTACTAGTGCTGAGTTGCTCAGATAGACTTGGGAGCTTTCCAACACCAGGGCACTGCTGAATAACAGAAAAAAATTTGCAGAATTTACAATTTCCAGAATATAGATTTAAAAAGCTTAATACAGTAGTTTGTAAGTGCAAAACAAACAAACAAACAAACAAAAAAAAAAAATGCAACAGCAAATCAGAATGTCAAAAGTATATAAAAATACACATAAAAAAACA
>JAOVVF010000032.1:10405674-10419467 GCA_028565595.1 Duopalatinus emarginatus | reverse complement strand
ACAATAAGCCAAAAAGAATTCCTGAAGGCACTGAAATTAGTACAATATATCCTTTTATACACTGAGATTCACTGTACAGACCGGACATTTTTTAAGTTTTTTTAAATAAAAATTTATTTTAATTTTGTAGTATTTTAGTTAGTCCATTTCTTACATTATATTTGTACAAGTACTCAGGAGCTTACATTATGTAAACATAGGTAGGGAAAAATGTTTTTAAGGAAGTTCAAACTGCCAGACAATTCCAATTGGAACTATTTTACGCCTTGAAATCAACATGATCTATGGTAAAAAGTGAATAAAAGTGCATAATTATTCAACACTAACTCAAATATGGTATTTCAGTTTTATTAGTAAAGTTAGTAAAGTTTGAGCTTTAGACACAAACACTGGTGATAGGTTTGTGTGGGTCAGTTTTTATGTTTTTATGGATTTGTAAAATTCAAGGGCAAAACAAATCTTTTACTTCTTGCTCAAAATTTAAATCATAGAAATCAATTAAAAATTAAAGATTGGCCGGTTTACAGTGTAAACCATAATTGGTGCACATTTACACTTGTGTACCGCACGAGGGCGACAGTGGCACAAACACAGTCACACACACCATGCCTTCAGTGTGGAAGTACTTCACAGTAAGTGAAGACAACAAGCTCGCTTTTTGCAATATATGCATGAAGAAAATTAGAGATGGAGGAAAAACACGGAAAACATTCAGAACAATAAATTTAATATTTTAAACGACATCAGAGACTGGCCCAGTATATCTGTCACATGCTAACATGCTGAACTCCAAGCATTGTTAAGAAAGTGAAATGGCCCAGAAACTGCTAAAGAAGACATCGGTGAGGCTTTCCAACAGTGAAGGGACCTCTGAGAGTGCAAAGGCTTGAAGATGGATGTAGAGGCTTTTCTGTTTCTGCTTGATAGATGGAATTACTTTACCCAAGTCTTACAGAACCAATATGTCAGTATTGTCGTTTCTTGTTTGCTAATTTTTTGATGGCTTTCCCAAACTGTCTGTCTGTCTGTCTGTCATATATATGGAGATGTTGGTCCACTGTGTCATATCAAGTCCAAAATCAGTGTCTACCAGGAGATTTTATCTGTTGACCAGTTGTGAAGATGCTGATTTCCATCTCCAGCAGGATTCAGGCCTCTCCGAACAATGTGCTGCCACACACGTCTAGAGATACCAAATTATGGTTAGAGGAACTCGCATCTGAATTTGAAGTCACCAAATCTTAATGTGGGAAGGTGCTGCTCTCATTTCTTGCAGCATAGGACATTTTCTTAAAACGGGCTTAATTAATCTGTGATGATCCTGAGCCAAGGCGAGGAAGCAGACAAACCGGTTAAACTGACTGTTTGCTAACTGTCTAAATTGTCACTCAGGTTCCATCATATTGAGATTGTGTTTGTCCCCCATGCCAATTACAGTATTGTAATGCCTTGCTGCCTGGATGTTCCAGTAGGTGCATAAACAAGCTCCAGTTAGTCCACAATGCAGCAGCCAATGTCCTTACATATCACCCCTATTTTATACACACTTCATCTTCGCCCAGTCAAATTCTGATTGATTATAAAATACTACTGTTGACCTAAAAAGCAGCGTCACATCACAGTATCTGAGCAAATTTCTAGTCTCTTATGATTTGCCACGCCTACTTCGAGCAAAAGGTGCAGGTTCATTGCTGATACCTCAAATTATGAAGGCTACGGCAGGAGGGCACATCTTTCTGTTACAAAGCCCCACATTTATGTAATAGCCTTCCAATTAGTGTCCACGACTCAAACTGGGATGTATAGATGCTGCTCTCACATGTTCACTCAGGTTCTTTCTGCTCTTCAGGCCTGCCCGATGCACCCTGATGCCCTACATCTGCTTAGAGTCTAATCAACTGGACATCACTCACTGCTGCTGAGGATGAACCTACATGGACAGTCTGGTTGTTCTCAAGGTGTTCACTGCATCTTTCACGTATTTAGAAACATTTTGTTCATACCCTCTGCATATTAGTTCTGTTCCAGTGTGGTTAATATGATGGACAATTTAGAGCACATAAATATCCTAGTTAAGGCACAGAGTGTCACATTTCATCCACAACCCTGGTGATGTAATACCCCAAGCTTAAACAAGTTAGGTCTCCAATGTGGCTTGAATAAAAATGGACAATGTGGGGCCTAAATGGTTTTGGGTTTGTGTGCTGAAAAGGCATACTGGGGCTATTAGGCATTCGGATCAAGTTGCAAACTCTGTGCTGCTATAAATAGACCAGTAGGATGTCACTCTAACAGTGCTGGCTAATGGGGTGAACAGACACAAGCATTCAGATCACACTTCACACATATCTCTTTCATATGTCTAACTCACATACATGCACTTTCCACAATATACATTTTGAATAGTTTGCACAATTTCAAATCAAATTATGACAATTGATACAAACTTCCACAGATATGGTCCTGTAATTCAGGGTGTTTAGTCTTGAGGGGGTTATGCCTCAGTGGTTAAGTTCCTGAGTTACAGTTAAGGCACACTGTACACAAATTGGCCACCTGATATTTTGTGCCTGCTCATTTCAAATGACAGTGAGATGGCAAGAGGCATTTTCTTTTGATACCTGCGAAGGAACTAATCAATGATCCCATAGAACTAGTCAGGAATCCCAACACAACTCTAATGTGCAGCCCACAGTTAGTTGAGACTGCATTTGTGCATTTGTGGTGCCTTGACGTGAAAAATAATTACACTTTATAAAATAATCAAGACCCCTTTTTTGAAAGCATGTCCTTTGTTTGCTCTATCAGAGGATGTAAAAGTTATAAAATGGTAGTTACAGGCCTGGGCAGATACAGTCACTGATCTACTATAGTTAACTCCCAACATTATTGCGACATTTTGGACTGAAATTGCAGTAAAGCAACAACAGCAGACAATAGCTAATAGTTACAATGCATCCCTCCAGTGTTAGCGATCACTTCTTTAAAACAATAACAAGTATGTTTCAGATTAGATTAGTCAAAATGCTATAAACTAATTTACAAATGGAGAAGAGGTGCTTTACACTATCTACAATATGCATGGGGCTATGTTGATGTCATGTGACTCTGTAAACACGGAAGGAAGTTGTAGCTGGAAAGACTAAGTTGACATTACAAATTGAGGAAGTGTTTTCAGTGGTGTTTACCAGTTCAGAGGGAATTAAAATTTGTGGCTTTGCCTCGAAGGAACATAATCCTTACTGATTACGCTGAATGCAGATAATATTCAGATTGTTTATAAATCTGTGCAGGAAGAACTCAATGTGAGGTGTGCAGCTCAAATGTCATGAATATCAACGTAGCAAAAGCTGCTTGCTAGTAAAATGTTAATATGTTTATTTTTAATTACATGACACTTTACATAGATTGCTGTATTACAGGACTTTAAATGAGGATTGTTGTAACGCCAAGAGTGAAAATGGCTTTAGGCCAAGGAGAACTAACCTTGCTCAGTTGACAAATAAGCAATAGAAAAGATTATGGTTCATGCTGTTAGAAGAAAGCTAATCTTGTAAATATTCGTGTACACTGCCTTTACTGAGCTTAATCATTTTATTAAAGTCTTGACGTCTAAAGGTTGATTTGAAGGAAGAACAGTGCAACTGGTTTGATTCAAAAGTTTGTTTATATAAGGTTCTTGTAGTTAAAGGTATATGAGATACATATGTAAGATGCTAAATCAAGCAGTAAGCTACATTATGGTCACTAGGGTTATTCTCATCCTAAAGAAATTCATTTTGGATATCTCAGACATCAGCAACTACTGACCAATTTCACTTCCTCCACAGGAACTACTCGTGTGGCTATTATTCAATATCTTCATGCTGCTATAGCCAAAGCCTCTGCCATTCAGCAGCCTTTGACCAGCCAATTACTAGACTCTCCTGTCCATCCTAAAGATTCTTAGAATTCACCATGGCATGCAGGTGTTTTTTTCCTACCTGGCCAGGGAATCTATATTTATTCTTCGCATACTCTCTCCTGGTGTCCCACAAGGGGCAGTGCTGGGTCCTCTTCTGTCCTCCCTCTATAACTGTATAACTCTATAACTATAACTCTCTTGGTGTGGTCAGATTCTCAAATATTATACCTTTGCTACGCTGATGACACTCAACATAATACCACTGCTATACTGATGACCCACAATTCAATCTCCCTCAGGTACAGTCATCTCATGACAAATGGCAGCTCATCAGCTAAAATGTAATCGGTTTATCTACTGTATATTATAGGAGATGCAAGATCTTGTAAGCTCCCTTGACAACTTTCATAAAGAGGGAAGTGCAACAGCTATTGGAATGGTGTAGAAATGACAAGCTTTCTTTGAGCACAGACAAAACTAGAGATTTTTCTTGACTTCAGAAGAAGAAAGCTCCACTGGGAAGATCATCAAGATCACCAAATTTCTTGTGTTTAACCGGGAGACAATTTCAGCACTGAGAAAATTACATGCCAAAGGGCAGCACTGAAGCCAGAAACTATAAACTGGTGTTCCTGGCAAGGCAAAATTCAGCAATAAATTTTACAATGTAAACAGTGTAACAAATAAGGAATGGTTGATTTTGAACAATAGAAACTTGAAATAAAGTGTTAACAATGCTAGTTTATAGCTTTAAAACTATTCTGGCTATCAGTCATGGGGGAAAAACACTATTTGTACACAAGAAAAATGTTAACCATAACAGTACTTGTTAATTTTTCCCTTAATTTACATTTAATGCCCAAGTGTTTAAGTATTAAATACTTAAATATTTTCTACACTCACTGTTTATTACTCACTCTTATGTTTTGACTTTATAAGTTAATATCAAATTTGACTACTTTTGAATTGCATTTAGAAGTTATTAATAAAAAGTCTCTATTTTATTTTATTTTGGGTGTTTTATATTATAATTATAGTGAAAAAAACAGAATATGAATTTTAGCTCATATTGCCCACCCCTAGCCATATCCTACAGAAGTCAATCTCCCTGAACAAAATAATAAGAACTAATGCAAATAAAGCTATAGAAACTTTGTAATATTAAAAGGGGAGGGGGCTTTTAAATGGCTGCAGATCACATATCTGAGAAATCGTGGTATCAGCAGGTCAAACAGGATTTTTTAGAAGCTGAAAGGAGTGATGATAAATGATAATATCCAAGGTAATTGGTTTATGGAGATGGTGTCGTAATCTGCCATTACAGCTTGTGCTTACCTTCAAAGAAAAAGACTGTCTGTATGCCTGATAATCAAACTTGATTAAACAATAAGTATTTAAACTTATTATCGTTAAATACCCTCCATGCTGATTATGACCTTCAAAAGCATTCTTTTTGATATCCTTGTCAAACAAAATTCAAAGAAATGCCAGATGGAAATATAATACCTGGCTATATACTATCCCATCATGCCTAAATTGAATGTCATGTTTGACTGTGGAGCAACTTTTTAGGCCAATCTCACCAGCTTGTCAAATATACTTGCCCTTTTTCAGTGAAGCAGTTCCAGCGCTGGTTGGAAGCTGGTACCTAATCTTCAGCCAGTTTTGGGGTTTTAACAGCCAAAGAACTACCTTGCAGCCAGGAAAACTGGTTACATAGTGGCCCCGAATTTTGCTGGGCTGGAACTAAGAACCACTTATGTCAGGGGCTGGGGGCAGGATTTTCATGACCGACTTTGTGACTAAAACACAGCTATTATAGCATCATTTGGAAAGAGGCATAACAATCCTGTTTTTTCGCCTAATTTTAGAATATTGATGATTTAATATTAGTGCACTCCAATAAACTATTGATCGGCAACCATATGACACACAGGCTGACTGGGCAGTGAAAAAATGTCAACTGTGATAAACTAGCTAGTGTATCAAAACAAAATTTGGTGCATTCTTTGCTCTTATTCTAGCGGTCCACCGATATGTGTTTATGTTTATATATATTTAGAGAGCAGGGCAACCAACAGCCAATATATAAGGCACATAAGCAGTGGGTTTTTTTTGCAACTGTTAAAATACAGTTTAATTAATACTACTTATAAATATGACTCAAAATTTGGAACTTAAATGAACACTGAGTTGGCTATATTTATTGCTCAGTTACTAATATTACATATTAAATGCTAGTCATTAACGCTTTTACAGATAGATCTCAATAAATTAGAATATCATCAAAAAGTTTAATATTAGTAATTCAGTTCAAAAAGTAAAACCTATATATAGATTATATAGAGTGATATGTTTGAAGCCTTTATTAATTTGAATGTTGATGATTATGGTTTAGAGCTAATAAAAACCCAAAAGTTAGTATCTCAGAACATTAGAATATTACATAAAAAGGGATTTTGTAATACAGAAATGTAATACAGAAAAAGCATGTACAGTATATGCATACAATACTTGGTCAGGGCTCCTTTCACATGAATTACTGCACAAACGCAGCATGGCATGGAGGCAATCAGCCTGTGTTGCTTTGATAGCGGCCTTCAGCTCGTCTGCATTGTTGGGTCTGGTGTCTTTTATCTTCCTTCTGATTTAGGTCTGGGTTTAGGTCAGACTAGTTTGCTGGTCAAACAAGCACAGTGATACATTGGTTATTAAACCAGGTATAGGTATTTTAGGCAGTGTGGGCAGGGGCCAAATCCTGCTAAAAAATTAAATCAGCATCTTTATACAGTTTGTCAGCAGAGGGAAGCATGAAGTGCTCTAAAATTTTCTGCTACATGGCTACACTAACTTTGGACTTGATATAACACAGTGGACCAATACCAGCAGATGACATGACTCCCCAATCCAACTCTGACTGTGGAAACTTCACAATGGACCTCAAGAAAATTGGACTCTGTGCCTCTCCACATCCCCATGATTGTGTAGCTTGCTGAACCAGAGTGAGGGACCATTTAAAGGCTTAGAAAACCTTTGCAGGTGTTTTGTGTTGATTAGCTGATTACAATATTCTGATTTTCTGAGATACTGACTTTTGGGTTTTTATTACCTGTAAGCCATAGTCATCAACAATAAAAAAAAAGGAAATGCATGAAATATGTGTGTAATGAACTTATATAAAATATGACTTTCACTTTTTGAATTGAATTACTAAAATAAATTAACTTTTTGATTATATTCTAATTTATTGAGATGAACCTGTAGATTAGATTTTCTGATAGTTAGGATAGTAGAAACATGTTACCATTTAAAAAAAGACTACTTGAGCATTATAATACAATGCTCTACCTTTTTCACCACCTTCCTAAAACTGTCCTAAAGTATATTTTTTGTGTTTTATTATTTATGCTTGTTTAGACAGACTAGGTTACAAGCCAAATAACCAATCTAAGGGATCAAATACATGAAAAAATAATAGCTTTGTTTGCACAGCCTGCTCATATCATCTAACAAGTAAGAAGAGGTGAAGACAATATGATACCGCAGAGATTCTGTCTCTAGTATAGTTAGGCTAACTATTCCATGCAGGTGTACACACAGAAGGAAAGAAACATACACTCACACACATGCACACAAAGAAAGACACAGAAGTACACATGTGCAGAAACTGTGTTAGCTAGAATCCCATAACCATCTTTCTCCAAAATACTGTTGACAAGTTGCACTGGTGGAATACAAAATGGTTGCGCATTTGTTCAGTGCTTCTTCCTATTTTGTACGAGTTTGGCTTTCCATAAATTCCATAAAGCAATGTACAAAGCAAACACTGTTTAGAGAGGTCTTTAAAAATTATGCAGATGACTGTTTGCCTGAATACAAGAGGCAGGTATTCAATGTTCAAAAGTCCTGAGAGAATCATGTGCCAAGAGAGGATTTCAGTTAGTTAAGTGGACAAACAACAGTCTGGATGTTCTTTCACTAATCAGAGTCATTTGGTTTACTTATGAAACTTCGGACTTCTGACTCTTATTTTACTGTCCAGAAAGAATACTGACAAACTTATCCAGGCTCAAAACAGGGCAAAATAATTACTCATCAAAGTCATATATAAGTAGATTGTTTGGATAACATGTTTCATGGACTTTAATTATTTTAAAAAAAGCTGATATAACTAAACCTACCAGTTTTACCACTTTTGTTAGCAGATAGGCATATAGCAAAGAGTGAACTTTTCTGCACCACTCGAAAACAAACAAACCCTCACACGGAGCTACAGCAGTGACACAAAGTTCGTCTTGCAGATTAAGGAATGGATATCTGATCAAGAACTGTCTATACCGTTACACTAATGAGTAGCCAAAGACTCTAATGCTCTGTTAGATCCAGGGCTCAAACTATAAATGCTAGTAAATTCCTTACAGGCACCTAAAGCAGCAGTTCTAAATAGTACAGTTTAGTATGGACTATGAGCTATGGCACCTCACCTAAAGCAAAACCCTCATTAGTACAAACAGCTGATAAGAGGCAGGGAGACATTTGATGAACAGCATGCAGATAGTCAAGGCTACTGTTTCCCTACTAGTTTGCTATTGCATTATTTCATTAATGTCTAATATATGTATAGTATTTTTTAGGCTGGGGACAGAGTTTATAACCAAGTGATACAGATAGCACAGACTAACTGAAGTGAAAAAAGACAGTAAAAAAAAAAAACAGACCTCTTCTATTTCTGATTCTGCACCTTCACCTACATCCTCTAACAGTAACCCAAATCAGGTAGTTGAGGGTAACTGTAAGAAAACAATGTTGGCAAGACATTAATAGCAACTTGGCATATATTTCACCTGGGGAGCCATCATGCCCTCTTTCTTATGTGTTTGGTGTGTGGGCTAAAATTTTAAAACATGCAACGGCTACAATAGAACTTTATAGGTATAGGTACACAGGAGGCAGACCATCTTATGTAGTTAATCAATCAACAGAAACAACATAAGCTAATCATGAAGAAGGGTCCAAAAGCACCATGCACCTTTATCTCAATCTATGTTTTTACACTGTGTACTGTGTGTGTGTGTGTGTGTGTGTGTGTAAGGCCATTTGGGGGTACAGGCGTGCTGTAAGTTTCTGAAAATCTGGAAAGTATAGAAGGGAAGTTTCCTTTTTAGGTAAACGATACAGAATTCAGAATCGTATACAATCAGAAACATCGATTTTTAAATGAGACCTTTGCCCGACAGAGTGGAATAAATGTAAAGAAAAACTACAAATCAGTGAAAATGACTAAACCTGTGGAAGAGACATCCAGTGGCAGTCAACATATACGTATAGAGTGAGACTTGTTTGGACCGTTCATAGTCAAGCATGGGAAAACCCCACATCATTAGCCACAGACTCATGATCTTCACTGGATAGATTGTTGCATCAACACCAATCCTTTGATTTGTGGCCAAGGGTCTCATTTATCAAAGTGTGCACAGAACAACCTCTAACTTTGTATGTAAAAACCACTTGTACATATTGAAAAATTGGTATCTTTCATGCATTCATATGCAGAGCTATATGCAATGGATGCAGACGAATGCTACATATTTTAAATGGCTATGCTTTTATGGTCACACTGCATTTGCATAATGCCCTCAAATCACCATATATAGTCAACAACTTTCCTTCAAAAGCCTAGAAGCTTATATACTCGTATAATTGACACTAAGTGTGAACACAGCTCTCCATAATCAGTTTACCCACAACTACCCTTTTCTAGCACTAGGTCTTCCTGCATACACATAGTCAGAAGTATGCATAAATACACACATTCTCACATACAAGAAAAACATGCTAAGCATGCTACATTTCCGCTTAGTTTACACACAAAACTTTGTGCACACCTGATAAAAAAAATGAGGTCCTGGGGAAGACAAGTGAAACAACTAGATTTGCAAAATGAAAGTGAAAGTGCTGATAGGGTAGTGTGACAAGCTATCAAGGAAAAAACAGAATTTGATGGTTATTTAACCTTACCACTGCATCTCACCACAGACATGTATACACAGTGTCGCAGTCAAAGAAAACGTACTTGACAAGAAAACCTTTCAGTCTGTGTTTTGTAAAATGGAAACCATAATCAACCAAAAGCAGTGGCAAGTAATAATCAACCAATCACAAAAGCATCTCAAGACCTTGACAGTTTACACTTTCTGTTACTCAATACCAAGCCTTCATTAACACCAGGACCTTTACTCTCATCGCAAAAAGTTTCAAGATATTATGTCATTAGTGGTTTTGCATGATAAGTTAGTATAAGACAAAATTTATTATTTTGGATAGACCCATAATAAAGAATAGGCTAATAATAAATAGTGTAGGGCACTACTTTTTGGGTTGTCTGCACATCTACTTGCCTATCTGTGCATATGTCTGAGATTCATTTTTACAGCAATATCTTAAGAACTAGTGGTTGAATATTTGTAGACATATATTTGAAATTGTCATTGTAACCAGCATTGCAACCATCATTCATGTTTGGGAATGTACTGGCAGTCTAAGATTTGTGCCTTCAGACTGTCCATCTACACTTGGGTCATTTTGGAAAAGTAGGGTCAAGCTAAGCTGAAATATCTAAAGAACATTTTCTTCAGTAGCCTCCTTTCTGTTTGAAGTGTACGTTAAATAATAAGAAGCAGGACCATAATGAGGATGTCCTAAGTAGCATCAAGTTATATTTCTTGGTATATGGCTCCAGTCATTGGACTCTACAGTTGATATGATAATTTACATACAGTTGAAATAATTAAAATCCACAGATGTCATGTCAACAAATTAGTGTTAGCAAGTTGTTTAAGATATCGATTTTGTAGATGACAACAATTCCGACAATATTAACAAAAATATTATTTTACTTATAATTCACTATATTAAAATTCCAGTAGGTAAGTAGTTTATATACATTACATTACACATTCATTTTGCCTTTAAATAGCTTTAGAAATTTTAAGAAAATGACATTATGGCTTTAGAAGCTAATTAAGTTCATTAGAGGTGTACCTTTATTTTAAGGCCCATCCTTAAGGCCTACTTGCCTCTTGATATCATGGAAAAATCTAAAGAAATCAGCCAAGACATCAGAAAAAGTATTGTGGACCTTCACAAATCTGGTACATCCATAGGCAAATTTAAAAATCGTGGGTCTATGCAGCCAGCATACTTCCAAAGATGTAAATAGTTATACTAAACAACCTAAAAGTAATGTGTATGTCAGGAATTGTGTACAACCGTGTTTTAAATAAATATGGCTAAGGTGTAAGTAAACTTATGTTATGATGTTAACTGTAGGTGACCGTTTCGTAGGAACAATTAGACACCAGTTGTAACATTTGACATCTTTATGTCTACAGTTATATAACTTAATAACATGTTTGCTATGTTGTAATTTTCATGTGCTCAGCATGATACATATTTCTTTTCTGTACCTTTATGAGGTGAGCTACTGTTTAGTTGACGACATTTTGTGCAAACGGACTTAGAACCATGTTTTGTTTCGATTTATACAAAGGCTATGACAAGACTTGATAATCCACACATCCCTGTAATATGGAGCCCGCAGCCTTAACACTGCCTTTTGAGGAATTAACACGACGTGATAGAGCCAGCTAACACTATCTGAATTTACACTGAAACAATATCCATGTATCTCTCTTATACAATCTGCCAGTGGTTTTAGGTTAACAGTCTCCAAACACACCTGGCTGCTTTTCAGTCAGGTTCAATAACAACCGGAACCATCACCTGGTTAAAGTCTCAACAATGAGTCTCAACACTATGTCCATATTCTCACTAAATGTAGTTTACTACAAGTTTCTACCATATAACTGTATCATTATCAGAACTCTGTTACTATAATAAATTACCAGAAGTCAGAGTACATCCCAGTCTGAACATTATATACAGTACTCTGCACAAAAAAAAAAGTTTTAGGTACCCTACATTGTGTTTAATACAGATATTGTTATAGACATTTATTTTATAAATTCTGCATTACCGAGTCAGTACCAAAACATTTTGGATTTCTAAAGATTATAAATAATGCTAATAATGTTACAGAAAATTGTCTGTATGTCAGTAAAGTAAGCATCCTCATAAGTAGGTAAAAAACATAATGAAGTTAGAAGTGTGTGTAACAGTCAGTCTGTCCTGAAAAACTGTTTCAGATTCTCTCAGTACAACTGATCACCCTAATAAAACTGTATCATCCTAACCTGGGACGACTACTTAACAAAAAAGTAAAGTGTATTCTTTAGGTAATTACTGTTTCCTGCTCATTGTGGCGTTTTTCTTTTAAACAGTAAAAACGTCTGTACAAGACTCTGCATGTGTTTGACACAGGACTGAACATCAGAGCTACGTAGCTGACAGTCTGAAGGAATCTGACAGAAAATCAGAGGATTTCGAGAGAAAAGAGACAGGACAGACAGACTTCGTGGTCATAAGAAGTCAGAGACGTGACTGAAGTTTAGAGAAAACAGACAACAGGATACGAGTAACTTTTTTTTTTTCATGTGAAAGCAGCAGTGTTCGTCATAATCCGATAACACTGCCTGATTCATGTCACCAGCAGCATTAGCTCCTCCACTCGATGTCTCTGACCGTCTCGCCTGTGATACTGATAACGCACAGAATTGTCAAAACGCCTGCCTTGGGTGTCACTACACACACTTAATGGCATTAAAATCAGGAATAATAACAGACATAAAGTAAGAAGGCACTTGTCCGCCCCATGGCTGCTGGAAACATTTTCGTCTGCGCCATTTGACAGCAACATGGAAACGGCCTGACGTCTGCCTTGTTTGTCGTCAGCTCATTAGCTTCCACTGCATGAAAAGCTTAGCCTAGCCACTTAGCCACCAACGCTAGCTAACTGCAGCAGGCTAGCTAACGCTGCCCTGCTCTTCCGTCCAGCTAAGTAGCGTTTCAGTACATCCGCGGGCGATATGTCTGTAGTAAGCCAGCGATTTGACACGGCCAGCGTTTTCTGTACAGTCGATCGCACCTGGACAGGTTTACATTGACAACTAACGGGCAGTCAGTGGACTGAACAACAGCGGGGTTCGTGTTGTAACGGACACTGATATGTTTCCTACCACCTTTCCGCTGTGTCCGGGAGGGAAGCCGATGTCAGGAGTGACGGCCGAGCTGACATCACCAAAAGTGGCCACCGAGAGATCGTCAGGCTCCGGACAAGCAAAACGCTGCAAATCCCGCGAGCAACGCAGCGACGGCGATCAGAAATGAAGCTCTTTCACAATCGCCCTGATTCGGCTCGAGGCGGAAGAGTCCCGGGGGAGGCAGCAGATCATGATTCCGCGATCGGAGACGACGGGGAAGGGC
Source organism: Duopalatinus emarginatus (assembly GCA_028565595.1). Taxonomy (NCBI): domain Eukaryota; kingdom Metazoa; phylum Chordata; class Actinopteri; order Siluriformes; family Pimelodidae; genus Duopalatinus; species Duopalatinus emarginatus. The sequence continues at coordinate 10,406,182 of JAOVVF010000032.1, read as the reverse complement.
AGGACATCGCGTTCATATCACACACCATAGCGTAGGTACCACACAACACTCAAGCGCGCGCGCGCACTCACACACACACACACACACTCACTCACTCACACACACACACACTCACACACACACACACTCTCACACACACACTCACACACACACACACAACGGCTGATAGAGACGACTCGCACACCCACTCGAGTGTCGTTTGCTCAGGTTACCCGGTTTGTCTTGCACACTTACTGTCCTGAATTTCTGCCATAATCCAGGGCAATTATGTTATTTAAGTATGCAAGAAAAATTGAAAACAATTGATCTCATATAAAAACATATTATTATTATTATTATTATTAGTAGTAGTAGTAGTATTTTAGTGCATTAGATATAAAATGTCTGCATACTTCTGTTAAATAACAGATTTTCCTGATAAAATCAAATCAAGGTAAACCAAGACACGCATCTTTTCTCACCTTTAATATCATGTACAACCAGGGTATTGTAAACATTTACATTTACA
>JAOVVF010000032.1:10394972-10405574 GCA_028565595.1 Duopalatinus emarginatus | reverse complement strand
AGTCTTTTCAGATTCACTTCAGATCAGATAATCCAGATAAAGTGGAAAGAGATTAAAATTATTTGTTTACTCATTTGTTTTATGTGTGGTGTGCTCATAATGGCTAAGAAAAGCATTTACTTTTGGTGTCATTTCAATTTCATCAGTTTCATTTAAAAACCGTTACTGTGTAAAATGTGCTCTGGTTCTCATTGAGAGGGGGATCATTGGGTATGTTCCCTTTCAGTTTCTCTGCTGATCAGATTGAAGAAATCCATCCAGTTGACTGTAAACAACTGTGATGGGAGCTTATAACAACTTACATCTTTCTTACATTTTATATATTTTCATGTACTAAATGTTGCTTTTTAATAAAGTACAGCTTAGTCATCCAATATGAGTTACCTTAGCAAGTTTACAAGTAAAGACCTATAGACAATCAGGTTAGTATCCTAGCCTGCTTCACATGTCTATAAAGTGCTTAAGGAACTGCACAGTAAGTCTTTTAAGAGACTGTTGGCCAACAGCAGGAAGCAGTCTTTTCCACTCTGCTCCACTCCCTCTGCTCTAACAACCACTAGAGACGGTCTCAAAGCTCATGGCCAGGAACAGCGGCCCTGTCATCTGCGTCTCTCATGCTGAGCTGGCCTTGATATGTCCAGAGTATGCAGCTGTCTGGCCAGGAAGCGGAGTGGAGAAGGCCAGCATGAGGATGTCTTTAAAGGTCTTTGCTTCCTATTTCTTTCAGGTTGCAGCTGGACTTATACTTTCCCTGGTTATTTTACCCCTTTAGCAATGGAATCAGTAGAAATAAGACCAGATCGTAAAGCTTAATCAGTCATAGTTATGAACTGATTTTGAGGCTGATATAAAATTAATTGAATGCTGTCTTGATATGATACGAGATTATAGGCCTAATTTTGACAAAAAAATAAGAGAAACACCTTAAATGTCTTTGCTTATGAATAAGAGCAGGTTCATGGGGCTCCTGTAGTTTTGTAAACACCGCTCCTTAGCAGGCCAGTGAGGGTGCAAAAATGTGTAAAGAATGTGGCAAAGGTCAAGTGCACTGTCTGGTCTTTCACCAAATGTTTACAGTTGTATCCTTCTGATAAGAGCTCCCATTGCTGAACCACCAACTGCAAATTGAGTCATCTGATGGCTGGATAACATGTCAAATCTCCAACAGAAAAATACCTAATCCTGGATTTGTCTTCTATTATATGCATGATATCCTGCCATATAATCATGATCAGAATACATTATTGATCCCAGAGGGAAATTTTACTTGTTGCAGTTGCACCTGTTTATACAAAGAAATGTGTATATAATGTGTATGCAACCTTGTTGTTATTTCATAAAGATCCCCTTTAGTTTTTCTTTAAATGGCATGGAAAAACAAAAAGGCCTGTCAGGAACCACCTGCTAATGAAACATTCTGGGTAAGCATTTCTGTGCATTTAAACAGCTGAAGCAGCGCTGTTAAGGGAATGGTCCTCAGGCAGTATTTCCCACCCGAATGGTGGGGACAGGGGGTGAATTAAGATGAGCAGGAAGACAGGGCCGAGGCAGCCGCATCATATTGTCATAGCTGCTACAGCCGGACACTATAGCAGCTCCCTGATGGCCGGACAGAGGAGTCTGCACACAGTGCATAAACACTCCACGCTACATTAGAGGCCAGAGCCTTTCCACATGTTGTTTGCAGAAGGCCTCAGTGGTGCTCACAGCCTTCTCCCCAGCTGCCTTTTTCTAGGTCAGTTTGTCTACCCCCTCTCGCAGACACACACACTTTCTCTGACAAGATTCGAAGCACTCCTTCACAGTAGTTCCTTCGCAACCCTGGCAAACCCTGTCCCAGCTTGTGTTCTTTACACACAACCCCATCATGAGTCTCTGTCTCCCAGCACCTCAATGGCGTGTCAGTTTGACCAAGTTACAAATGACAGATATACAGTGTATCCTACAACAGCAATTTGCAGGTGATTACATTTATAATCTATAAATTAATAATACATTTTGCTTTTTAACCATTTCTTGTTATTTCATGTTATGTTATGGAATTATGGTATCACTCACATAACAGTAGCTATAAACAGTTCTTCAGTTCTCATTGTATTTCACTTTCTTGAAGTTCTCTCAAAGCAGAAAATTGTACAAATAAATTAACTGACTATAAAAAAAATAAAAAATAGTAATTATTATATATTTGTCTTTGTTAAAATTGGTTGATTATTATTTGTAGATTGTGTAGACTGTACTTTACAATTCCCTGTGTATAGAAAGGAGGGCATATTAGAACAAGGATATTAAAATCATATCTTTTAACATTATATTACAGTCAGAACTAATGTCACAGCTGTCATGTTAATCAATTAACCAAACACCACACCAGTCAGCCTTTGTCATTTCTGTTAAGTATTTACTGTTCATTTGTCATCTGTAAATATATAAATTATAAAATAAATATTACACACACAGATATATATATATATATATATATATATATATATCTTATCTTATATAAAAATCTATATGTAATATTTATTCTATACTTTATATATGTAATTTTTGTAACAACAGTAGTAATTAAGCTGTCAGCTTGTGGTCAAGGAGAAAAGATGTCTGGTTTGATTCCTTTAACCAACATGGCACAAGTAAAATAAACACTAAATTTTGTTAGTCATTTTGTTAGACATGTTAACTATGATATTTTTTTTTTTACAGTTTATCTATGTTTTTTATTTTACAGTAATTTTCTGGGTTTTATTTTGTCTTTCCTGCTGCAAGAAAATATTTTTTTACAGTTGGTTTTTACAGTATACCTACTTAGACAAACACTCAGTGATGTTCCCACTGCCCTTTATGAGTCTTTCTGTAAATTAGTTGCATTCTGCATAGACGACAAGTCACACTGTCCACAAAACATGAAACCAAATGTACTATAACAATTTTAATTAAGTGTACATTAGGAGTGTAACATAATGCCATTATCTGTATCTGTAACTGTTTAGTATTTAAAATATTTGTATCTGTTTTTAATTTTTAGATTTACAGCAGACTTGGTCATGGTCTTACAAATACATGCAGAAGTGTTTTTGTTAACCCTACCACTGTCCTGGACTCGACAGTTAAGTACTTTTTCATTAACAAATTAATATAACAGCAATGAGGAAATTGTGCAATAAACATACATCAAACAGTGTCCTATGTAGAGGCTGCATGAGTTCTATAGTGAAGTTCTATAGTGAAGTTCTATAGTGAAGCAGTGCTATAAACACACATCAACCATAACATTAAATCCACCTTCCGAGTAGGCAACAACTCTGCAAGTTGCAAGGTTGGGCCTCCATGGATCAGCTTTGTTTGTCCAGAACATCCCACAGATGCTCAACTAGACTGATTGTAGCCTTTTTTTTTCAACATATTGTGCTACAGTTGCTCTTCTGTGAGATCAGACCAGACATGATAGCCTTCATTCCTATGTAACCACTGCATAAAAGGAACGCCCCACAAGACCTTTTAGTGATGCTCTGAAGCAGTCATCTAGGCATTGCAATAATGTCATTGTCAAAGTCTCTTAGATACACTCGAACATTTTTTCTTACTTCCAACACATAAAATGTTGTCAGTCAAATACTGACTGGTCACCTTTTAATTGCTTCGTATGTTCATGGTAGAAATATGGATTCATTTTGGACTTCAGTAAGATAGTGTGTATGTCTAAAACTGAATAGTGTATCTACTATAAGTATCATTGATTTTTTTTTATTTTATATTGTAAGCAAGATTTCTAGGTCCTTATGTAATGTCAGAATTTTGCAGCTATATAAACTGCAACTCAGAAATGTGCACCACTGTTAAAGAATCATTAGGTAAGTCTTTTTTCCCCAAAGTGTATATCTCAAATGGTTAGGTGGATGACATTTTATTATTTTTCATTTACTTTCTGAGCCCACTCCCCTATTCCAGCCCATGAAGCCCAATCCCCAGGATCACTGGTAGCCTGTAGAATGTCTATAAAATGACTGACAAGGAGGCCCTTTCAAACACAACCAAGATTTCTACCACTTAACAGAATTTCGCTAAGGGTACAGCTCAGTTTATTTTCTTTATGTTCTTTTTTTACACATATTCAAGCTTGTTCAAGAAAAAAACATCAAACAACTATCATTTATAGAGAATGGATCTGAATTTATGCATGCATGCTCAATGCCATAACTTTCTCTATCCATCTTATCATTGCCGAGTATTACCATGTATCACCATTTATCCATTTTCCCCATATATCTAAGAAGAACACTACAACCAAAAGGTTTCCCTTTCCTCATATCTGAGCATTGCACGTGCTGCCAGATCCCAGGCCGAATCTTCCTTCTAAAGGGCATAACGACGGCAAGTTCTTATATAGCACATTGATAAGGCTCAAAGCTTTCTCTGATCTTCCAGTGTGCACCCCCACAGTCAGCTCTTTCCTGCCCTATCTCCCTGTCCGAACACTTTAATACAACCTACTCCCACAACATTTTGTTTTTCAAACGACTCACATTTTCCAGTCATCTCCTCCCTCCTTCATTCCCTCCCTCCCTGGCCCATGGGTCTGCCAGAGCAGATGTGTCCAGGGCTTTGTGTAAGATTGTAGAGTTCTGCAGGGCTGAGACTGCTTTAATAAGGGATGTGCCTCACCAGTGTGGAATTTGCTCAGCCAGCATACGCTGGTTCATCCTCCCACTAAATTACAAATCACCTTTCTTCTCAAACCTGTGATTCTACACACTCTGACAGGTATTATGTGCTGTGCTTCAAAGGAAGGGATCTGTTTTTTATGGATAAAATCAGAATGTGCACTGGGGTTTTTTATGGTTCCTTACCATTTTATTATCATTTAGTACTTTTAAAAATGGTCAGCTTGTTGCCTTGCATTTTCAGGGTTCTGTTTGATGCTGGATTTGGCTTACTGCAGGTTTTTTCTGGGTTCTCCAGTTATATCCCACCTCGCTTCCTTTCCTGGCTCATGCCCAGTGTTCCCAGAATAGGCTTTGGATTCACTTTGATTTTGACCAGGATAAAGCATTTACTCAAAGTGAGTGAGTTATAAATGTCTAAACCAGTTTTGATGAAGACATCTTTCCAAAACAAAAGTGAGCACATGCTGGGGGGCAGTAAGCACATGTGCCCAGAGCATTGGGCAGCCCCTATCCGCAGTGCCCAGGGAGCAGTTGGTGGTTAGGTGCTTGCTCACGGGCACATCAGTTTAGTCTTGTCGGTTGTGGAGCTTGAACTAGGGACCTTCTTGTCCCAAGGCTGTTTCCTTTACCAGAAGTCAATGGCTGTGGTAATTGCTTCCACTTTCCACAAATTCTGGGTAAAATAGGTCCAGAATTTACTGGGCGCAAGGCAGGACTACAGTGCCCAGACAAACCGCCAATACATCACAGGGTATGAAACACACACACACACACTCACACCTAGGGCAATTTAGCACATCCAGTTCGCCTACCACTTGTGTTTTTTAGGAGGTGGGAGGAAACTGGAGCACCCTGTGAAAACCCACACTGACATGAGGGGAGAACACACCAAACCCCTCACAGAAAGAGACCAGGGCAAGGTTCAAACCCATAGCCCCAGAGCACACACTCCACCTGCAGTGCCCACAATAAGGTTTTATTTATAACAAAATAAGGCAAAAAGTCAAACAATATACACAATATAAGGCAGGTCTGTCTTCTTTTGTGAATAAGAAGCATACTTTAAGTACTTTGTGCACTGAAGTTTCATACTTGTATACCAAGCTCTGTTTTTACTCAGTCCATGTGACCTTGTCTCTGCCCTTATTTGGTCCTCTGATGTGGTTTTCCAGCCAGCATCTATACCTTTTTAGTTCTTCTGCTTTTTGATCTTTGTTCTTCTTTCAAAGTTTTACATTTCTGACCGATGCAGTTTCCTCATTTTATTCAGTTTTGCCTGTGTTTTTCTTTTTTCTTTTCCTTTATTTCTCTATATTACCTCACAGATTTGCCTTCAGTTCAGATTTCTCTTTATTTCCTCGCTTTGATTTCTGCTGGCCTTGCACCTACTTCTTCACCCTCCATCTATCTCACGTTCTGTTGAATTTCTATATTGTCAAGTTTTCTTTTAGTTTTCTCCTTTTTTAATTCTTCTCATTTTCCATATTGTTTGGAAAATACTCCATTTCTCAGCGCTTGTTCCTATTTTTGTGACCTTGGGCCTATGTTTGAATCAGCTGTACTATACTCTGCTGAGCTCTCCACTTCATTGTAATATTGCATTGCCCCTAACAACTCCTGCATTTGGTCCATTTCTATTGCATTCATTTTCTTCTCTCTACAGGGATAAGCAACCAAACCCTGTGTTGGCTGCTGTTCATCCTGTAAATGTGCCTCAGAGGAGCTAGTATTGCTTTTTCTAGTGGGCCTTGAAGTTACATCTGTTGCTTACTTCACTCTTCACTACCTTCTTGAATGTTAGGATTGCTGAATAGGGAGCAGTTCTAACAAAGCCTTCGAGGTGCACTTACCATATCAGCAGTGGCATTATGCTGCAATTAGGGTGTGTAATTGCTTGACGAGGATACTTTAGTTGAAAGCAAGTTGTCCTCTAGTTTTTGTGCCCCAAAATAGAGATTAAGATTTTTTTTTTTTAAAGTTTTAAAAAAATAAATAATCCACAACGTATAATTTATGAATGTATTACATTATGATTATTCATTAATCTGTTTGCAGCACCTAGGGTTGGCCTTGACCAGGATGAAGTCTCTTGCCTAGTGCCCAATTTTCCCCAGCATTGTCTCTGGATCCATGCTGATCAAGACAAAGTGGTTACTAAAGATGAATGATTTAATAAGGTATGTAACAGTATTTGTTTTTTTAGACTGAAATTGTTCATTCTGTGACTGGTCACGCTAGCATCGTAGTTAAGGGCATAGAGCTGGCATGGGATTAGGATAGGCAACTTTGAAACTGAGGAATGAGGAATGATGCCCCCCACCGTATGCCACCCCAGTCCAACCAACCCAGTGTTTAAACCATTTTCCTGCTACTGTCAATTTATTATTGTATTGTTTCTGCAATATCCAGACTCATAGAAAAATGATCATTATCATGTTTCTGTTACTGAACAGAAAACCGATAGGTTGACCCTGTATTTAAGTATAAATCTTTAATATATTTATGAATTAGTATTTATATGATACACTGACTTGAAAATAAATTACATACTCTGAGAATGAAAGGAATATTAGCAGCATGATTAGGCCTAGTTATACAGAGTGGACCTAAAGTCTGGATGTAATTGCTAATATATTGGGGTTTTTTTATACAGATACTGTACTGATACAGATATACTGTATGTACTGTATGTAGAAATTAGACTTAAAACTAAAAGACTAAAAACTTATTAATGGTATTCATGAATTACATGAATTAATGGTATTCACAGTATTAATGAATGTGCTCTACTGTGTCATTGTTATGGGTTAGGGTAACATCTATTAACCTATAGACACTATGTAATGGCTGTTTCTTTTAATCAGTTAATGAATGCCCATTTAATCAGATATCTAAAATGTAACCAAACAATACATATGTTAAACAAATACATGAGTGAACTTGCATTGGAAGACATATTTTTAAAAAAAATGTACAATTGACACTTCATAACCAGGGCAATCATGAGATTCAAATCTTTTATTTCTCCAATACTTTCATGTCCACCTTTGATAAACACGACAAACTCAATCCTCCTCAGCATAAAAGACACCTTCTGCACTCATGCAGCCACTCTTATCACACACTCCCACATCAATGCTTTACTATCGGGAGTATGTATTCACTGTGGTTGTCCTAGCCAGGTTCACTGGAGCACAAAACAAGATTAAACTTTACTAAAGAACATGAGAAGAATCTGGATAAATATTGGGAGCACATTCTTTAGTCAGATGAGATCAAGATAAATTTGTTGGGCTCTGATAGGATGCAACATTTTTGACACAAACCTGGACAGGACTATGAGTAAATGCATAGTCCCTACACTGAAGCACGATGGTGGGAGTGTGATTATACGAGGCTGCGTAAGTGCAAAAGGTGTTGGGAAGATTTTATAAATGGCACAATGAAATACTGTCTGACAAGGTGACTTACAGCTTTGCAGAAGAGGAATATTCCAGCATGAATATGATCCAAACAATGGGAGAATTGAATCTGTCATCAAAAAATAAAGGTAAACAGACGAAGTATTTAAAAAGTGAAAGATTTGAATTTTAGTATAGAAAAGTTTTCTAACTTTTGTTTAATTAAGTTCTTAGTGTGCAGCTTGTATTTAGTACAGTAAATATAAACTGTTAATTGTATTACTGTAAGGTGATACAATTTTGAATTATTTGACATTTAAGCAATATTGCACAAGGATGTACTCACTTCTGTTATATACTGTACATAAATCAATAGTGGTGTACATTTCTAATATTATTATATAGTTATATTGATTAGGAAACCTCAAATCTGAGGTTGTCAATTATACAGAAGAGCATCTGCGACTAGGAAAGAAATTGTAGTTTATAATGAGTTTGCTGAATATTGAAGCTAGTATGATTGTAGGTTTATTTTGGCCAGATGGAATTTCAGTAGACTGTCTCTCTTTACCCTCTCAATAATGCATGATAATCCTGACACTCTATACATTGGAAAGAGAGAGAGAGAGAGAGAGAGAGAGAGAGACCAGATGATCAGAACTGGGTAAGGCTTTAATAAATTATTTAACCTCAGGTGCAGCTTGAATATTTTGTCTGTGGCACAAGTTGCAGGTGGTTTGGATAGTCTAGTCTTCAACTACTCTCTAAGCATCTTTAGTCTGCAGATCTGCTATTACTAATTCCTGTGGTCTGTGGCACTATGGGGATTAATCTGGAAAAAGTTCTGATTTTTTGCACACTACTAGTTTTGACACAAGGTAAGGAACAAGATGTGATGCATCATAGTCTATTTTACTACAGACAGAGTGTGATAAATTATATGTTCCATGACATGCGGCAGGAGACGTCTTTGGTGGCCAGAGAATGCTCCAATTAGTTGAGATATATCTCTAAAAAAAGCAATTCTCAGTGGTTTTAGCCTTAAATGTAAGCACTTAGACATCAAACATCTGAGATTAAGCTCCTGAAAGTATTTTGTCCTAATTATCATGAACTAGTTCCTTTTAATGTTGCATTAAAGCAAATGATGGAAACGATCTTCTATCTTTATCAACCAACATCAAACATGGCAATTTCATCTTTTAGTTGTAGAAGATTTCTAAATTTGTCTTTCCTTCCCTATACATATGTGATGCACATGAACATGGATGAGGACCATTAGGCCTGGAGATCCCTGACCCTGACCACATCGACTACATCAGACAACAAGCAAGGGCAGTGATAAACAGCACTGTGTCGCTGCACTGCGGTTCCTCCATGCCAACGCTCTTTATTTGGGTATTCTCGAAAAAAGACTCTGATAGCAGTGAGGCCTTTGCCTACAACTATGGACTCGGTCCCAAGACCCGCCCGCTGGCCAACACTCTAGGTGAGACATTTCTGGCTGCCAACACATCTAGCCTTTTAATAACGAAGATACGACCCGAAGCAGAAGGCCTTTATACATGCCAGGCTGTTTATGACACAGATAGTGGGCCAAGAGTTACATTCTACTATACCAATTTGATCCTTCAAGGTCAGTAAACAGCAAAGAAGCCACCAAGTCTGTGAGGACTCTTACATGCCTATGTAAAATGTGAAAAAAAAACAACAGCAATATTCACTTATTGACCATATCTGTTTGTCTCTGCTGCACCATTATGAGTGTTTACTAAATGCGAATTACATTTGTTTGTTTTTTTCATCTCAACATTGTTTAATTTTCATTTATTATAAAGGTTTCATAGTTTGCCTTCTGGGTGACAAAGTTAAAACCTACATAAAGTGTTTAATTTCAGTGTGTGTCTTTATTGATTGTACAAGTGTCTGGAAGTCTACTGGACGAATGAAACACCATTGTTCAAAAATATATTTCCCTATTTGGTGTTTTGATGATGGTGGTGGAGAAAAATTCACATAGGTGTTTAATTTAGTTAATTTAGTTTATGTTTATCAAATAATGACAGCCAGTAAAAATAACTCCATTCATTAGTATTTGTCTGCTATCTGGCTCTCATACAGAGAACTAAAGCTGTGGATTTTCTTTTGGCTGTAGAAAATAATACAACTCTGGACCAGGGCCAGAACTGAAAAGATACATGTGGTAGAATGATTTCTTGCAGATAAAAGCTGAGTCAAATCAGACTGTTCCTGGAGCCTATTTTAAAACATTGTTATAGAGTTTACTGAAAAATAGTGGACAGTAGTACATTAGTAGAGGGTGATAACAGTTCCTGTTAAAAAAGCAAAACACTGAAAATAGGTACATTTGTTCCATGATGCATTAATAAGAGCTTGGAACTCTGTCTAGGAAAGAGTTAAACAGAGAGACTGATGACAGACATCTTACTGTAACAGATACAATCTTACACCATTAGAATCAGTGTCAGCTGCTGGAGATATTAGAAACTCAGGAGAAAATGTATTGGTAAAGG
>JAOVVF010000032.1:10378277-10392084 GCA_028565595.1 Duopalatinus emarginatus | reverse complement strand
TGTATTGAAATATTGGTAACCAAGAGTGACTTTTTACATCAAATGACTTCATTAATAAAGTGTCTTGTTACAAAAATGATAATAGGACATTAGAGCCATAGTAAATCATAATACTTTAACTTTTGAAATATTTTTGTACTTTTACTCGAGTGAAAATCTAAACAGAGGACTTTTACTTTACTGGAGTAATATTTTACCCTGGGTATCTGTACTTTTACTCAAGTACACGATTTGGGTACTTCGTCCACCACTGGTTATTTCTATATCTAGAACACTACTTTGGGTCTTTTGGCTCACCTCTGCTATAGTTGGTGACTGGCACTTCTTGTCTGATTCCACTCTCAGAACTGTGTGATGACGACGTGTCTGAGTTCATCTGCATTTGCTCTCTGATCTCGTCCACCCTTTCACAACTCCCCCGGGGCACTGGGCTGTCATTACCATGGCATAGGAGTGAGCCATGGTTCAGAGGCACCATCTCAAGAACATCAAGCTGGCAAGGTGCCAGGTGGTGCTTTAGGCCACCTGAGAAGTTGCCATTGGCTTTTGTGTAACACCTGGCAATAAAGAAAAGAGAACGATTTTTTGGTTATCCAGGTTGTTAAACTTGTTAGAAATCTTTAATCCATCTATGCTGAGTAATAGAGCTTTATCCAGCTTCTCACTTTCTGACACACACACTTATACATGCACTTGTCTAAACCCAAAAATATAAATATACATGCAGAAACACACGCAGATTGTTGTAAATAAACAGAATCGCACATGCATGCACAGCAAACTCTGAATGACTTCTGCTCTTATCAAATCCATTCACTCCGGCGTTCCCCACTGACTTGTGGGAAGTTGAGACGTAAACAGTGCTGTCATTAGGAGAGCTGCATGGCTGCATTCCGAATAAACTGTTAGTTCTACACACACTAGAACAGATAAACAAACTACACTGATGGACGTATGCCACAGAGTGTGTGTGTGTGTGTGTGTGTGTTTCTGGACCATATGAGTTGCATGTCTACAGAAAGAGCTATTTCTCCATTGCTGTTTTTCTCTCACCTGTTGTTGTTACAGAAGTTCTGGCAGTTCATGCAGTTGGAAGAATCTGTTTGGGGTACAGATGTGTACATGCTTCCGCTCTGCCAAAGCAGAAGTACAATTTTAGATAAATAAATATAATAAAAAATACTTTATATGCACTTTTACATGTCCCCACAGTTCGAAATGTAAAGATCCAGTACCAATTCAAGACAAAAAACTGAGTCAAACTGCTTTATCTTATTTATAATCATCAACTAATCATTAGTTATAGCTGGACCTTTGTAAAGAGTATACATTACCCTTTACAAATGGGTAAAAGGTGGGTAAAGGGTACGTGGACCTTTACAAAACTTTTTAGAATACCTCTGAGATATGACATAAACCCATATAAATTTGTACACTGGTTACTACCAGACAGAGTGTCTCCACCTACTCACACTGTGCATATGGTGAGGGTGTGTATGCTCAAAGTCCACAGTGCTGTGGGGCAGAGTTGTGTCATAGTTGTGGGAATGTCCCAGACTGTAGAGCGGGCCTGAGCCATTTAATAATGTCAGACCATTGGGGAGTTTATGGTGGAGGTGATGGCAACCCTGGGTCATGGCAGAGCCGCTGTTCCCATAGCTACCATGCATGTTGCCATTGAGCTGACTGGAGCCAGGTAGTGCTGTGTACTCCATAATGTGGCTGTTCATCTCAGAAGGCTGGTACAGGTAACCAGGAGGGTTGTACTCTATATAGAGAGTGGGAGAAACAGAAAGGGACAGAGAGAGAAAGACAGCAAGGTAAAAAAAAAATTGTTGGTGTTGTCCCAAAAACCAAAAGAGAGGCGTAAAGGTTAAACTTATGAATACATGATTTGTTTGCCAATCTATTTCTATATATGGGATATGTGAGCTACTACCTTTACATGCATAGTCCAAAGGAAATTCACTCTGTTATTCAACCATGCTAAGAGTTTCATGGTGCCTGTTGACATTGGGGAAAACATGGCAGTGGATCACTCCACAGGCCTGCATTAGAACTCACTGTGCATGATGTCCTGCTGGCGATTTCTCCATAAGCACATTACGATGAAGATGAGCAGAATGAGCACCAAACCACCCAAAATGCAGCCCACAATCAGGTACAAGATGCCACCTGCTGAAGAATTTGAACTGGGTGGGTACACAGCTGGAGGAGTGATGGGCCGCTGACTGGGAGCACCTGGAATCTGACGTGCTGTATAGATCAAAACAGAGAGAGAGAGAGAGAGAGAGAGAGAGAGAGAGAGAGAGAAAGGTCATTCATATCAATCTTACAAAATAACAATCACCACAATGTTATCTCCAGTTATGTGTCTCAATTTGTTTTTAGAGGAAACTGTATTCTTTTCTTTGTTTTGCGCAAGTCCATTTTTAAATTCGTTATATATTAATTTTTCTTAACTAAATGACTCAGTACTGCTGAAGTGTTATATGGCAGTAAGACTGGCTGAGTATGTTATTAGCAAAATTCGACTTTCTGTATATACTTCATAAAGACATTTACTTCAGCTAACAGCATCATATTTTTTTTATCATGGTTGTAAAGAATGGTTCCAGAGTTACAGAAGCCTGTAAGGTAGATTCAGCCTGGCCATATGCCTCTGGCCTCTTCCCCCTGCACAACTGCTACTCACTGGATTTTTTTTTTCTTACCATTCTGTATAAATTCTAGAGACTGCTGTACAGGAAAACCCAATCTTACTAATTTGTGACATACAAAAAACCTGTCTGCCACCAACAAACCATGGATCACATTTTCTACATTCAGATTAATATTCTACATTAACTGAAACGCTTCACTTGTATATGCAAAATCTGAATATAAAGAAAGAAAGAAGGCAACCGATTCAATGAGGTTAAAAAAACACAATGAAGGAAGAAGTCAATCTCTAGTAAAGAAGTAATTCCCTAATAAAATTGTATCATCCTAACCTATTTAACAAAAAAGCAAAAAAGTTTTGGTGATGTTAAAATTCTGACTATTTAAGCACCTTTTTCACCTTTACTGAAAATTGCAAGAATTGAAAAATCAAGTAAGAAACAACAAAATGGATGAAAAGATAAACAACATCCAATGCTCAACTTGCATAATTGTACACCCCCTTCTATAATAGCATTAATTAAAATGACTGATTAACTCCAAATAAAGCGTAGCTGTTTCTATAGGATCATGTTAATAGCATTCAATGGACAAAGCTATTGGCTGCAAAAAGCTTACAATGCAGGTACGAGATCTCAGTGCAGGATTCAGTTGAGGATTACAAAAATAATTTTAAGGCATTGGCTACACCATGGAATACAAAGGAAATAATCAACAAGTGAAGAAAATATTGCACGACATTACTAAGAACAGACTCTCATTCTGCAATTGATGAGAAGACCAGAAGAAAACTGCCATAACCAGGCTGCCAAGCAACATTAAAAAAAAATCACAGCAATTTCTGGCAAATATTGGTTGCTTCCTTCATGTAACACAAATCTACCTTACTAATCGCATATATCTGGGGGAGGGTGGCAAGCTAGAAGCCTGGCTAAAGACTGCAACATCTCCCAAAACCATGTGGAATAATCTGCTATGGTCTGGTGAGACTGAAAAATTAATTTTTGGCCAAAAATTTTGTTACATGCTACAACACCACACATCAGCATAAACAAGAACACCATCCTCACAGTGAATTACACAAATGGCAAATCACCAGCATTTTAACATTTTTTATATCCACATTCCCAGCTGTGAAATAAAATGTAAGATGAAAGGACACAAACAAGCATTTACTAAACAAAACTGTGCAGCAAGCTTCATACAGGTTCAAAGCTTTGAGCTAATAACAGGTCACTGTATGCATTCAGGCCTGTTTTTTTTTTTTTTACCCCAAGCCTGTACTAATAACAGTCATTACTCATTGTCTGTAGCTCTAATAAGCCATTGCTATGTTCAGGTCTGTAATTACAGCAGTGGCTTTTATAGCCTTTTGTTCAAGTATAGGATTCCCAATATAATACACGCTCTCTCTCTCTCTCTCTCTTTCTCTCTCTCACGCATGCTCTCTCACCTTTCGTTTCACATATCATCACGTTACTGTAATCGCTTTCTCCAGCATCATTGTAGCACTGCATCTTGATGTCATAGGACGTCTCGGGCTGGAGCTGACCAATCATGTGCCAGCGCTTGACACCTGTCGGAGGATGAAATGAAAGAGACAATGTTACTGTGATATAATTACACAGGACCATCTAACTTAAATGTGTCATTCACTATAAACCACAAGTCCTCTCCCTCTATTGATCTCTTTCTCACCATTTCCATTCTTTCCTTCTATCACTCTTTCCCCCTGTATCACATGATGCCTCAGATACATGTATTATTCCAGACAGACTCCTTATAAGGCAACCTAATGTTTGCTCTGGCTGGGCTACAGTACACAACTGCACTGTGCACACACTCTGATCTCACAGATGAACACACACTCATTCTGAGTCAGCTCTTTAATCACAGAATGTTTCATGAGCATGCAGCCAAAGCTTTGAATAGGAACTTAGGCAGATGTACAGACACAACATACATAGATAGCTGTTGAGGCTGGTGCCCCGTGGGGCTAAATTATCTGACTGAAGATTTCTGCCAGCCGGTCAGTTAAAAACAGCTCCCAGGACAGAAAGAAATACAGTAGTCCCCTCTTATCTGATTATATCTATATTATATTCCAAGACACCCAGTTATTGCCTAAAACTATATACAGTGCTATACATTGACTACTAAGTGACAAATAGACGGTGTGGATCTGCATGGATGTTTCATATCCCTGAGTGTAACAGATTAAGATTGTATCACGCTCCTCAGAGTGTCATGCAATTTTAATCTTAATTTTTTTTAAATCTTATTTAAATATTATCAGTCTGTGGTTGACTATGGGTTACTGAAACCACGGAAAACAAAACTGTGAACAAGGGGAGACAAAAATGGTGGATTTTTTTCTGGATCACTGTGAACATTCCCCCAGCTGTGTAAGCCCTCTCTCACTGTCTGGAGTGTAGGATTTCAGTTCGGGCCCATCAGAAAGGCAGCCATTTATTTAAAACAGATTTTTTCGCATGGCTCATTACGCCATGCTGCAGGTTCACTGCACGTCAATCAGCAGCCATATCACACAGGATATCCATTACCCCTACATATCCTCACAAAATATCTATGCCTTAACTTCGACATAAAAGCCCCTCCCAGTTTAGCATAAAGCATGGCACAGAGTGCAAAAAAAAAGAAGAACTCAAATGTCAGCATGAACTATGAAACTTTCATACCTTCTATCACATCTCTCTTATAATCCCCATCATTGTCGCTGTCTGTAGGTCGATAGTAGATGTAGAAGCCCTGGATGGGGGTGTTGTTGTTACTGGAAGTTGTGTACTATGGGAGAGAACCAGAAAGTGTCACAGAATTGACCAAAATGCAGAGTTACTAAGCTCACGGCCAAACACAAGTAGAATAAGAAGCCAGACGACCACATATTCTCTCTCACTAATTACTAAATCTGCTGCATAGCTTGTCCATCTGCATCTTGACAGAGCCTTTTTTATTTGTTTCACACCCCCCTGAAGCCCAGTGGTGTTAAAACAAACCATTCTGAGGATGATGGGTAATAAGAAAATGTCTCATTTGAAAACAAATACACAAGTCTGTTCTGACACATATTGTTTCACACCAGCACAGATTTGCAACACAGAATTACGATTTCCTTTTCCAACTTTTGTGCTGTAAACTGTGCTGGAAATGCTGCAGAGGGTCAGTGATAAAGCAGCTGTTGCCATTGCCTATTCTGTTCACTGACAATATAATCTGGAATTGCACCAAGTGTTTTTTTTTAACTATTCAAGCTGAAAATGTCCACTGAAATTTGAGTTAAAACATTAGGAATAGCCAAACATTTCTCCTGTAGTGTGTACAGTTTTACAGCCAGTCTAATAAAATCATGCCATGTATAGTATGTAAGCTTTCTGTCCAAAGCCATGCCCATTAAGAAAAAAGTACTGTTAGTATAGATACAAAGACACTTGCATGCCACAGGTCCTTTACATACTAATAAAAGTGATAAAATTGAAAAATCAACTTGTTTTTTTGCTTCTACTTGAGAAGCGTGTGGAAATGTGTCTCTGTATACTCTACTTATTGTCCACATGCCACTGCAGTACTCACAGTCCATCGCACCATGATCTGTGTGTCACTGACGGCATCAATAGAAGAAATATGAGGGCCAGCCACGGGTCGGTTGGACACAGGTGAACCCGTCGTCGCTACTTGGTATGGCCTGGAGGTGGCGCTGTGAGGACTCTCACCATAGGTGTTCATGGCAATTACACGGAAACGGTACATGGAACCTGTGGATGGAACAGTGAAACCTGTTTATGAATACACACTGGATTTAGAGCAATTAAACAAATCATTCTGTGGTATTTGGCAATAATTGCTTTGATGTTTATTTAATCTGTGACTAAACAGTCCTAAAAATTAACTGTTAAATGTTGAAGTTACTCTATTTATTGTCCCCATGCCACTGCAGTACTCACAGTCCTCTAATTGGGGATCTGCAAGTGCTCATGAAGCACTTAGTCAGCAGCTGCTTGATTTTTTTTTAATTTTATTTATTTAACTACATCAGTGGACAAACTACCATTATTAAAAATGTTGCCAAAATTATAATATTATAATGATAAATAATAATAATAATAATAATAATAATTATTATTATTATTATTACTATTATTATTATTATGTAAAATATTATGTCAATTCTGGATAGTTTAGTTGGGCCATTAAACCAATAGGTTTAATCTAAAGATCAAAACCATAAAGGCAGTGAAATATTTTTGACTTGCCCCCAATGTGTTCTACTGATAAATAGTATAATAAGGTTCTTTGACAAAATATTGCTCTACACATTTAACCAAGATTCATAAGGAAATCTGCTTTGAGGTCAAGGTTTTAAGACTCGCTGCTTTGTGTTTCATACCTACATGACTAAAGAAACACAGTTTTACTGTTAGAATAGCTTGGATTTTTTTTTTAATCTATTAGCTTGCAGCTTTGGCTTGTGATTCTTTTTTGCCAAGACTATGCTTGATAAAACTACAGCAAGATTTGTTTTTGCTGAAATGAAATGGTGTAGTTCAGTGGTAATGTATTTAGAGTAATTGTATTGTAATTGTAGTGTATTTCGGTCCTTGTGATAATAATACATCCTTACATTAAATATTTTAGGCTGTAGTAAAGTGCAGTAGTATATGTGCAGTAAATTGTCTGTATATTGTGTATAAGTTGTGGGTACATTTTGGTAAATTAAATATGTAAACATTATTTTCTTACACAGGTTGAGGCTAACTTTTGGTTTACAAGTGTAGATATTTCAGGGTTAGCTTTAGATGCAGGCATTCCAGTGGTTAGTGGAACACAAGTGTGTGTGTGTGTGTGTGTGTGTGTGTGTGTGCAACTCTACCTGCTTCTAAGTTGCGCACTTCCACAGACAGCTTGAGCGGTGAGATGTTATCATCGGCTATGATCCAATCCGTATTACGGCCCTTCCTGTACTCTACACGGAAAGCTGTGATTGGAGAACCACCATTGGCCCGTGGGATCCATGTGACATAAACTGAATTCTCTGACGCCATAGAGATGGTTGGGCGGTCTGGGGCCTCAGGAACTGCAAGACAATACAAAATAAGTAAACCTAGAACGATAAACATGATTATTCTTGTTTCTTGGAGGAACATGAAAAATGGCCATATTTCCTGTGAAGTGGAAAGAGTTGACTATCTTGTGAAAAGAATCGAACACACACACACAGAAATCGAGCAGCTACAAAAATAAACAGAAACACACAACATAGACAAACCACATGCCAGAGTGGAGCATGTACTTACTGAACGGGCTTTGGGCCATAAACAGTTAGAGGCAAATAGAGAAAGAAAGAAAGCGAAAGCCAAAGAGGAGAAATATGTTAGTAAAAAACATTTATGATGTATCGCATAAGGCCTACATTAATGTCTAATCAAAGAAACTCACTCCCACTAACAAGGACACACACAAATCCACATACTCATACATGCTTACACGTTAGAATAACTATTTACAACATGCACTATCGGTTACAATCAGTTGCAGAGTATTTGAAATGCTTCATTTCACTCTGTCAAACTAATCATTTGTGATTGATTCATCTTAACAGGTTACCTCTGTCATGGATGACCACTCCATAATGTGTATTAATGATTTTGTCTTCTGGGGTTTTCTCAGGCAAAGACACAAATGGGGCCTTGGAGGGATTCTTATTGGAGGAGGAGCTCTTCTCTAAAATCACAGAGGGGAAAAAGTGAGAAAAGAAAAAGAGAAGGAAGGACAGAGGGCAGAAGAAAAAAAAAACAGAGAGAAGTGCTGGGAAGAGATTTATAGCTGTGTTGTTCCCTCTATGGACAGCGGCTACACTATGCCAGTGCAATGTGGAGGTCTGTATGCCTCATTTAGCCTTACTGACTGGCCATGCATTACTGCACACAGTTACATGTTCTCAAATGGAAGTGACCCGACTCTAATAAACTGTGTTTTGTGTGTTTAGCTGTATTATGTGTAAGATAATGTTCTTATATGATAATATCCAACTCCATGTAGCTCTTACAGACCACATGCTGTGCACAGGCGAGCCTATATCTGCTGGCTCTCAAAACAAAACATGTAATTAATTTTAAAAAATTGCTGACCCTGTCTGTTTAAGAATGCTTGTAAGTGTGTATTAACGTTTTTAATTTTCTGAGAGATTTACACAGCGATTATAATGAAATGCTGACCTGTATCAGCTCTGTAAAGTTTCTCTATAAATTCGGACAGTGTGGTGTGTCCAATGATTTTATTAAATCTTTCTAGAATATAACAAACTTAAAAACTAAAATGTTAGATGGCTAATACTGTGAACTGTCCTGTAGTGTAAACAACAGTTTCTTGATCTGAGAATAAAGTAAAGGAAGTGTTAGTTTGGAACTAAAAAAAAAAAAAGCTTTCCAGACAGGAAACCCAGCACATGTGCAAATTGATATTTTCTTGTCATTGGTCATTATCCCAGACAAGACAGAAATAACAGAAATGAACATTTTAAGCACTAAACTGATAGATAAAGCCATTGTGGTACACCCATATAATACACCATAAGTAACAAACACCATCACTAATTACCAGCTGCACAAACCCATCACTATTTTGTAGCTGACAAAATTCAGAACTTTTGTTTTGATATTTAAACCTGGAAACCGGACTTTAGTATGGATCAACATTTAAGAGTGTAACATAATTTAATTTTGAATTATTGGAATTTTTACGACTGTTTAGTCACAGATTGAATAAACATCAATGCAGGTGTGTTTAGTTAAACATTTAGTTAGTCTTAATTAATTTTTTAAAATAATAAAGTGTTGAATTAATTACCTTACTTTAACATTACTTACATATTAATTAATATATAACATTTAATAAATAATAAGATGTCTATGTGCTACATTCAAAAATAAATAGTCATTCATGTAGTAAATAATGGTAGTTAAGAAAAACGCAACATGAACTGACACCTATATAATTAAGGAAGTAGACCTCTGTCAACACAGCAGTGACACTGTCTTTGTGGCAGTGATGGTACACGTTTATCACGTTTCTGGGATGTTAACAGCTCAGTATTACTGCTTTGTCTGAAATATTGCAACAACCACTAACCAGCCATGAGCTATGATAAGGCAGAGTGAGTGAATGAATAAATGACTGTAATCCTCACCCTTTCCTGTTCGAAAGGTAAGCATGGCAGGTTGGCCTTCACCGGCACTGCTGCGTGCTACCATCAGCACCTCATACAGGCTGGAAGGCTCCAAATCAGACAAGGGGAGGCTCCTTTCACTACCTGGAACTCGTACCGTTTCCCAACTGCCCACCACATTGCCCATCTCATCCACCTGTAGCAACATGCAACCACAAACACAGGCCGGTGGTTATAACATGAACATGCATCCACAGATATCACATACAGATGAAATTGAAAGTTCAATACCATAATGAACAGACATGCTGATGATGGCTATCTGGATTTCTGTCTGTCATTGTCCCCTATCCCTTTTATTTTACTCTATTTTGTCATCACCACCCCTCTTAGGATGGTGACAGCTTGTAGTAATGCCTGAACAGATCACGGAGTTTTTTGATTGTCATAAGAGTTTTTCATCAATGGCGACCTATGTAGACTTTTTTCATTCTAATTACTATAAAAGAAATCTGTAACTGTGAAGATACCCCATTCAAATGATTTTTTTCCTACTTATGATGATAATATAAAGCTAATGATCCTCATTGAGTAATTTTGCCTAGAGAGAAGAACAATACTGGCATCAACAAAAGAAATAGTGGACTGGAGTATAAATGCATATAATCAATAGCTGTATATTTGAGGGTAATACTGATAATCGATATCAAATCACAAATGGGCGCATCCTTACATGTCAGGTATTCCTTAAGCAGATTAACACATTACAATGTTACCAAGTAGAAAATGCGGCATCATAAATCACTAATATACAAAGACAAACATCTCGAAGAACGGCTTCCAAAGAACACCTCATATAAAGTGAAGAGTTGAATCACCTTACGATATTTAACAAAGTAGGCAGTGACTGGGCTGCCCCAGTCTCGCCCTGGCCGCCACTCTAGATCATATGAAGTGGGTCTATGTGTTTGTGGTGGACTGATAATGATTGGTGCCTCTGGAGTGGGATGGTCACTGGTCCTCTCTGTGAATGAACCTTTGGCATCACCAAGACCATCCTCCGAAGGCAGGAACAGCCCCTCTCCTTCATCACTCTGAACTGGATGGACAGTTGGTTGTGTGTCCGTAGGTGCAGCCGTGGTGGAACTGGACTGAGGTTCTGTCAAAACAGTGGTTTTGGAGTGTTTAGTAAGTGGTAAAAATATATAAAAATAAATATTTATTATCAATGCATTTTGAAAAAAAAGTGCTTTTTAGTAACTCTTTGGGCATAATCTTATTTTCACATAAAAAGTTAGATTTTTAATAGTAAATACTACTAATGGGCACTGGGTTGAGGACAATCAACAACCCAGGACAAACTGAGATTACAGTTGAATCCTGATGAGTAAACAGCAGCATTCAGAGTGTTTATTGTACATAGCTGATGGTGTGGAGTTGGACTAAGGCATGATATCTCCACATCTCTTATCTGCCTTGCTTCTGGGAGCATGGCACTGGTTTACTTTACAAAACAAACAGCCTCAGACCTGGTAACTGTAGAGGCTGGGTCTAAAAAGTGCACTTGCATTCCATACCTAACAAGACACATAAGAAGAGTGAGTAGCTGGAATGAATGCATAGAAAATAGATAGGTGTGTAACAGAACACAATTATCTATATTGTTAAACTGGAAATGGGCAGGGTCCACACCTGAAAGGGTTTTTTTTTTCATAAACCCTACCACTATGCAACACTGGAAAACTGAGGAAAAAAACAGATGTCCTGTGGAACTTTCTGTACTGCCATCTATATGCTTTGTGACTGAGTCATTTATAATAATAATCAAATAATATTTTACTTTTTCAGAAATATAAGAAAAATCCGCTGTACACACTGTCAGAAAGGACTATCGTGCTAGGAGTTCATTGCAGCTGCTTCAGCAAATGTAACTTTCATCCTTTTAGCTGCACTGCATTATAATGACTTATCATATAAATTCCAAGCAAGTTTACATTTACAGCAATCATTTAACAACAATGAAAGTGCAACATAACATACTTGTTCTGCATACAAGCTTACAGATGTGCATGATTGACCAATATTGCTCTGATTGACAGGAAAGGGTAATGCCATCCCTCCCTTCCTGACAGCACTGGCAATTTTGCTCTCTCTTAGTTCCAAAATATGAATGTCTGTGGCAATGCACTGAAACAATGAAATTTTACTTTAAATTTGGAAACCATTCACACAGGCTTTGGCATCTTGTCCTTTAAAGATCAACAGTAAAATAAAAGCCTTATGTTCTGTTTCACATTGCAGAATCCTAGTCCAATCAACTGGGTGCAATACTTTCCGATTTACTATTTTAATAAATACACAATCCACTACAGTCTACTTGCAATATACTAGTGACCTGTCCAGGGCGTTTCCCTGTCTTCGACTTTTTTCTGCTGGAATAGACTCTAGCACCACCATTATTAGTAGTGGGATGAGCAGCTTAGATAGTGAATAAATATCTGTTTAATTTAAAAAAACAAACAAAGACCTTCTATGTAAACCTGGGCAATTAAGTAAGAATTAGAACTGAGACAACGTATGTAACGCATTTGTGTTTCAGCTTTATATAATTTTTATGTTCTTTAATGAAAAATTCTTGTTAAACATTTTTAAATATGGCCATGTGTATAAAACATTATAAAAAACGGAGTAGTAAAGGTTCAGGGGTGATTCATGATGGCGGCATGGGTGTAAGCACGCAGAGGCCACTCCAGATTCAAAATGGTGCTTTCTGTTTACTTTCTTTAACTTTTTTTGCCACATGCGTACTGAAACAACCGGTGTCTATGCATATCATCACCAGACGCTGCTACACCTACAGAAAACAAACAAATAACAACTTAAACAATGATCTGCTGGAGAAGCTACGTTGCCTCTGCTTGCTAGTAGGGGACACTACAAGCGCTGTGCAAGACTACGGAAGTGCGGCAAGCGGGTGCGAAGTTCGTGCCAGGCTAAAAACAAACCCAACCTAGCCAGCCTGCTCTGCAATGTCTGATTCCTGGGAAATAAATTCGATTGTTGTGTCTTTGTTTTCAGGGAGATTTGGCTCAGGGACACAATTCCCAACGCTGCCATTCAGCTGCACAGGCTAGCCTAGTTTTGTGCTGTCAGAAACTCAGCCTGTGCAGTAAGGCTCTCTGTGGTGGCTTGTGTGTTTACATTAACATTCACTAGGAATTCACTATTCTGCTCAATATCAGAGTTTCCACCAGGTGCTAATGATAAGGAAGCATTCTGTTTATTGACTGTTATTATAGACTGTTTATTGCTACTGGACATTTATTCATGTATATCTTAAGACAGCCCCCACCCTCACCTCAGATCACATCTATTTTTCTAATTCCAACATACAGACTACATCAAGACAATCCATAACATTTCTGAAGCAGGTGAAAACTTGCCCAGCATGAAAATGTCAGTTTTCTACTGAGCCCCTGAAGTATAGTGGTAGAAAAAAATATTTAGACATGTAAATTGTTCCCTCAATTTACTAAACCGTTCCCTCGATCTAATAATCTGAGGGAATGGATTATTAAATAGAGGTTACAGATTATTAAATAGAGGGAATGTATTATTAAATAGATATAATGGATTATTAAATAGAGGATACAGATTAGTAAATAGAGGGAATGGATTAGTAAATAGAGGTTACAGATTAGTAAATAGAGGGAATGTATTATTAATTAGAAGTTACGGATTATTAAATAGAGGGAATGGATTATTAAATAGAGGTTACGGATTATTAAATAGAGGGAATGGATTATTAAATAGAGGTTACGGATTATTAAATAGAGGTTACGGATTATTAAATAGAGGGAATGGATTATTAAATAGATATAATGGATTATTAAATAGAGGTTACGGATTATTAAATAGAGGGAATGGATTATTAAATAGAGGTTACGGATTATTAAATAGAGG
>JAOVVF010000032.1:10350710-10372704 GCA_028565595.1 Duopalatinus emarginatus | reverse complement strand
GTGTGTGTGTATACTCACAAGGGCAGTTGAAAAGAAGAGTTTGGCAAATGCACAGCACGATGAACAGAACCTTCAGGCCTCTTATGCCTCTACCCTCCATGATGCTGCTTCACCGCAGTACACTAACCAGAGGTCTTGCACACACACACCCTCCACATGCACACCTGCACAGAAAAAGAAGAGAAAATGTTGGCCCACACAACTTCAGGTTTTTTCCCCTCACTTATAATGTAAATAAATATACAATTAACGCGTTGTTCTGGACAGTGACACAACAATTGCTTTTGTACATACACATTTGCTTGAATTTCTCTGTGTGTGTGTGTGTGTGTGTGTGTGTGTGTGTGTGTGTGTGTGTGTGTGTGTGCTACAGCAGGTGGATAATGGTAGTCATGGTTTATTTCACACCTTCCTGCCCTAAACTGACCCAATATTGCGTGTGTGTGTTGAAAATAAAATTTTTAACATGGATAAATAAGTAAAAATAAAACCAACGATTTCAAATCTATCAATCCCTGTTATTCGTAAAATACTATTTCAGACGAAGGTGTATTTTTAAGAACCAACATCTGTCCACTTTTTTGCACATGCTCTGTGACTACACATGCAAATGCTCTTTTTTGCACATGCACCTGCTTACAAGCAATACACACAGCGTAAATCTGTAACTTGTAATTTTGTATTAATTTCGTTTTTTTGTAGAAAATACAGATTTGCATTTTAAATTGAATCCTTTATCTAAGTAGAACAGCAGTACTCAACGCCCCACTATTAATCCCCAACAACACTCAATAAACATTGTGACACATCCTCCTCTGCATTCCTTCATCCCCGCTAGCCTTCCCCCATGAGAAATCTCTTACTCCTGACTCCCACTGAGAGACACACCATTCACACTCAGGAATTCCCACTTAGTCTCTTCTCTGTCTCACATACTTTCTCTTACTGTCTCCCTCTACTAACACACCCCCTGTGTTTCTCTCAGCCTGGAATGCCTGGGATACCTGCCATCATCCACTCTTAATATCACTCTCCTCTCACAGTGTGTTGCTTCCTTACAGGCTCACTGTAGCCTGAAGAGCAGACATGGGGTGCTGGCTCACGCTCTCACACACTCACACAGACATGCATTAACACACTGATGCCGAGAACCCAAACAGACAGACAATAAAAGAAGTGGAAGGAACGTAATGAGTGGCATTCCTCTTTCCTTTTGAACCAGCAGCCAACCCACCCCCATTCTGGGCTCCACCTTATGTGTCAGGCCTAAGCTAATCTGATGGCTCTTTGATCACCCTCTCCTGGTTTGTATGCATGGTTTGGCTAGGGGGCTGAGGACAATAGCCTTCCAGCTGAGACATTCACAATTTGGATGCCATGGAGCTTGATACAAAGTGCAAGTTGCTTAGCTAGGACAAAATTAAAGATGTCTTGCATATAGTTCCCTTTGAAAGTATTGGAACGACAAGGCTGATATTTTTGATTTTGCT
Source organism: Duopalatinus emarginatus (assembly GCA_028565595.1). Taxonomy (NCBI): domain Eukaryota; kingdom Metazoa; phylum Chordata; class Actinopteri; order Siluriformes; family Pimelodidae; genus Duopalatinus; species Duopalatinus emarginatus. Next base: position 10,371,214 of record JAOVVF010000032.1, on the reverse strand, counting down.
ATAAAGTTTAGGTTGGAGTTACAGCTGAGAAAGCTGTAGAACTTGCCATATTTTGGTATTTGTTTGACATTTTGTATTCAATTTGGGATGTGCTAACAAAAAATAAAAGAAACCGCTGCCCAGACATTAAACATGTAGGTTGAGACAGCAGCAGTTGATGGCATACACTGTGAGAGCTGTAAACTCACCAACAACCTTCACAGGGCAGGGGTGAAGGTATCACAAGGCTTGACAGTGGAAATATGGAGGCCATGCTACAAGATGTAAACCACTCATCAGTACTAAGGATCAGAACAATAAATTGAAATTTGCAAAAAAAAAAAAAAAAAGACATATAAGAAAGGCCAAAGTGTGACGAAAGAAAGAATCTGGATAAAAACCATGCAATGTCAAAAGTTAAGCACAGTGGTGACATCATAGTTGTGTCATGGCTTGGGCTTTAGTGTCTGCTTGTGGAATAGACTCACTACTCTACCAGTCATTTTGTCTGCTAATCTACAGAGTACTGCATCTAATCTATTAAGGAGGAACTTCATTATGCAACAAGACAATGACCCAAAACAGCATAGGACTACATCAGGGGAAACAATGGCGAAGGGTTCACACTGGCCAAGTCAATCACCAGAGCATAACCCAATTGAGCGTGCATTTCACCTCCCAAAGAAGGGGAATAAAGTAACCAATCAAACAACTGAAATACAAGCGTGAAAAAGCATCAGAAATGAAGAACGCACCCGTTTGATGATGTCAGTGGGTTGCCATATTACTGCAGTTATTGCTAGCTGGAAATATATAGTGTTATTTACTTTTTATCTGCTCAGCTAACAAAAGAAGACGGAATTTTGATCTATTGTCTCATATTCATATTTTTAACATAATACAGATATGTTCCTATAACATCCTTTATGTACTCTGAATAAATCGTCGCCATGATTTAACAACTGGTCTACTTCTAAACTTCTTTTAAAGACGTAAAAGAAAAAAAGAAAACAATAGAGCAATACAATTTGTTTGTGATCTCCAGGGAAGTCAAACTACTCCAGTCAAGTCTCAAAACACACATAAGACAAGTACACACAGAAGAACATACACAGGAAATAATAAAGGTTTTAGCCTCTCACTCACGCCCACCCTCACCCAGAGGGTCAAAAGGTCATCAGAGAGTGAACGGTCAATGGGTGTCTGTTAGGCCTGAGCCAGCCCCATGGGGTCAACCTCCAGAACAAAATGGGTGAGTAAGGAGGGGTCAGACAGAAACAGTCTCACCACCAAGACCTGGTAAAGCAAGTAAGTTCCCCACTGTGGGATACAGATAGATGACACCAATATTAAAATCAATCAATCAATAATAAAATAATCATGATAAAAAAGCAACATGCATTGATATAAAATGTTTTAAAACTCACAGTAAAAAAGATTACATGTGTGCAAAACCTGTAAAAAGCACATGTTGTTGTAGCTGCTCCTCTGTTCTATAAATCTAAGGGCAGTATTTCTGTTCCACTGCATGTCCTGACAAGCTTTAAGTATTGCCCCTATTGCCCCATCAGTGGAATCTGCTCCTTACCTCCAGAATGATCATATATAATTTCAATAATAACAAAAGCCTGTCATTTACGACCTCAATGAAAACCATGCATTCTGACATCTCATATGGGTGTGAATGCTGAGTAGACAAAAATGTGGCACTTTACATTGGACTAATGCCACCTGTGTGTGTGTCTGCTGAATACAGTGACGGGTGGGTACAGGAGTAGGTAATAGGTGGGTAGTGCCTCTTGCTATCTCCTCTGGCAATCTGGTGAGATGAGGAAACACAGAGGCATCATTCCTGCCTCTTATCTCAATGCCTTTCTACTGACATCCGCCTGCAGGCAGTGGGCTCAGGGTAGGCTGATGCTGCACAGGATATCTGGTGTCATTTCTCATAGACACAGAGGAAAAGCGAGAGGGAATGCAAGAGGAGCTGGATGCTGGTAGGAAAGAGGCACTGTTTGGGGCGTTAACACATGGGTGTCAGGGGAAGAGCACAAGAGAGTTATGGGGGTCGGATACATGCACATTCTTTTAGTCCTGTTTTTCACATCCATTAAAAATACACGATTAGATTTGAAGTTACAGAGAAGTACACGAGTAAGAAGAGCAAACTATGGCTTTCAGACCTACAAAGAATGAAGGGGTCTGTAATTTTATCGTAGGTACACTTCAACTGTGAGAGACAGTTTGTATTCCATGAAATAAGTATTTGTTACAACAGAAAAACAAAACTTAATATTTGGTACAGAAACCTTTGTTTGCAATTACAGAGCTCATACATTTTCTGTAGCTCTTGACCAAGTTTGCACACATTGCAGCAGGGATTTTGGCCCACTCCTCAATGCAAATCTTCTACAGATGTCTCAGGTGTCCCTGGACAACATTTTCAGCTACCTTTAAAGATTTTAGGCCACTCCAAGACTCTGAAATGCTTCTTACGGAGCCACTCATTAGTTGCCTTGGCTGTGTGTTTCGGGTCATTGACCTGCTGGAAGACCCAGCCACGACCCATCTTCAGTGCTCTCGTGATACATGACCCCATCCGTCCTGCCTTCAACACGGTGTAGTCATCCTGTCCCCTTTGCAGAAAAGCACCCCCAGTGTATAATGTTTCCACCCCTCATGCTTCACGGTTGGGACAGTGTTCTAGGGGTTGTAATCATCCTTTTTCCTCCACCAAACACGGCGAGTGGAGCTGATACAGAAAAGCTCTATTTTGGTCTCATCTGACCACTTGACCTTCTCCCATGTTTGTTCTGAATCATCCAGATGGTCACTGGCAAACTTTAAACGGGCCTGGACATGTGCTGGTGTGAGCAGGGTGCCCTGCAAAATTTTAAACCATGACGTCGTAGTGTGTTACCAATGGTACTCTTAGAGACTATGATTCCAGGTTCCTTCAGGTCATTGACCATGTTGTTCTGGGCTGATTCCTGACATTTCTCTGAAGATCTTGCATAGCCCCAAACCAAAGAAGATTGACACTGTTTCTTCTATTTTATAATAATTGCACCAAAAGTCGTTGCCTTCACACCAAACTGCTTGCCTATTGTCCTGTAGCCCATGCCAGCCTTGTGCAGGTCTGCAATTTTGTCCCCGTTTTGTAGTGAAAACTACAAAATGGAAAGTGTATCAAACACTTATTTTCTGCACTGTAAAAAGACCAACCCCTGTCTGTTGGTAGCATTCCACAACCAGGAAAAATACAATTTAATAAAAAGAAAAGTCTAAACTGTTGTTGTGTTTATTAAATACAAATGGTAATTGGCTGGAGGTTTTAAGAAAGAGAAAGAAACTCCAGAACTCCAGACCCCAGGACACTTTGTTTCTGTGCTGATCTAATGCTTACATTGAAGACAGTAAAATAAAGGTGTGCTTACAGGAGATTTAAAAAAAATACTTACTGAAGGTTTAATCAGGATGTGTTGCATGCTGTATATACAGCAAGGCAAGCCAGCACCACAGTCATTCCATGCCTTGTGAGATATACAGCAAATTGAATTTCTCTGTTCTGCCTATGCATACTAAAATTATAGCTTCTTAGTTTTAAAAAAGTCTTCTGAACACTGCTTTCGACTTTACCTCTAATCCTATAGACCTAATGGGTTTTACATATGCTACTATTCTGGAAAGGGACTTTTCACATAGCTGTAAATGCAGCAGAATGTCTGTTTATGACTACTACTACTGCTCAATCTGCTGAAACATATTTATATGCATATAAATCTGCTGGGCTTAGAAACATGCAAATTGATTTCCATTGCTAGTGCATTTACAGAAACATATACACATTTATGCATTTTATTTATACAACTTTTTACAAGCTGCTTTATTCATAGTCTACTTTTACAAGATCGTCTTAGCCAGCAAACATTTACGAGTTTTGCTTATTTGCATCATTTCCAGGTACATAACCCAGACATTACTCACTCATAATTACTCATTAATAAAAAAAAAAACTAATTTAAAGACGCATGTCTGCTGAGACACCTCTTACGACCCCCTAAATCCCCCTCCCCCTTGAAAAGCAGAGCATGTGATGGAATCTTCCTCCGTCTTCATATATCCCTAAGCTGACTGAAAGACACAGTCCAGGACCTCCTATGCTTTGTTGAAACAAGGTGAGCATTTTTTTGGTGGACTGAAAGCTCCGACCAGTGTGACAGCAAGGAAGATAAACGTTTAAGAAGTTCACTGGGGTTGAGTGGCATCTAGAGACACCTGTATTGCAACACAATAGATTCGCAATGGCTAATCATGGACAATGGAAAACATCAGATGGCTTCAGACACTAGAGGGCATATCAGATGAACAGTGGAAATGTAAAGAAGAGAAAAACAAAGAGAATTGAACATAATCTCTTTACCCGATAAAAGCATGTTATAAATAAAATCTCAGCTATGTGACAAAAAGTTATCTCACTGCAAAATAGACCTCATTTGTGTAATAAGAAAGAAAGAATGGTTGTGACGGTCTGATCTGACATACTGAAGATGTCTCTCATACTATACCCTGAACCTGTCTACACTCGTCCTCCCAGCTGTTGACAGAGGAGCTGCTACACACACATTCCTTAGAGAAAGTACTACAAAAAAGTGCAACATAAAACCAGTAAATAGAGAAATAGCTGATGAAGAAGGAAGGAGCAGTATAAACAGGAGGATTGTTCTTCAAGATTAGGTTCTTCAATCTTGTGTGCTTTAAGCAGAAAAAATGGGCAACCGCAAGGATTTGAGCAATTTGGCTAGACAACCAGTGAACTGGCAACATGGCGATGAGTGGTCAAGGCTCATTGATGTGCATGGATGGGGTGGGGAAGGGGGGCTGTATGTCTGGTCCAAACTCACAGAAAGTCCACAGAAATATCTGTTGCTAAGAGAGCCACAGACACCACAGCATTACTATAAAGGTTTAGTAGAGTCCATGCCTCAATGGGACAGAGCTGTTCAGGCAGGTGGTTTTAATGTTATGGCTGATCAGTGTAATGGTACAACCTAGTGACTTAATATGCAACCAGGGGACGGGGAGAATAAGGTAGAGTGAGACAGTCACAGAAACTTAAAGAAAATCGGAGAGAGTAGGGGACAGACTGTAGGCTTGTTGAGGCACCACCAGCAGCCTCAGCAAGCCTATAATTGGCTACTATTGGCTGAATAGGAATGAAGACAGCCCCAGGCTATGCATAGGATGCTAATTAATGAAAATGCTGGGCCTCTGCAGCACCTATCTGATTAGGGGCAGATTAAAAGAGGGAAAAGATTAAAAAAGGCTGGCGAAAATGGGTATAAGACACACTGTGCATTGGACACAAAGGGGGGGGGTGATTAGAATTCCATCTTTTATTCTAATAGGAATAAAAAAGGAAATCAGAGTTGTGTTTTAATAAAGTAGATAGGAATGACAGTTGCCTACGGAGTCTGCATTTGACTAAAGGTCATAACTCATAAATTCCTGACCTCTGACTACATGGCTGCTCGCAACAAAAACACACGTTACTCACGGTTAGCCGACTAAACCGCTGCTAACAAAACACAAACAAATGACATTTTTTACTGTCTTAATTCCCACTTCAGAGGTAAGTCAAATGTTGCATTATTAAAAGAACATGCTTGTTATGATTTGAGAGCAACAAAGCTATTTGCTAGCGTCCAGGAATGAGCATGCAGAGAAATGTCCATGTGTAAGTGTATTTCATTTCTCTGGGCACTTTTCAGGAGGGCCTACTATGTATTCATGATTTAAGTTGAGTATTTTCGAGACATTGTCACACTTTAACAGTGCCATTTCCCATTGGAAATAAACCTTGATCTCATGCCGGTGTTTCCCATACATTGATTTATTTGTGGAACCGAAGCATCTTTACCTTCATAAAGAACCTTTTGCCTTGGGTGTACCTAGCTGTCACACTGAACACCCTGGGGAGCTGCGTCAAGGTCATTTTTATTTACCAATAGCACTAATGGTGTATGGTTGCTTACTTACAACGTCCATGCCCTGAATCAAGCAAGTCAAACTATGACAGTCCAGACTTCTACTAAACAAAATCTTTTTTTTCTGAGCCTCAGAATTTATATGAGCAGAACATTACCGGTCACAATGGCCCAATGTTCCCTTAAAACAATGCTGCATTTTAATATGCAAGTGCTGGTTACAAAATACATTTTAATTTGGCTTGATTTGACATCTCTATGATGGTCTTTACTTTCCAAGGGTCTGGCCTAATGAACGTACTGTACTGACGTGGCCAAAATCTTGTGCATCTCTAATCTGACAAAAGATATAGAAAAGATTATAGCACAAATGATGAAAAACATGAAAACATGATTTAAATTGTCCAACTAAAATGACCATTTCTCGTAATCCATAAGCGTGTGTGTGTGTGTGTGTAGTAGAAGTAGTGGTAGGAAAAAAATGTCAGTTTGACAAGAGTTTGTAAAGGCATGTATGGCCTCTTCTCTCACGACAAAGCATAGTCTTACATCTGAGCTGCAGGTGATATAAAGATGAAGGATGAAGATGGAAGACAGAGCTATAGTGGGAAAAAGTTGTCCCTCAAAGGGTTAATATTCGACAAAGCAGTATTTACCGAGTACAAACACATTGCTTTGACAACCCAGAGCTTTCCAGCCCTGACGCCCCCAACCCTCACCCACCCACCTTCCTATCCTTTAGTACTAGTGCACAGATCTGAAAGACACTAGTAACTTTATCTTGGTTGGTCAAGACATTAAAAATGAACACAAATCCCTGAGCCAGGCCAGGAGGAACAGGGGTTAGTAAAGTAATTAACCCTGCCACAGTGCAGAAGCCTTTTAATAATATTTTTCTGTGGTGTCTTGTTTGTCCAAGAACTATTTGCTGAGAGAAAATTGGAGAGATGGGGTGGAACAGTAAATAAAGTGTTTCCAAAGGTTCTCAACAACAAAAATTACAAGCAGTGACAAAAATAAATAGGGTACTCTGGGATGCATAAAAATGGATGTCAGACTGTGTGCCTTAACAGGCCACAACTGAGCCTGCTACAATGCAAAGGCAGCTATGCCCTTTGTATTGAAGGAGCCACTGACTAGCCCTTCTGCTGGGTTCACATCTCCAGACAGCACTGTGGATTCAGAGGGGAGATAAATTGCCGAAAGAACAGGAATGTGGGGGGCAGCAAAAACAAACAAACACAAAAAAACCCCAAGAAGGACTAGTCTAAGGCTTGGCAATGTCAAATGCACCTGACTGATAGTTCATAGGCTATGAAAGAACAAATGTGTGCGAGTGTTTGCATGTTTGAGTTGCCAGGGGGAGTCTGATTACTCACATTCCACAGGCAATAAGAGCAGTTAGCAGGAATAAAAAAACTCAGATTAAAAAAAAACTATGAGGTTTTTACTCCCTCAATGTCCTCCTCTCTTAAAACACCAATCCACCTCTCATTTATTCAGCCAAGCCTGTTCTATTACTGCATGTCACACTGATTGTTGACTACGATAGGACAGCAGCCACGTTCATTAAAAGCTGGACCCAGCCCAAAGGCTTTCCATTCAATCTCCATGTCCCAGCTCTCTTTTTTCTCTCTCGCTCCAGGCCCCAACTCTTCCCAATTTTCCTGGACTCCATCACATCTTTTGTCACTATGGATACCAAACCGACCATACAGCTACACAACAGGCTCTGCTCAGTCTCCTGCTGATAGGTCCCTGGCCCCTGACCAAAAGCACTCCCAGGGCAGAGACTTATATTAAAAACTGTACCTTGAAACATGTGGAACGCAAAAACAATTTGACAGTGAGTCTCCAAACAGATAGTTCCAAGAAGCAAAGGCTAGAAATGCTCGCAGTCAGGTAAGTGTGAATTATCTGCTGAGGGGAAAAAGCTCATACTGGATAGCTTACTTGTACTACTTGTACAGAAGGTATCACTACAGAGGGTAAAACTAGCCAAGAAAGAACCACAATGCTACAAAAAGATGATTAGAAGAAGTTGTTTGTCTAGTTCCAGGAGTAGGAAAATTTCAGTGTCTGAAACAAAAACAAACTATGTTAAACAGGTTAAGAAGCACAAATTGCCCTCTCTCAGAACACGGCAAAATCACGCCTGAGCAGAGGCCTTAGTCAGTCTACTTAGTGAAAATGTTTATCTGTTTAATCATGTAACTCCCTGGAAGTGTAAAAGTCTTATGAATGAAACATATTGGACAGTGTAAAGTCAGTCAGCCTACACATCAGCCTTTCTATCTGAATGGTCAGATCATTAACTTTGTAAATATGTGAAGTGTTTCAGAAGAGACGTCATAATATCAAGATATATAATACGTGATATTATATTATATATAATATAATATTATGATAGATAGATAGATAGATAGATATAGGTAGATATAGATAGATCTCACCCAACCCGACTCTCTTCATATGTTTTATATGTGCATGTGTATATTAAAGCAAAACTTTTGAAAATGGTTATAACCCGAATGGGGAAAAATGTTGGTGGAACAGAGGAACTTAGTTTTCTCAGAAAAAGTCCAAAAAAATAGATGTTGCTATGGACGTCATCCTACAAAAAAAGGCCAGCCATTCTTATATCCACCAGTGGAAAATATATCAGTATATAAATGTACCACTTCTTCTCAAAATGTTTCACCCAAATAAAAATTCTCCAACTGATCTGAGACATGGAAATTAGCAGCCTTATCAGTACCCATCAGTAACGAGATTGTTTTTTGGCAGCAATGTCCTGAGTCAACTATAGTCATCCTTCCACCGTTTCCTTAAAGTTTAATGAGGCCAACACAATCAATCTAATGATGCATTTAGTTTAACCCAGACTGGGACAGAGCTTTTAGTTACATAACTTTCAGGCTTGGTACATTAAACCTACAAATTAAAAAAAACAAAAAAAAAAACATGGAAGCAAACCCCTTCAACAAGTTGTCCAGCTGAACTCGAATGTGAATGGGTCAGTCCCAAAAACAGTCAACTGTATAGTCAGTGATACAGCTACTGTGTCTATAGCTATCATAACTAACACCATGAATTCCTTTGTGCTGTGCAGGAGACCCTTTCTCCAGAACAAAAAGTCGCATCGTAATGATGTAAGCATGCTCGGGCACAGAACGATAAGCACAATGTGAACGTAAGCCAGCAGGAAGTGGTAGGGCGTACAATCATGCTCGAGCACAGTACAAAGCAACCGGGTATAGTGTGCTTACACCCTAATTCTACAGTGCTTTAACACATTAACTGTGTTTTCTATGAATTTGTTTTAAGCAGAGGGGTCAAATCACTCATCTTTGTGATATACACCATCAGCCATAACATTAACACTGCCTGCCAAAACAGCTCTGACATGTCTAGGCTCGTCAGAGTCCACGAGACCCCTGAAGGTGTGTTATGGCGTCTGGCACCAAGACATTATCCTTCTGTGGATATTCTAAGTGATTGGATCAGACGATAGATTGTGACTGATATTAACAGTTATAAAAAACTAGGACTGAACAGTTTTATGCTCTATCAATCAAATGTCCATCAGTGTACAGTTGACAAAATTCACCAAAAATTACACATCATGTGAAAAACTGAATTTTTTGGCTACACATCTGCACTTTTTTTTCCCAACTTCATATTATTATTAAGCTACCATAGATCGTTTTATATATGCACTGTCGGACACAACCCATGACCTATGCATTTTGGATAGGCTCGGTGTACAATTGCATTATATGTTTGACCAAAATAAGGATGGGTTGCCTTTTAGGTTTCTTCTTCTTGTCATCTCAGGGAGTTTTTCCTTGCCACTGTTTCCTCTGGCTTGCTCATCAGCGATAAAATGTATATAAATGTAAATTTGAGATTCCAGATTATCCATTGTTAGAAGCACTTTACAAATAAAACTAAATTTAACTGAATTGAAGATACCACAGCACACCTTCAGAGGTTTTGTGGATCAATATCTCACCAGACAAGAGCTGTTTCGGTGACTGATCGGGGCATAACCCCGGAGTTCAAAATACAGAGAAACTATATTCCATGATACAGAGAAAATTATCTAGTTCATGCTACAATACATACTTTTTTTTACTTTCTTGCTCAACTATATGCACACATATGAACATATACAATGAAACGTGAATTGTGTTGCTTTTTTTTTTTAACTAGATGTGTTTGCCAAGTCTTCTTGTCTTTAGCTGATTCTCAGAGCACAACTACACACTAATTTATCAACAGTTTAAACAGAATTTTATCCCTTATAGGCCAGATACAGGATTAACAAACTGCATAACATCTGTGTTGTAATGAAGTCTAAGCCAAGAAGTTCCAAAATAAACTAAGACCGCGCTGTCGCTCTCTTTTTCTGGCCGACACACCCGGTCTGCCTCACATCATTACACCACAACATATTTATCATTCAAATTCACTTTACATTTTTGTCCTGTGTGCACGCCAAACATAGTACAAAAACCATCCCCTGAATCCACTGCCATTCCCAGACACTTCTTGTTTGACAGCACATAGCAAGTATGCTTTACACTGCAGGATGTACAACACAAGCGAACAACCATAAGGAGCAAAAAGTCCACTGTGAGTGAACTACACATGCACACATTTAAATTGGCCGCATAGCATACCTCCCCAGCAGCCACATGTGTTTAGCATTAGCCAAAACACTTTAATCGGCCAAACATTATTCTAGCCATTGTAATGGCACAGCAGTGTTTAGAATCAGGCTGTATGATAAGCTCTGGTATGCTAATGATTTGTTAATGCCTATAGTTGGAGCCACTGATGGATGATGCCTTTGAAATCACAGGATGTAGCTCTGCTATCTGATTAATGGTTCCAGGTTCAGCAACCCTACTTACAAAAATCAAACACACAAACTGCTTTTGAGTTAAGTGAATCCAAATATATCAAAACCAATACCTACATCCTGAACAGCAGAGTGTAAATAGCTCAAAGCCAAGCCATTATTTTGAGCCCGCTTTCTTCCCAGGCACCCATCTATGTGCATCTTCCAGCGCTTCATTAATCGCAACCTTGTTCCTCTGAACATTTCAGTCCAAAAACAGCCCCTATGAAAGAAAAGTCACTAGGGAACGCTAGCGGGATAGTGGTGCTATTAGTCTACAGTGGCAAAAACAAAATAAACAAGACCAGTCAAGAGACTTTTTGTGTCAAAAAAAACAAACAATATCTATTTCACCTTCTTACATATCTGGAATATGATCAAAGAGAAGGAAATAAGAGAAGATATTTGTCATGTTTTTAAAGGAAAGCAAGGAAAAAAAAACACTGCACTATTGTATAGGCATGCACCAAGTTATCACCTCTCTGCATCTCAGCAGTATGATTTACACTGCCGCTACCTAATTACTTTACTGCAAATTATTTCACCTTTTAAGTTTACGCTTTTAAGTTTTAATGTATTTTTTTGCTATACGGTGATATGAATTAAGTGACATTGAATCACTAAAACAGTTTATCTACTGTTTTTGATCAATTCAACTATTAGCACACAGATCAATAATAATAAAATATGCCACTATAGTTGAAACTAAATGTTCACATAAAACTGAATATATGCCAATTTTTAATCACTGCCCATATTTCATGTTATCATTTATATCTCAATTTGTCATCTACTTCGTTCTAAGATTTTGGGACCAATTTATTTAAGCTTTTATTCACTAAAAATTCCCTTGCAGAAGCTTTTGACTGAACACTTCTAATAGGTCCTGCGTTTGGAGACCATGACTGAACAGTATTATCATACATCTTTGTATGATATCAGTGTCGGAGTAAGATTTTTCTTCACTGGAAAGGCTTCAGAAACCTCGTTCAAAAGTGGCTTCTATGATCAGACCAAAATGTGTATACAAAATGAGTTTAACCCATTCATACCTGTACATACCTGCTAATCATTTTTAGCCAGGATCCATGTTAATGCCAGGTGTGAATAAGGTCTAAGGGTTCTATCCCAAATCTCCAGCAGGACCCCTTCATAAAGAAATGGTCTGACAATGCTGGTTTGGAAGCACTCAGGTGGCCTGCACAGAGCTCTTAACTCAACCCCAGTGAACATCTTTAGATGAATTGAAACACAGACTGCGCACCAAACCGTCTCACCTAACATCAAAGCCTGACCTCACTTATGCTTGTGACTGAATGGGAAATTCCAGCAACCAAGTTCCAAAATCTTGTGGAATGCATTCCTAAAAGAATAGAGGCTTTTATATAATTTATAGGAAAGAAGGGACCCACTTTGAAACGGGAAGAATAATGAGCACATACAGGTATGATGGTCAGATGTCCATATACTTTTGGTCACACAGTGTTGATGGTATAGAGGGGAAGAAGGATTATCCAGAAAACAAAACCAACCAACCAACAAACAAAACAAAACCTCAAGTCTTAAGCCAGAAAGACTTTACCTAATCACAACAGGGTCTTCTAGCAGGACATTGATCCTAACTATACCAACAAAGTTAAAAAAAGAATAATTGACCATCACACAGCCCTGACCCGAAACTCACCAAATATTCGTGGACTGAACAGAAAAAGCATGTCTGAGGTCTGAGATACCTCACTGACCTACACCAACTCTTTAAGGAGAAATTAGTTAAAATTCCAGCAAGGTATTGTGAGAAGCTTGTGTATGGTTAAGAGAAGCCAGTAAATGGGGATGCCACCAAATACCAAGAAAGTTGTTTATTTGGACCAAGTAAAAAATCTGAAGTAGTAAATAATGCTGAAATACATCTTTTTTTATAGCTACTATTTTGAAATGACCTCTAAAAGAAATAAAGTATATATGCTAATTGACTTCATACAAAAACTGTATTGTAACCTGGAAGGTCTTTAGACTAGGTGTATGAAATCATTCAGCCATAACTGTATTTATTAAATTTTATTTTTGAATGTTTTACACAAACATTCAGGTATTTTATCTGTTTTCACAACAAAATTGTGAAATTATGTGAAAAGTTATGTAAGTCTGTCAATAAGATACATGCTTCAAAAGATATATTTCATGTATGACATTTTCAAAAAAAGACTGTTGTTGGAAATATTTCTGTTGGTAAATTTCAAACCAGAGGTTTATGATAAAATTATGATATTCCCTCATGACATAGAATTCACATTCATGGACTTATCCATTTTTAAAAATCAACAAATCAGCTTATTTATAATTAAATGCTTAATGCTAAACGCTTCAAGGCAACAACAAGTTAAGTTATGATTTAAATACAAAGTTAGCTTATACCCATGACTTTGCAATTATATTATATTGTATTATACTGGGCTAGTAAAAGAGCAAAAAATGATCCCCCTCTCTCTCTCTCTGTGTGTGTGTGTGTGTGTGTGTGTAAAGGAAGCATAGTTGGTTTTGTTGCATGGAAGTGATGTTTTCTTAACCTCTGTGATCAGACAAAAGCTACTCACATGCTACATGTAGGCATTCATTTACATCTCTTTGGGTCAAAACCAATTTTGTTAGAGAGGTCTTACAGCACAAAACACAGCCAAATTTCATGAGTAAACCATACAAAAATGTTAATGTACAGCTATTACTTATATGTTGCTACATATATTAACCAGGACTACAATTTCAATATTCTTGTGTGTCAAACGCAGTAAAATTCCAAAGCTGTTGTGTTCCAAGCCAAGGTTTATATGTAATGAATTATATATATATACATTAAATACTATGGTAGCATATCCAACTATTTGATTATGTTTTCCCATATTATCATGTATTATCCGAAATGTCTCCAATATCCATAACTTCACCACCACTTCGACAGTGAAGCAATCACATATGTTTTGTAAAGAAAACCTTCTCAAGACTGAAATCCTTTATTTTATCATTTTCTGCAGGTGCCTCTTAAGATACATCCAGCTATTTTTATTAACTACTGTGATCTGTGAATCCTAATTATTGTTTCTTCAGTAAAAAGGATTTTTCTTGTGCTGAAGTAGACATGTTTTTATTTTCTTCTTTTTCTTCTTCTTACTTTCTTTTGCTATTTTCTTTGTATCCTATCAGGAGCCTGGTCTATTGATCAGTTCTGTATCAACATGCTGTCGATATAACGGACAATAATTAGTTACTACTACTACTACTAATAATAATAATAATAATAATACATGTTTGCATAAATAAAAGATGAATTAAAATAAGTACCTTTTGTACTAATAATTAATGCAGTAGACTAACTTTATTTATTTTTTTCTTTTAAGAGTCCACTAATGCTTTAAATAATTAAAACAAGATGTGTTTATAAATGTTATAAACCTACACCCTTCAGGAGGATTAATCCCCCCTGTTCATATACTGCAGTGTTCAGACTAAAGACATTTCTTTAAAGTAAAAGTTAAAGAAGACTCTCAGGTTTGTTCTGTTCAACATAACTTGACTAGTTTTACATTTTCATGAGTGAGATCTCGAAGTTCCAGCCGCCGTCATGGCGCCCCCTTTTCTACTAAAGCAAACTTCGTCAAAAAAAGTACACAAAAATCCACTATTATCTCCAGTGAGTCGTGCGTAAACTGTGAAACGCTCTAGGTCTAGGTCTACTACACAGGTCTACTACAAACTTCATTCCTGCGGCCCGGTTAAGATGTGTATTGTGTTGTGTCTGTGAGAGAGCCCGTGTGTCCGAGGCATGCAACCTGAGCAAACCCGGTGCGTTTATCCAACAAACTCTTACCTTCTGATGGAGGGAAAACGAGCACAGCCGTACACTCTAGTAGCAAAAAGCATCCTTAAAGCCGCAAATCCGCACCGGACCCCCCATTAGACATTAAACACGACGTGCAACGCAGTAAGTTAAGGGGAGGGGGAGCGCTTAGACTTGCTTAGTTTCTTTCCCTTCTCTCGTTTACGAGGAAGCTACAGTTGAGTTGATATGCAGCGTAGATTATAGAGTACAAAGTCAACTAGGCGAAGTGAAGCAGAACCAGAAATCTTGAGTTAACGCAGTACACGGACCGAGGTCTTTAGTTCCTACGCTGCTTTCTCATTCTCGTATTGCAACTGTCTTTTTTCCCTCTCCGCGCGCACACACACACACACACATCCTCGAGGCGAGGATCGAATTGCTCAGCAAATCATGGCAGCGAAGGAGCAGGCTGGTCGTCAAACCAAAAATGTTCCAACCCCGCAAGCCCACAACAGGGCAGTGCCGGAGTAGGAGGGGTGCCCTGCAGCCACTAGCTTAGCAAACGTTTAGCAGCAAAGCAAAGCAATACCTCAGGTCTCTCCTCTCAGCCCCCGTTTACACCGGGCAGAAAAAAGTCCACCACAAGAGCATGTGTTTTTAATGGACTGTCCTAAATATACCTGTTGTCCTTTACAAATACATAAAGTGCAGTGAATGTTCATACTGTGACCAGATACACACCAGTACAAGGTGCTGTATGTGCTTAATGGTATTGTCAAACATATCAAACTTTTCAAGGTTGGTTAGTTAATAAAAAGAGAGGTTTCTGAGTCAGTCAGACTGGTTTAAATGGCCAGAAGTGGTGGATTTTAAACCCCCAGTCAGAAATCCAGAGCCATAAGGACTGAGCCACCACTGACTTTTACTGTTTTACTTACTTTTACTAAATTTCAGGAGACAAATGTCTACTTTAGGTTCTCTAAATCACCACAATGATCTATAATAATATTTGTAAGTGATTTATAAGTTTTAACAACAGACAACTTCAATTAATTCATCTATGTAAATTTCTCAGAAACTTTATTATTATTTTAACTTATATGTCAGCAGGAATTAGACCTGACATCCATCTGTGTAATCTGTTTTTGCGTACACTTTTGCGTACACTTTCTGGCTTTGTAGGCCAGCATCAGGGTTTTATATCTTATATGAGCTGCTACAGGAAGCCAGTGAAGGGTGAAGGGGGTGACATGGCTATTTACTTTAATAACAGAAAAATAGCAATTATGAAAAGTTTTATTTAAAGCTTTAATATATGAGAGATACACTATATAGAGAGAAAATGCAATTGGACAGAAAATTTAGGTGTCACGTCATTGACCCATGTACCTAAGACTATTACACAGTACTGTATATTTCTCAGGGCAGGAGAGAAATATCCTGACCAAAGTACAATGAACATTTCTTTAGTATTTTACATGTGATTTTGATAGAGTAAAGAGACTGGGGAACATTTACTGTGACATGCTCTGGAGTTTTCTATAGTAGCATCGGGCAGTGGTTGGAACAAGCCAGCAGTCAAATAGCTCCTCAAGAATGACTGAATGCAGAAATCCTAACAGAGCTTGCATGCCTTTCTCAATACCCTTATTGACCCATATCCCCAGCTTACAGTCTGCACACGTCAGTCAATTTATACAGCCGATGCCGCTCCGGCCAGCTAGAATCAGTGCTCAGAAGAGAGCGCAACAAGGTCAGCTTCATCTCTGCTTTTACTGTGACGTGTCAAACCTTCACATCACAATGTGCGTCAATAGGCTTCATCATAAGACCATATCCTTCCTGATTACTGTGTCATTTAATACCCCATAGTTGTGGATATATCCTGAAATGTGCCATCATGACCTGGAAAGTCAAGCACATACAAGCCTGGTCCCAGCTTTGTTTTAAAGAGTGTCATTGGCTCCCGCAGACCGTTGTTTCCACCACTACAGTGTAAATCCCCAGGTCTCAGTAAACAGTGATTATTTTCCTTGAGTATCAGGATGTACCAGACATTTTCAGCAAAACCAGAACAAGTGGCATGCCCCTGCACATGCCCTGCAACTGTGCAGCCTCATTCTTGCCATGCAGTAAGTATATTCTGTATTTCAAAACGAACAAAGAGCCGTGGAGGACTACAAAAACAGACCATTGGCCGGTGACACCACAGCCACAGTTCCCCTCTGAGCCTATAGTGATAGATCGAGAGCCTGCTTATGGGGTCAAAGCCCTGCTGGACTCCTGCCACTAATAAGGGTATGGTTGAGTACCTTGTCAAGGGTTGCTCAGTGCTTTGCTCATGCCACAGACCCAGAACACAAAATCTGATTTTCTCAGGTTGCTGTTGTTCCTGGAGCAACTTCCATTATGATTATCCTGGATAATCAGTGTTATTTATCCAATCAGCTTAATGACATTTCAAGCGTGACAAGAGATTCAAGAAGCACCTAAATCTAATTGGACAAAATCAAGAAGCACCTAAACCTAATTGGACAAATACAGTGTCGGTCCTGGATTAAGTTAAAACAGTAGTCTCAGGAACAACAGCAACCTGAGGAAATCAGATCATGCATCACAGAACACAGACTCCCTTTCCCAGAATCCCTTCTCTATTCCCTCATATCCATTCTCTTTCCCCCAAGTATTAACTTTGGTTTCTCCATGCATGTTTCTGACCTGTTTTGAGTTTTTAGTACTTTGTCTTCACAGTTTTGTTATTTAAGTTCTTCTGTGTCCCCACTCTAGTGCAAAATATCAGAACATCACCACCAATGACTTTGTTCATCAGCCAAGTTTTTGAGCTAACCTATTTGTGTTTTTGGGTTGTGATTCCTGTTTGCAGATCATCTGACCTTGGCTATCAAACTTGATTACAATTATGGATTATGTTTTGAATTTGTTTTCCTGGACTTAATAAACCTACACTTGCATCCTATTCTGCTTCAGTGAGCATCCGTTACAGAATCTTTCTTCACTTTTAATTTCACACTTTAGGGTTTTTAGATTTTTTTGTTTGCAGTGTTTACTAGTTAACAGTACTGTCTTTTGCTAAAATGGACCGAAGTGGTAACCTGCCGGTCACAAAGCTGGTTCCTTATGGCTGCCCTATAAGTTAAATGATGTGGAGCAGTAGGAAACAGTTGTGGGAAAGGTAGGGAGAACTCAGGCAAGCTTTTCAGTCTTATGTTTGAGCAATTCAAAGATAGAAAAATATTATAAAGGTGCTGATTTTGGACATTTGACTATGCTGTAGAATACTATGCTCTATATTATTTGTACAAATGACAACTCTTAATTTACAATAAATAAACAAAAGTATGGGGACACATGACAATCACACCAATATTTTAGACACTGTAATTCATGCAAAACTGCAGTTGCATCATCCAACTGCAGAGAAAAGCAGCTCGTCATTAAGCTGCTCCTCTATGTCCTTTGACATATCATAAGTGCACCTCATGATGTATTGAGGTGCACTTGAGCCAGCAGCATTTCTTGCTGACTGTTTCCTTATCACTTGAAACTATATCAATAGCAGAGAGAAGTATTTATTCCTTGTCTATAGTGTTAGGCTGTTTATACTGAGCATCTCTGTAGACAACTTTACCGTGTGAGTTGAACATTTGAAGGTACAAATGCAGCTTGTTGTTCAACCCCTTCATGACAAGTGTTATTAATACTTTGTAGAGCACCCTTTTGCTGTTATGACATGTGATGCATAGTCAGACACCAGCTTCTGGTAGCGTTCTTAGCCATTCCTCATGGATACTGGCATCCAGTTCACTAATATTCTTGGGTTTGCATGCTGAATCCACCTTCTGCAGAGCCCACCAAAGGTTTTTTATGGCCACTTCAGAATCTTCCAGGTCTTTTACTGAAACCAAGCTTTGGTGTACTTTGATTGTCCCGTTTGAAGGTCCAACGAACCCAAGCTTCAGCATTGTCACAAGGCATGACATTTTCTTTAAGGATTTCCTGATACGTGATTGTAACCATCTTGCCCTCAACATGCTGCAGGTTCCCAGAACGAGAAGAAGCAAAACAGCCCCAAAGCATCACCAAACCACCAACATGCTTCACTTTAAGCATGGTGTTCTTTTCCAGGTATTCTTCAGTCTTTTTCAATAGGCTTGAAAAGTACCAGTTTTGTTTCATCACTCCACAGAATAGGATCCAAAAATGTCAGAGACTTATTTATATGGTTTTGAGCATATTTCTTGTGCTTTTGGGTCAGTAAAAGGTGTAAAAAGCTGAAATTTGGTGCCTGCTGCCACCAAATCTTGCTGTTGTTTTTTTGCTGCTACTCTAGCCACCTTGACCATCTGCCTCCACAGAAATCTGGTGATAGCGTCCTCTTTCCTCTGTCCAGACAGTGCAGCTAGTCTTCCACGTATATTTGGTTACGTGAAGATGTGATTCCTGTTAGCAGCTCAGTAGTGCAGTAATAAGGTCAGTAAGGGTTGACCCCACTGGCCTTGGTCTCACAGTAAACCTCACTGATATCCTGACACTCCTGTGGGATATGGGTGGTGCTCTGAGGTTCTGGGCTTTTCACACTGGTAGATGCCACGCTGAGAAGGAAGTCTTACTGTATCTCTAGGAACATTCAATGCCTTTGCTACCTTTTTGTATTCTTTCCCTTGTTTGTGCAAGGCAATGATCTTTTCTCTTAACTTAAGGAAAATCTCTTGACTTAACTATACACCAATCAGCAACAACATTAAAAATACGAAGTGAGTAACATTGATTATCTTACTTTTATGGCACCTGTCAAGGGGTGTGTCTCAATTCCAGTGGGCTGCCTTGCTACCCACTTCCTAACCAGGCAGGTGCCTAAATAGAGAGGACTCTAACAGACACTAAACTTTAGTAGACAAGTTATCGAGACTCTTTAGTTAGACAGCAAATCACTTACTATGTCAAGTCAGAGTTAGCCTCAGGCCATTCAAAACAATAGGCTAAAAGTAAACTCTGGCCTACTGTACTGAACACACTGTGACACAACCCACTAGCATGCCAGATAACTCCCTCCCTCCATAAAGTTTTTTACTGACATGATGCACTCTCGAAATATGGTCAATTAATTGTTAACAGTGGCATTTTCAAGATGCACATTCAATGAAAAACTATAAATAGTAACAGCTGTATGATCAACACAGAAAAGTAATGAACAAATTCTGTATTCAAGTGAGAGACTCTGTTGAGTTGTACGGGTTTATTGCTGGCATTGCAACATGAATGCTAGATATGTTATCACATTCTGAATGATTGTTGAACTATTAATCATTTGTTGACACTTGTGTTACAGAAAGTAGTTGTTTGTGTGTAATCTAACATTGTATATAATGTGGCATAACGCCTAATGCACTGTCATGTAAGTTGTACATATAACACACAACAATATTATGCAAGTGTATTTTATTTATACAATGTGCAGTGTGGGCCCAAGCCTTCAGTACAGTCTGCCACCTTTTGAAAACCACCTTTTAACCTGTACATCAAATATTGAAATCAATGCTTGGCATCTAAGAAACTTTAAGGAATACTGTGTAAAACTGCTGCCTCCCTCACTAGACCCCCTGCAGTTTGCGTATCGTCCCAACCGCTCCACAGACTATGCCATATCAACCACTCTTCACCTGACACTTACTCACCTGGACAATAAAGACTCTTATATTCGAATGCTGTTCATAGACTTGAGTTCAGCATTCAACACAATCATTCCTCAGCACCTGATCAGGAAGCTGAATGTACTGGGCATGAACACTTCCCTCTG